>CM077460.1:2794234-3109234 GCA_039654765.1 Mylopharyngodon piceus | reverse complement strand
AACTAACATTAATTAATGGAATCTTATTGTAAAGTGTTACTATTCCTTTTAAATGATCAGTCTCCATAAATCTGTTTTCTTTGTTTCTTGCTGTTGTTCTCTCTTAGCATTACTTCCATTTGAGCAGCGAGCTGCCCGATCATGACATCTACCTGTACAATAAACCTGGAGGCCAAGGAACAGGAGGCAAAGGTAAAGAGACTTATATTCTCTCAACCCAGCAAGAAAACATCTTCCACTTCTCTTGTTTTTCTCAGGCTTGATTTGTATCTCAACTGTGACTCTTTTAGCACCTCCTAAATCTTGTTTCTGAGGTCCTGAATTATACAAAATTTGCCTGTTTACCTTCTGGAAATTTAGTGAGTTTTATTTCTTTCTTCCATCAGTGTTTGCTGGCACAGTTTCTCTCCATCTCGCTAGATTTGCTGACTGGTTAAGTGTTGTTTCGTTTCAGCTTTATTAAAAAGCGGAGCACATTTCTGTCTGTTTACACCTGTGCTGTGTGACTGAGCTCCTCCACCCAAACACACATTGGTTTTACAGTCTTATTCATGGTTTTAATTCATTTGTTTTTTTTATAACAAAGTCATTGCCCCTGGATCTAATTGTACACTAATAGGTAGTTATTGGTCTTAGTATTAGTATAGGTAGGTAGAAGCAGTGGTTGAAGTTAGTACATAATATTAAGGACACAAATGTTCATGAAAACATTTTTTATGAATTCGTGAAGGGTCAGTCTTCTATTAGAAGACCTTGTCATGATATAAAATATGGTTAATAGTTAGACAAAATTCACAGTTATAGCATAATTATGACTAAAAACAATTGTCTTATGCCATGTTTCTTTAACTGACGGGGCTTAAAGGAAAATGGGTGTTTAACTTCTTTAAGTGGAAAGTTACGGTACAGTTTAAAATTTGGCCTTTAAAGATAACATTTTATTTGAAATATTATCTGAAATTTGCATCCGACCCCTTTAGGTTCTAAAATCAGGGTGTTTTTAACACTCCTTTGGGGTGAATGTGGAGTTTATAAATATACTCAAGTACAAGTTAAAGTTTGTGAGTACTTTAACAGCTGCGGAGGGGAAGCTTCAGGTCTGTCTCATTAACGTGAAGGGTCTTTAACAAGCCTCTTAGGGTCCTAATATGACTTGATCCCAAAATGTAGAGAGATAATTGTCAGGTGGAGACAGTGGAAGTGGGAGCAGCTCCGGCCTGGAGCCACAGGGTTCCTCTTCCTTACTTTCCCTGCCACTAATGAACTGACAGTCCACCCAAATACCTGCCAGAGCTGCTCCTGAAGATCTCTTAATGCACCTGCTATTAAAAGGAACATTACTGGATGCTCTTCCACCATTACAGCTCATGCACTTCATCAGAATGTAAATAAAGGGCCTCGTGGCTCCTGGAATTGTCTCCTTGTGGGTTCATTGATGCAGGATGACAGTAATATCAGTTCCTGTGAGGTCGGAGCAGCTCTTATAGGGTTTTGAAAGGCAGCCAGTTGGCAGGACTTCAGTGAGATGTTCAGTATTATCAGCCTGACCAGTGCAGTGTGGATATGAAATGAGTTTAAAATTTCCCACAAGCCATTACATGTCCTGGTATGACTCAAAACATACCCTAAGCAAGTACATTAATCAGTGTTAATTTAGCATTATTTATATTCTTTATTAATATTATTCATATTTTGAATTGGGTATTTTGTGAATTTTATTTTTATATATTATTTTATTATTATTATTATTATTATAGTAATTTATGTGCTTTTGTAATTTTTATTAGATTTTTTTAAAAATGTATATTTATTTAGCTTTAAATTATTTTGGTTTTAGTACTTTTAGTAGTTTTATTTAATTTTCACTTTTAAGTTTAAATAGATTTATCATCTAATTTTTATATTTTATTTCAGCTTTATTTAAATTAAAGAAAAATTTAAATTTTACCTCTAGTTTGCTGAAATTGTAGCTTGCCAAGCAACTCAGAATTTCAAATAGTTAAATGACTGTGAAGTGTTTTTATCCTTTATTTAAATCAGAATCTTTTACAAAAATAATTAGGATGTCGATTACAGTGACTGATTCAAACTTGAACGCCAATGTACTCACAACACAAATAACATAAAAAAAGTTACATTTGTGTCACATTTAAAGGCCTTTAAAGATAACATTTCATTTAAATCTAATCTGAAATCTGAAACCCCTTAAGATTTTCAAACCAGAGAGGTTTGTAACTGTTTTACATGAACCCTATTTATTATATATAACAGGGACTATTGCGAGCAGCATTAATTGACGACTTGAATTGCTTAAATCTGTTTTTTTTTTTTAACTGGTTCATTGAAATTAAACAGATTTGCTGACATTGTGCTTCTCAATGCTACTTCAAAGAGTTTAGTTCCATTTAGTGCTGCAAGTGACAAAGAAATTGCACACTGCAACTTTTTACTCTTAAATCCCTAATACTGCTTATTGGTTGATCATTCATGTTGATTTGTCCCGTCTGTCATTCACCATTTCTGTCCTGTGGGTGTCTGTTGTGCCTCAGGTACAATGTCGGACCTTGTTCAGAATCTCTTCCCAACCTCTCAGTTTCAAGGTATAAGACCCTCCACCTACTTTACTCTTCTGCTGTGTATCCTGTGGCTGTCCCCACTGACTGTGTGTGGTACTGCATGGTCACATGATCACAGCTTAAAGGGGTAGTTCACCCAAAAATGAAAGTTCTGTCATCATTTACTCACCCTCATGTCTTCCTAACTCACTGTAGCTGTTTCCATCCACCTATTTTTATACACATTTTGGGATATCACATAAAAAAACGCTGGATGGAAACGGCAAGATGTGCATACATTTTAAAAATGCGCATAAAAAAACATGTGCACTCAATTGAAGCGAATAAACTTTTTATCTGATAGAAAACATGCGCCTAAACTACAGTGGAAACACATTTACTAAAAAAAAATTCCTCGTTGCGCATCAAAAAAGTCATGTGATGTTGCACGATGGGATGGCATAACTGGACTAACCAGTGGACCGATCTTATTGCACAGCATCTGAAATGTTGGTTTGATTATTCTGAAGTGCCTGAGAAAAGTCTGTCGTCAAAGTGGCTTGGTATAATTATCTCCCAGAACTGTCTTACATGACTGCATTCCCAAAGAGCAGGCATCCGCCTCTGAAAGCAAGATAATCATGACAGCGTTTATTGTTTCTTCTGTGCGCTCTGAGGCGCAAGTAATTTATTATATATGAAAAAAGACCCGCAGTGACTTCTCCTGCTGCAGCAACTTCCATTTTTCTTAGTGATATTTTGCGGTAGTTTATCAGGAAGTGACGATTTTGTTCTCTTCGACTCCCTAGATGGAACTGGTGCTTTATTCGCAAATGTTTGATACGATATTCCAATTTTACACATAAGTTAAATTTGCAACTTTGGATGGAAACATAGCTATTGTTTGTTCTGTGGAACACAGAAGGAGAAGTTTAACATAATCTCTGAGCTGCGCTTTTCCAAATATTGAAATTGAAAGGGGGCATGGACATTATATAGCTTTAACCTGTTAGCGTTCCACTGTACCGCTCGTGGTGCACATACCATTCAAAAGAGACTTTAGGAATTCTAAATGATAAAAAGCATCATAGAAGTTGTCCAGTTGACCTGTGCACTATATTCCAAATCTTTTGAAGCCATTTCATAGTATTATGTGATGGAATTTTAATCGGCTATTTGCTGAAAATCTCATGTTCAGATTGAAAAATGGGAAACTGGATTACAGATTGTCTTGCACCGATATGCAGATGAATATGAGAGAAAATTAAATTGGGTGAACTGTTCCTTTAAGCTAGCTGCCCAATTACCAACTCAAAACACCTTGCTAACGCTAGGAAATGTTGAATGCTTTTGGAGCATATTAAAATTAATTTTTGCAGTCAGTCAGTGTAAAATTCACCAAGAAAAAGAGCATTGTGCAGACGGTCACCATGGACCACAATTGACATCTTACTGTAGAATTTGCAATATGTGCCTTTATGTTTGCTTAGGAAGTACCAAACAACATTTAAGCTGCAGACAGTGTGAATTGGAGCTCATTTTTCACTGTTTGTTGTTTCATGAAGCCACAAAGACAGTAGCTGTCCAACGGACAAGGCTGTTAACATTCACCCGCTGACTGACTCCATCACGTACACGTTCATTTTCAAAAACTGATATAAATGTAGCTGAAATCTGAGGGGGAAAACATTAGTGCGCCACTAGCTTCAGTGCTTTCATGTGTTTGACAGTTTTGTTGTAGAGATGAGCTTTTCCTGAAGCAGATTCTGCTCACACTTGCGTGAGATGCATGTTGCACTGACCTTTTACTTTGATTTTATGATTTATATTATTAAACACCGAATAGTGCTAAGGTGTTTCGCCAGCTTTTTATAATCAAATTATGCCGTTTCCAGAAAATAAACTAATATTGATTGTTAGTTTTAATATTTATTACGAGTTGTATTATTTGAGTTTATGAATAGCGTACCATTGCATAGTAGTGTAACACAGCAGTGATATACACTGCCCGGCCAAAAAAAAAAGTTGCTGTTTGGATTTTAATGGGCAAATACTTAAGAGTCTATGGATGGATCATTATTACGGTAATTATTATGTTTCTAGCATGTTATATGTTTGGCAACAGTTCTTTTAACCCTAAAAGATGGAGTGTGTAGCTTTTCATTTCTTAAACAACCACATAGGAAGACATATCAAGGCCATATTCCAGGATGACAATGTCAAGATTCATCAGGCTCAAATTGTGAAAGAATGGTTCAGAGAGCATGAAGAATCATTTTCATACATAAATTGGCACCTCTGAGTCCTGACCTTAATTTCATTAAAAGTCTCTGGGATGTGCTGGATGAGACTTTACAGAGTGCTCACCTCTTGCATTGTCAAGACAAGATCTTGACCAAAAATTGATGCACCTCTTGATGGAAATAAATGTTATGATGTTATTTCCATCAAGAGTTGCATCAATTTTTGGTCAAGATCTTGTATTGACAATGCAAGAGGTGAGCACTCTGTAAAGTCTCCTCCAGCACATCCCAAAAACTTACACTGAGGTTAAGATCAGGACTCAGAGGAGCCAATTCATGTGTGAAAATTATTCTTCATGCTCTCTGAACCATTCTTTCACAATTTTAACCCTGATGAATCTTGACATTGTCATTCTGGAATATGGTCATGATGTGTCATCCTACATGGATGTTTAAGAAATGAAAAGCTACACACTCCAGGGCTCACAAAATTTCAAAATCCCTGATAGCCCTTCGGGCGGGCACTTTTGAGATTTTCGTAACCCGAAAAGAATTTAACTAGCCAGAATAAAAAAGACTTTTATGTAGAAATTTGGACTGGAGTCGAAATATCAATCAAAAACAAACAAAAACTCAAACAAAAACATTTATTTGGTAAAAATACTGTAAAATATTTATAAAAACAAAGCATTTATTTGGTAAAAATACAGTTTAAAAAAAAAAAAAAAAGTAATATTGTGAAACATAATTGCTATTTAAAATAACTGTTTTCTATTAAATTACATTTTTAAATATATTTAATTTCCTCCTTATATCCTCCAGAAATCATTCTAATATGCTGATTTGCTGCTCAAGAAACATTCAGAATTCTTTGATGAATAGAAAGTTTTTAAAAAACAGCGTTTATTTGAAAAAGTAATCTTTTGTAACATTATAAATGTCTTTACTGCCACTTTTAATCAATTTAATGCATCCCTGCTGAATAGAAGTATTAATTTCTTCCAAAAAAAAAATCATACTGACCCCAAACTTTTGAACATTAGAATAACTTTCAATGTTAAAATGTATTATTAGTATGTAGAATTTAACATAGAAACTAGTTAAGAAATGTTAGTTCATGTTCTGTTTAACTAATGTTAACAAATACAGCCTTAATGTAAAGTGCTACTGCATAATCTTAAGTGATGAATCACACAGAGACTTGTTTGATTTCATCTTAATTTTAAGGTATCTCTCAAAACAACCCATTTTTACTGTAAACTTCCAAGTATTGTTACATTTATTCTTCATCATTGTATATGATAACTTATTTTCTGTAATGCAACTTACACTATTTTTACTGCTACTGACCAGCGTCATTATAAATCAGAAAGTGACTTCCATGATGCACTCTGTCTGTCTGTCTGTCTGACTGAAGCCTCAGAGTCTAGCAGAGACTGAAGGGCTCTTCTCTCTGTCTTCATGTAGTCTCACTGGAGCGCAAGGGTCACGCCACACTACATCACATCTCATCAAGTGCTCTTAAAAGATCACAGCAAACAGAGTTCTTAGATGAGAGGGCAAAGACATGATTCTGAGAAGCTGCTCATTGATTGGCACTGCTCTGAAAGCAACACGTACTTATGAATCACATTCTGACGTATTTCAAAAAAGCAATGGTGCATGAAATTGAGCTTGCTTAGATGGAAGCATTTATGCTTGTGTACTTGTGTAGAGTGTGTTTCAGAACAAATACATACTTTCATGTATCCAGGCCACACTTATGCAGAATGCATGCACACTGCATGTGAGAGCATAGCGGTGATTTCACCTTGCTTATTTATCTCAGGTGATTGTGTGTGCGGCGCATTAGTATCTGATATCTGGCACACACACACTTACACATCGATCATCCCTCAAACCGCTAACGGCATACGCTAATACAAGCAGCTGGATAAATCCCCCTCGCGCTCCACTGTTTGCTGCTAATGCCTTTTAATGCGACCGCCGCTCTGTTTGTGAGGCTTTTTTATAGCCACAACCACTGGAGCGAAGGCGCCATCGATCTCTGAGAATCTAATGATGGAAATCTCTCTCTTTCTGCGCTTATCAGAGCCATGGCTTCACGAGGCCGCCTGGCTTCACGCTGTAAACAGCACAACCGAGTCAATACAACAGCATAAAAACCCATTTAAAGGATTTATGAGAGTTCGTACTCAAGTAGAGGCATTGTTTTCTGAAATATTGTTGTGTTTATATAATTTAAGGGTACACATATATTGGTGTTTCTTCAACTATGGGCACTTTCAGCCTTGTGGACTTTTAGAAAATAACTTTATACACTTTTAAGCCACATTGACAAATTGTTAGTAATTTTGTTATGAGCTTTTGCCATTTTTATTAGTTTTTGTTTTCTTAATTATTTCTATTTCTACTTTAATTTATTTTTATTTCTATTTTAGTCATTTTAGTACTTCAACTTAAATGTATTTTTTTCAGTTAGGCAACATGTCTTATTTTTGTTTAAGTTTTTCATGTAATATTTATATCAAATTTTATTTCAGCATTTTCAATTACCAAAACTATTTTAATAGTATTAATTTCAGTTAACAAAAACAACACTGTTTTGTTGCATTGCCAATAACTCGTCGCTTTTTTCACCCAAAATCCCCTGTTCTCGGTGAAAACATCCTGAACTTCTTTATTTAATTTGCATATTAACAGTGCCCAACAGTGTATATACATAAATTACAGGTGAAGTCCATGACCATTTCCACCACATCTCAAATGATGTATTGTTAGTTCTAGTGTTTTGTGGTGGAAATGACAGGTGTGGAAACTGTTTTAAGCATTTTTAGGATAAAATGTCTAACTAGCCGACCAACTAATTTCATAGTTAGCATTATATGGATCCAAAATAAAGTATTAAATAGGGATGCACTGGTGTATTGGCTGATGATAGTAATTATTTCATTATCGGCCATCAGTCAGATCAGTATCGATTTATCCTGTCAATCAAAAGGGGGTGGAAAAATGTGTCAGACTGCAACTCGTACTGCGTGTGAAGAAAATGTGTGTTGTGTTGAATTTGGAGTTAATGCAACAATAACGGATTAACAGCTGAAAAATAGCGATGTTAAGGCAGGCTCCATTTGACTCTATAAATCAGCCGTAGTTTAAGCCAGGGTTGCTAGGTCTGTGCCTTTTCCCTACACCAAACATTATACATTTGTGATCAGAATTATTGGCACCCTTGGTAAATATAATCAAAGATGACTATAAAAATAAATCTGCATTATTTATCCTTTTGATCTTTAATTCATAAAATTAGCAAAAATCTAACCTTTCATTGAAGGAAAATAATTGAAAGTAAGGGGAAAATCACATTACGAAATAAATGATTTTCTCTAAAACGCGTTGGCCACAATTATTGGCGCCCCTAGAATTTTTTTATGAGTAAAATATCTCTGAATTATATTCCCATTCATATTTACATTTTTTTAGCACAAATCATGAACATGAAATTGTCCAGCCATGACTTCCTGTTCCACAGGAGTATAAATATGAGGAAACACAAAGGCCAAATTCCCTTAATCATTCATCACAGTAAAACCAAAGAATATAGTTCTGATGTGCAGCAAAAGATTGTTGAGCTTCACAAAATAGAAAGTGGCTGTAAGAAAATAGCTAAAGCATTGAAAATCCCCATTTCTACTATCAGGGCAATAATTAAGAAGTTCCAATCAACTAAAGATGTTACAAATCTGCCTGGAAGAGGATGTGTGTCTAAATCGTCCAAATGCGCGGTGAGGAGGAAAGTTTGAGTGGCCAAAGACTCTCCAAGGATCACAGCTGGAGAATTGCAGAGATTAGTTGAGTCTTGAGTCTCAGAAAGCCTAAAAAAAATTATCAAACAGCACCTACATCCCCACAAGTTGTTCTGGAGGGTTTCAAGAAAAATCCTCTGCTCTCATCCAGAAACAATCTCCAGCATATTCAGTTGTCAGACAAGACTTCAAACGGGACCGGCTTCTATGGTCAGATGAAACCAAAAAAAGAGCTTTTTAGCAGCAAACCCACCAGATGGGTTTGGTGCACACATTGATAAAAAGTACCCCATGCCGCCGTTAAATATACTGCTGGATCTTTAATGTTGTGGGCCTATTTTTCTGCTGGAGGTCCTGGACATCTTGTTCAGATACATGGTATCATGGATTCTATCAAATACCAACAGATAAAAAATCAAACCCTGACCGCTTCTGCTAGAAATCCAATAATGGGCCGTGGTTGGATCTTCCATCAGGACAATGATCCAAAACAAACATCAAAACCAACACAAAAATGTGTCACTGAGCACAAAATGAAGCTTCTGCCATGGCCATCCCAGTCCCCTGATCTGAACCCTAAAGAAAATGAGTGGAGTGAACTGAAGAGCAGAAGCAACAACATGGAGCTGGGAATCTGAAGGATCTGTAGAGATTCTGCATGAAAGAATGGTCTCTGATCTCTTGTTAGGTGTTCTCCAAACTCATCAGGCATTATAGAAGAAGACTCAGAGCTGTTATCTTGGCAAAAGGAGGTTGCAAAAATTATTGAATAAAAGGGTTCCAATAATTGTGGCCAACGTGTTTTGGAGAAAAACATTTATTTCATAATGTGATTTCCCCCTCACTTTCAATTCTTTTCCTTCAATGAAAGGTTAGAGTTTTGCTAATTTTATGAATTAAAGATCAAAAGGATAAACAAGGCAGATTTATTTTTACAGTCATGTTTGATCATATTTATCAAGGGTGCCAATAATTCTGATCACAACTGTATGTAGTGTACCTCTCCAATAATCTGAATAATCGGCTATCGGTATTGGCTGAGAAATTTAGTATCAGTGCATCTCTACAATTAAATAACATTTTAACACTTTTTGTATAATTAGACTAAATTACAGCTTGAATGGAAATTACACCCAATAAAAACATTCTGTTGATATTTACCTTGAGTTTTTTTTCTCTTTTTTTCCCCCAAATATACAACTTTTGATCTGCACATGAAGGGCATTTGAAAAAGAAGCAAAATAAATGATGAGGATATGTTAAAATGTGAAAAATCTGTTACTTTTAATAAAAATCAGCCCCTTGAGCACAGAAAGTGGCTTTGTTTGAAGAGACACAAACATACAGCATGCGTCTCTATAGCAAACCCCCATTTGTCTTTCAGCACTAGTTCAATTTATTGCTTTCATTTGAGTTTGCATCATTTTTTGCATCATTCATGATGTTCTCTTCAGCTCCCTGTCAAGCTCATTTAGTTCTCGCCTCCATCACTTTCTCCTCTTATCCTATTCATGTGCTGCACTCCCCAGGTATCGCCTGCATCGCACTGTCATTCGTCGACTCTAAAGGCTGCGCACTGCAGGTTCCCGCTCAGGATGGCAGCAGTCCAGCGCTCAGAGCTGACGTTTCCACCATCTCCCTCCAGCCAGACCAGTTTGAGGCCTTGACGACAGTTGTTAAGGTGGACTCTCTCAGCCAGAGCTCAGGTTGGGAAGCTTTTGCAAACAAACAGTAATTCATGTGCACTCATAATCTTTAATCAAAATAACTTCCCCTCAATGCAATGACATCTCTTCTCTTCTCTGATGACAAGGATGAGGCAACCTGTCACTTACATGAGATCCACCAATAGCAAACCACAACAATCCAATCAGTTTCCTATGGACAAAATCAAGCCCCGCCCTATGCTTTTTTTCTATTCCCTCAGATATACATCACAATAGGAAAGAAAAGACTATCGCAACTTCCGTTTCATGCTGACTTTAAATGCATGTGTCGTGATGTATGTGTGTGACCCCTGTGCGCAGGTGCAGCTGTGCGTGTGCGCTTTGACGTGTGGGAACAGGGTAATGTTAGCCCGTTGCAGCTGACAGACAGGCTGAGGGCCGCCCTACGCCATGCCCTCTGCGACGTCATCATGGAGATGCGCGTGCTGCCCAACCCGTTATGTCTGGACACATTCTGTCTGCCTGCTTCCACCCAACGGGATGAAAGCACAGGTGAGGAGCTGATGCCCATGTGATATGCTGTATGGACTACTTTTATTGTGCTTTTTTTTGTCATTTTGGAGATTTGACAGGTCCTGGTCACTGTATAACTTTTTTTTTTTTTGTTTGGATATTTTATCAAACTGCCAGTGGAACAAGACAAAATACACTAATATTAAATATCATGCCTGACTTTGATCATGTTTCACATGATAAAAATCTTTGGTCACACTTTAGATTAGGGTCCAATTCTCACTATTAACTAACTATTAACTATTACTTTTGCCTCAGTAAACTCCTAATTACTTCTTATTAATAGTTAGTAAGGTAGTTGTTAAGTTTAGGTATTGGTAGGATTAACGGGTTGTAGAATATAGTCACGCAGAATAAGGCATTAATATGTGCTTTATAAGTACTAATAAACAGCCAATATCCTAGTAATATGCATGCTAATAAGCATGTTAATTGTGAAAACTGGATCCTAAACTGAAGTGTTACCAAATCTTTTTATCTAAAGGCGTCTTTATTGCTATATTTGAAATATATTTTGTAGGCAAATCATACTTAGAATAAATGTATATATATTTTTAAAATAAAAAAAATCTGCAATTTTTATTTTAATGGAAATTAAAATCATTTAAGTACCCATGTTTGTCAATATTGTTTATAAGCTCTTTTGAACTTTCTATTCATCAAAGAATCCTGAAATAAAAGGCTCAACGTTTCCACAAAAATATGAAGCAGCACAACTGTTTTCAAGGGATAATAATCAGAAATGTTTCAAATCAGCACATTAGAATGATTTCTGAAGGATAATGTGACACTGAAGACTGGAGTAATGTTGCTGAAAATTCAGCTTTGATCACAGAAATACATTACATTTTAGAAAACAATTATTGCCTTGCCACCTTGGTGAGCAGAAGAGACTTTATTCAAAAACATTAAAAAAAATCTTACTGACCCCAAACTTTTGAACGGTAACTTTTGAATATTGGTGTATTTTGCTCTCGTTTTGCTGATCTTTAGTGTTTTGTCACTGTAGTTCCCTTGAGTCTTCTGCAGTGTGACAGTAAAGAGGTGAAGGAGAGTCATCGGCGGCCCAGTGGAGCCCATGGGCTCAGAAGCAGCCCCTCTCCCATCACCCTGATTTCTGCCCCCAGTTCCACCCCGACCACAGGAACCAGCACACCCGAGTCCACCACGCCCACGGGCAAAACTACCCGCCGCAGCTTCTGGGAAATATTGGTGCGTGTGCTCACTCAGCATGTGCTGTCTTCATTAACAGCAAATTGCTCTCATTAATTACGACTGTCAACGCCTCCAAAATTGCATTGATGGTCAGCACGATGCTCAGTGAAGCATAAATGCTGGAGAAATGATTGGACTGGTGCCAGTTATCTGTCTTATGATGTGTGTGTGCGTGTGTTTGGTAGAGTAAACCAGAAACTTCTGAACTTGGCAGTCCAAAGACAACGGATGACATTATACCAGAGCGTGCCGAGGACAGCCGCATGGGCAGACGGAGACACAAGACGGAGAGTGTCAAACAGCAGTGGAACCATGAGAAAGCCATGGCAGTCGAACAAGAGCAGGCCCAGAGGTGCAAAAACACATTTTGTTTCCTATCTGCACAAGCTTTTCCATTATAAAATGAACATGTTCAGGATGGTAAGACAAAAAACTGACCCACTGTGTCATTAACTAAAACTATTAAGAAATTTTGTTAACACTTTAGTATAGGGAACACACATTCACTATTAACAATGACTTTTCCCTCAGTAAACTCCTAATTTACTGCTTATTAATAGTTAGTAAGGTAGTTGTTAAGTTTCGGTATTGGGTAGGATTAAGAATGTAGAATAAGGTCATGTAGAATAAGGCATTAATATTTGCTTAATAAGTACTAATTAACAGCCAATATTCTAGTAATATGCAAGCTAATAAGCAACTAGTTAAAAGACCCTAAAATAAAGTGTTACCAATATTTTTTGTTAATTGAAATAAAGCTGAAATAAAAAAATATATAAATATTAGATGTAACACTTCAGTGTAAAATGAAAATTAGAAATGTTGCTTTGGCACCTAACTGAAATGAAATAAGCTAAAGTACTGTTAAAATAAGTTGAAGTACTAAAATTACTAAAACCTAAAACTGAAATAAAAAATCAATTAAAGCTAAGTAGAAATATTTAATAAAGGACAAACAACGAATAGAAATGCCAAAAGCACATAAAAATGACTGAAAGTACTAAAATTAAAAAAAAAAAGCTAATTGTAAATATTACTAAATACTACTAGAGTGATGCAGTTTTATTTGTGTAGTTTATTTCAAACTGTTCTCTGAAAGACACCTTCATTGTGCCAAATACCCAAATTTTTATTAATGTGCAAAATCAGAATAATCAGATTTCCAAAATGTTTTTTGGCCAGTTCTTCCTGGCAATCTCAGAGATGCCAATTTGGATGCAATTGCACACTGGGATATGGGTATCCATGTGTTCACACTGTCTGGTGGCCATTTTGAAAGCTGTCTGAAAACTTTCACCAAAAGAGGAGCCCCTTAAATGTGCATTTTTAAGGTGTTTAAGCCTTTTTTTGAGGTAGTTATAACTACTTGCTACAAAATTAAGAGATTAATGTTTAGACTTTTGCATATTATAACCTGGAACCTGCATGTGGAAAATAATTACAGTTAGATCCAAAAGATAGTTTTAGCAACATAGCGCAGATGCTGCAGAACATAGTTAGCTTACTAGCTGTATAAGATTGTTTGCTACACTAATATATTACTTTACAGGCATTACTGGCTTGTACTTTAAAATCCATAATATTACAAATTTACAGTTTATTGATGGTCTGTGGTTTTACAATGCTGCAATTTTTAAAGACTTCATATTATTGTTAGGTGAGCTTAAAGGGTGCACTACTATGAAAATCACACAGCTTCAGTGTGACATCAATAAGAAAAAGTATAATTTCATAGATATTGTCAATAATAGTTGTTCATATTAAAATATGTATAAACTTAATACATGACCTAGATTATTTATTTTGCGAAATCTCGACCTTTAAATTTAATGTAATATTTATTAATTAAAAATTGTTGCTACTCCAATTAAGCTCAGTGTGCTCCCTTTAAGCTCATCCACATTAAACGTCTATGTAAATACTTCATAAACAGACTTTAAATATTAACTGATGGTTGTCACTTTAAGTTAATCTTTATAAAATAATTAACTTATTTTCACAGCCTTAAAGGGTTAGTTCACCCAAAAATAAAAATTACCCCATGATTTACTCACCATCAAGCTATCCTAGGTGTATATGACTCTCTTCTTTCAGACAAATACAGTCGGAGTTATATTAAATAATGTCCTGCCTCTTCCAAGCTTTATAATGACAGTAAATAGAGGATGAGATTTTGAAGCCCAAAAAAGTGCAACCATCCATAATAAAAGATATCCACACGGCTCCAGGGGTTAATAAAGGCCTTCTGAAGCGAAATATCCTTATTTAAAACTTTAAAAACTAAAATAACTAGCTTCCGACAAACGGCCGTACACATCGATTTATGGCGAAAGAGTGAACTCTGACTTGACGCATGACGCAATGACGAACGTGGAAGCTCAGGGGATAGAGCAAAACAAAACACCGGTCATGAATTAGAATATATAACTGATCAAATTGAATGCCTTGTTGCTTGATTTTAGTGTTCTGTTTTTTTTTCATAATCGACTCTGTACCTTCAAATAAAACATTTTTCAATTCTTTAAAAAGGTTGTTTAAAATAAACAAGAATTTTTAATAAAACATGTTGTGAGCTTAATGGCAACAGGGGTGTGCTTAAAGGGTACAAAAATGTACCCATTAAGCACAGCCAGAATTTTTGCATTTAATGATGTGCATCTTAATTGAAATGCTTTTGTCATTTAAAATAAAATTAAATATTATTGTGTGAGAGATTAATATTTTATTTTAACATAACTTCTTGTACTGAAACCAATATCCTGTGCTCTAAAAATGTCTCAATGTAGATTTTGGTATGCTTAATAGGTACGTTTACCCTAAATTACCACTCATCCTTTGTGTTTGACAGAATACAATAAATAATTTGGTCGTGGGTGGAGGGAGAATACTGACATTTCTGATTCAGATGCCAATAAATTGTGAGACGTAAATGCTGAAATGACCTGAAACAAAAACAATTATCATCCACATAGGCCTATAGAACTGTGTCTGGATGTCTTTGTGTTGTAGGAGACATGCAGTCCAGCTGGAGGAAGGTGATACAGGCACTCTTCAAACCGTCTACCAGACCACGTACCTGCCCTGGGTCACCTTTATGAACAAACTGGGTGAGTTCCCACATCCGTGTACTACTTTTTTATTTATGACTGTACAAATTTACAATGATGTAATAAACTTGGCCACTTGGCCACATGAAGGGGCACTTTTGACTAACTGAAACTTAAATGAGATTTCATCAGACTGTTTTCATATATATATCTTGTTTATCTTATCTTGTTTATCTTGTATATCTTCTCAAGACACAAATTTCAGTTTGCTTTTCATCAAACCCTATCATATACCCCCAGAACACTTGAAATATATAACACGTGTCACGTGGGATCATAATGTGATACTTTAGCATCTTTTTTTAAAGCTTGATGCTGTTTGCTATTTACTACCATTATATGGAAGAGGGCGAGTTTTTCTTCATATCATCCTAGCAGACAGAAAAGTCCCCTGATTAAAGAATCACTGAATTATTTTCTCTTGTTCTCTTGCAGGCTGTCCATCCATCCAGCATTGTTCAACTGAAGTCTCACATCATTTCCTCCTGCCTTCCATCCTCACAGAGATTGTCAATCTGGTCAGCTCACTGGCCAGTGACACCACGGTCAAAGTGTTCGAAAGAACCAGGTGTGTTCCTGAACCATGTCAAAGCATTCAACAGAACGGTCCAGATATGTTTGAAAAGATGTGATTAGTTGCTTCTGCATTTGGTGCTTAGCTGTGCAATGTACCATCAGATGTTTCTGTCGATTCAGTTTATGCTTAAACCGATGAGCTGTTTCCTGTGTGTGTCGCCAGCTGTCCTCAGGGAGATATATATGTCCCCCTGTCAATCATCCAGCACGTCAGCCAACCGCCTGCTACCACCAGGAGCTTCATTCTCATTGGTCGCAACTTTAACCAATGGCATTGCAGTACAGAGCAAGGTACCTCCTATGTTCAGTCAGCAATTATCATGTCATCTTAGATTACACACTCTTCCAAGATTATTTAACAGATTGAACTTGAATTGGAGGAAGCTGTCCAAGGAGCACATTGCAGTTTGTTTTATATTTTCATGAATAGGCTTATTATAAAGTTATAATACATTTAGTAAAGCAACATTAACAAGTAAGTGTCAATATAACAAATAATGCATTTGAAAATAATGCATTATTTTGCATTATTATTAAATATAAGGCATTGGGAATGCATTATAATGCATAAAATTAACCTTTGTAGTGCATTATATATTCAGTTGAATCTCATGAAAATTATCATCTAATCAGGTCATATTTCTTCCCAAAATTAAAAGAAAAAAATAATCAAGAAATAATTGCTATAAAGAAAAAGAAACCTATATTATTATATGTGACAGAGAAATACAAAAATAAGTATATAATTAAGTAAATAAATAGTTTAAGAATAAAAACAGAAAATAAATAATGTTAAATATAAATATATACAGTATAATTGCAGTATTACAAAAAAATTAATGAATAACTGTGTAATTTAAAAAATAAATACTACAAATAGTATGTGATATTTAGTCCTGAAATGATTTATATTTGATTTTAAATATTCTTACAAATCTACTTTTCTAATGAGAACGCTAGTACTTTGCGAGTACTTTGCATGAAATATTGCCACAATGTAAAAAAGAAAAGTTTTAACCACCCTAAAATAGGCTTCATTGTCTTTGAGCAAGATTTCTTGCTTTTTTTTTTTCTTTTGATTTTCGGGTAATATATGACCAAGACATTTCTCTGTGACATTCAGGCTTCATGATAGTGAAACTTTTAAGATCAGACTCCATTAATTTGCCTGAAGTTTAACTGGCTCTAAGCGGTGTAAGGTCATTACTGAATTCTGTGGTCAACAGTTCATCTGGCTTCTAACTGCTCTCTCTGTGTTACCATTAAACCCTGTAACCAAAGCTGAAGTTTCTGAAGTGATTAACTTCACTTGTTCTTTATAGTCTAACCACTTTCTCACCATGAGCTCAGATGCATCACATTCTCTTCTACCAAAATCTCTTACTGCATCGCTTTGCTTTTTGTTTTTATTTTGTGTTAAACTGATCTTGCAAATTAATATTTTATTCTTTCTCTTGTGTTTTTTTTATTTATTTTTTTTATAAGTATTGCTGTGTATTCATCTCTTTTAGCCTATGAGTGTTTAATGAATGATTACTATTTGTCTTGCTATTCTGTTTTCATAGATTCTTTTGCTTATATTGTCTCTTGCAGAGCTGTGTGTGTGTGTGTGTGTGTGTGTGTGTGTGTGAATGCTGCATTAACATAGAGTTGTCTTGTTTTGCAAAGCTGTGTGTGCTCATCTCTGTTTGCCCACAGAAGACAGTTCAGATGAAGAGAACAGTCCAGTACTAAATAGGTGCACACGTAAGTTTATAAAGTGGCCCTAGTGGCCCTCACTGTTGCAACAGTGGCAGGGGCCCTTCCTCCAAATCATTCCATTACACCACGGACACACTCTAACAGGGGCTGGATATTTAAGTGATTCTTCAATTAGGAATTTTCTGTCTATTTTCTGTCATTTTCTGTATTTTCAAAGAATCACCATACTTCCCATAATAATGAATTTATGAAAATTCTGTGAAATCAGAGAAATCCGATTCAACATAAAAACATTTATTTTTAACCAAAACCATAAATTAATGATTTGTTTGTTTGTTTGTTTAAAAGAATCATATTACATTTAAAGAATTATAATAAATTTAAGAAAAATTGATCAGGAAAATTGTACCTTTTACCAAAGACCATAAAAATCTCTGTCTGTCTGATCGATCAATCTAGAGTTATTGTCCTAAATACTGCTGCCATTACAATCACACTTAATGCCAAAATCAACTTTGCATTTGAACAGATCCTAATGTTTTGAAATAAATTACGCATATTTAAAGAATTTCCATTTCTCAAGCTTTCAAGTAGTCAGAAGTGCCCCTAGTTTGAAGGTTCACTCATGTATGCATGTATGCAAAATCATTTTTAGCCCTGCTTGTACTGTACCATTGAAACCTGAAGATGTTTAACTTAGATGAGTATGTGGTCTGATGTTGGTTTTAAAATATATTAGATATTTATTAAGGAGGGAATGTCATAAAATCCTCAGTTTGCCCTCTGTTACTCTAGAGAGTGAGTTCTGCATTGCCTCTCTCCTCAAACACAGATGATATAAATCTCATGTCTATGAAACTTTTTTTTAATTCCTTTTTTTATGTAATGATCCCTAAAATAGTCCTATAACTGTTATTCAGAGGTAAACTGAATAGATGCAGAAGTGGTGTTATGATTGGATCTTTATTTCTTACTCTGTCTATTATCTATACAAATTTCTTTACCCAAATAACACCACCTCATATAATTCTGTCTTTTATTAAAGCTCATAAGGGTCTGCAGCGATTCGAGTCTTTGGAGCACAGTGATTGGCTGAGCCCAGGACAGGCTGTGAGGGGCGTGGCTCCACGCCAGCGCTTCCTGTACATACACATTGTCAATAAGAAGGTCAGTTGAGTTGAATATAACCAGCCATGACATGTGTAAGCAACACAAAATAACATCTCTCTTGCATAAATGTTTTTTGTCTTGACGAGTTGTGACAAGCAACAGGACTTTTGCTGCCCACGGTGAAATATCATACTACTCCACATAGCTGCATATCAGCCATTGAATATGTTATAATCAACTGTGATTGTGTCACATCATGCAGCATTTTCGTTTTCAGTGTGGACAGACTTTAGTTTGCAAGGTTAGGTGGATTTCATATTATATCTCTATGTGTTTGTGTTTACAGGTGACTCTGTATGCATATAACTGGTCGGTGGATCTGGGCGGCTCGCTGAATCAAGGTCTGGTCAGACTGGTGCACTGGCAGAACGCCCGCGCACATGTGGTCAACTGCCTCCTGAGTCAGAAAATGGGTCTTTTCCATCATTACTGCTTCTCTGATACACCTACACATGAGGATCTGAAACAGGTCAGTATGCAACCACACTGGCTGTGTTCTCAATGCAATACTAGCATGCTAACGATTCATTACAAACAGTATATGAAACAAACATTTCAAATGGTAATTTGCTGTGTTGTTGTCACACAATCTCATTATGCATGTTTATTTCAGCCAGTGACATCCAATTATCTAATCTTGGAAATAAACATGGTTATTTTGTGTTTTTAATCATATTTTAAAAAAATCTAATGTCAATAAACAGATGTTCACAATTCACGACTGATATCTTGATTCATTAGTTACAGTATCGTTAAAAAGTTTGGAGTAATTATTAAGAATTTTTTATTGTTTTTGAAAGAAGTCTCTTCTGATCACCAAGGCTGCATTTATTTGATCAAAAATATAGTAAAAACAGAAATATTGTGAAATATTATTACAATTTAAAATAACTCTTTTCTATATGAATATATTTTAAAATGTAATTTATTCCTGTGATTCAAAGCTGAATTTTCAGCATCATTACTCCAGTCTTCAGTGTCACATGATCCTTCAGAAATCATTCTAATATTCTAATTTTGCTGCTCAAGAAACATTTCTGATTATTATCAATGTTGAAAACAGTTGTGCTCCTTCATATATTTATTCAGGATTCTTTGATGAATAGAAAGTTCAAAATAACCATATTTATTTGAAATGGAAATATTTTTTAACATTATAAACATCTTTTTTTGTCATTTTTGATCAATTAAATGCATCCTTGCTGAATAAAACTATTCGTTTCTTTAAAAAAAAGAGAAAATCTTGCTGACTCTGAACTTTTGAACGGTAGTGTACATACTGCTTACTACCTTCATCAAACATACTAGATAGTATGCCATTTTCAACATACCCATTCTCTGTAAGCTGTCACGGATTGCTGGACATTGGTTAGGATGAGCTTTTAGGACAATGTTTTCACACAGAATAAGTACAGATACCACTAGTGAGTTGGTTTAAGCAGCTCATCAGTTTCCGGCGGTCCCCGAGGCGGTCTGACATATCGCACTCAGTGACGGACAGCTGTCATGGCCGCAGGGCAGGACGGTAATCACTCGGTAGCACACCTGTTAACACGAAACACCTGGAAACGATCCAGACCGCTGGTCCTGCCGAAATTAGACATCACTGCACTGCCAAAACAGTTTATTCCTTTCCAGAGTTGTGCTTGTTTGAACAGACCGAATTGAATCACGCTGTGTTTTAGATGTTCACAGTTAATGCAGCAGAACATGTTTGTTTGTTAAGTCAGTAAAGAGCAGAAATCTTCTGTCACAGCATTCACTGTTATTGATTCAGTTGTCAGCTGTTTGTCAAGATTTCTCCCCAAATGCCAGGATGTATTTTGGGAAAGCAAACTGTTGTTGATGTCATTATCAAGAGCTTTTGTGTTAAACCTAAAGGTCTTTAACATAACTGCTTATGACAGTCATGTGCCTGCATAAATACTTAATTTCTGATAAACATTTTAAAAGGGCAATATCATGGAAAATAGATTTCCACAGGGTTTTTGTAACAATGATATATTGACTATACATATACTAGATAGTAGAGTGATGGATGGATGGATGGATAGATAGATAGATACATAGATACATAGATAGATAGATAGATAGATAGATACATAGATACATAGATAGATAGATAGATACAAAGATAGATAGATACATACATATTTAATGTCCATTTCTTTATTTATTCATTCAAAAAAAAAAAAATTCTCAAACAGTGGAGCGAGGTCATGGGTTCGATTACCAAGGAATGCATGAATTAATAAAAATGTATACTTTACATAGAATGTCAGGCATCTTAAGCACCTGCCAAAAGCATAAATGTAATGTCTGGTTCTACTGTTAATTATACAGTTCAGCATCATTATAAAAAAATATTTGAGCACTAAATACCATGTTTGACCAATCAGAATCGAGCATTCCAGAGAGTCGTAGGCACCGTGTTTTATACAGAATCCTGTTTTTGCAACTGGGGTCTTTCAGTGTTTGTCTTCTCAAAATGATCCAGGGTTTTATTATATACAGTATGTACATGTCAATTTTGAGATGGACATCACTTAAATGATAACTTGCAGGTGAAATAAGTCAGATTTTGATTTTGATTCAGTTCATTCAGTTTGATTCAGACTGGTAATTTGTGAGTTTTTGAATGACTTTAGTCAAAAGCTCCTGTGCTTGTTAATCAGACTATAACTGGTAAACTAAAAACTAAAGTATTACCTTTTGTTTAAACTTTGACCTCAACAGTATGAGTGAACTTCAGGGAAAACAAATAAAATGCTACACAAGTATAGAAAATTACTTATTTAAACTGATGCTCTGTCTGTGTCTGTGTGTGGGAGAAGATAAACACAAACCCACCGAGATTCTTCTCGAGAATAAAGACTGTTCCTTCACATATGAAGGTTACAGCAGACATTGTTTATTTCCTGACGTCCGGGGCTGTTTCTGGTTTCAGAGGTTGAAACTATCTGGAGTTTAGTCTGTCAGTTTGCAATGGCAGAGAGACTGTTCTGAAGCCAGTGAGACGCAGCATGTAATATCACTTTGTTCATCATTCGTCTGTGTCTGTCCTTGAGGAACAGAATGAGGGAGAGACACCAGAGATCCTCAGTGCATCTCTTTATGTCAGTCAGGCCAGTCAAATATTTATTTATTTATTTATTTTTTAGGGACCTTTGTGTATATGTATGTGAGAAAGATGACAAAAAAGGAGAAATGTGATGGTGGGGCTGATTTAGCTGTTTAGTTTGTAAGTAGATTTGTTTTGTTTAGAGCGTCATTATTGATTATATCAATAATCTGCTAAATATATTGATAATGGAGTACCATAATCTCTTGGTAAATTTTCATCAGCATTCAGTACATAATAAATTAAATGAATAGCATTTATTTGAAATGGAAATCTTTTGAAACATGAATGTCTTTACTGTCACTTTTGATCAATTTAATATGCCCTTGCTGAACTTTACTTACTGACCCCAAACTGAACTGTAGTGTGTATGACTTCTTCAAAACTTGCTATGAATTAAACCGTCTCCCTCATCAAAATCAACATGCAGACCATCAGTAAGAACACCTTCATATGTTTTGATTCAGGTGATTGTAGTATAATTGCAGTAACTAAAGAATACCATTGTGTTTAATAGGAAACATTTCTGTTCAGTTTTCACAATTTTTCAGTTTTCTGTTTTGTCAGTGTTAAACAGTTGAGAGTATTGCACTCTTTAAATTCAACTAAATTTAAATATTCATATTTAATATTTGGGGATTATTAAGAGATTTCTCAAAGTCACAAATGTGTTTTAGACACGCGCGCACACACACACACACACACACACACACACACACACACACACACACACACTTACTTTAGCATGTTATTGAAGCACAAATGAACAGAACATCTACATTTCCCTAAAAAGTGAAGGACAGAACTCTTATTTCCTAGTCAGTGGTTCCACACTTTTAATGAGTACTAACAGAAGGCTCGTCCAACATAGCAGAAAATTTGCCCTAACCGTCAATCATCTGTCAGAGTCCCAGGGGGTAGAGTTCAGACACTTAAGTCCAGCTTATTGGCCCGTCGGGTACATGACCATCCTCCATCATGGGGCATCTGGTCGAGCTGCTTTTAGAAAAGCCTCCAACTCGCCCTAGAGGACTTTAACTAGTCTTCCAAATACTAACTCACCCAAAAGTTCCCACAAGAAGAGAGGCAAGGACTTTTATTAGTTCATATCTGCATGTTGCTCTAATGGTGTTTTATCATTCCGCTTTCTGACGGCGATCAGCAGCACAGGAGCGTGTTAATTGGGTGGTCTTAAGGAAAGGGCTCATGCTGGCACGTTCTCTGCGTGTCAGTGGGTTTAACGCTGATGAACTGGGGTGATGAACTCGCACTGCCCATTCCTGAGCAACATCAAAAATCAGAATCTGTGAGTGAATTTCTGAAGGGTTATGAGAGTTGAGTTTTGAAATCACTGACATGAAAGAGAACGTCCAGAGAATGTGAAGACCAGACGAGAACAGTGTCTCACGCTCTCCCTGCAGCAGGAGGAGTTTGGCTTTATAAACCACCATTGTTTTCCTGTCTTATATTTGCAAATTAATTTTACAATTAAAAATCCATTTTAAATTCATCATAAATTAATCCTTCCTTCCTTCCTTTTACTATTCTTTTGGTTTTTCATTTTTCCATACTTTTGTTTGTACTTTCATTCATGCTTCTGTTTGTACATTTTCTTAATTTCATTAATTTTCAAATGAATCGTAAATTAATAATTCCTTCCTTCCTTCCTTCCTTCCTTCTTTCCTTTTGGTTTTTCATTTTTCCATACTTTTGTTCATATTTCTGTTCATTCTTCTGTTTGTACCTTTTCTTAATTTCATTTTCTTTCCTTTGTTCATACTTTCAACTTTTAATACTTTTCATTTGTTCTTTAATTTTTCTTTTTGTTCATTTGTACTCGCTTTTTTGTTGCTTTAATTTATTTCTATACTTTTGATTATATTTCGGTTATTCCTTTTTGTTTTACATAAGTATGTACTAATTTACTGTGAATTCATACTTGCGTTCATGCTTTTATGAATACTTTGCTTCATAATTCCCTTTTTTTACACTTTTTTTTTTTTTATTTTTACACCTTTTCTTGTTCAATTCATATTTTTTGTCATTTTTTTTTTCTTGTTCATACTTTTTCATACTTTTTTATATACTTTTCCCATTTTTTGATGCTCATTCATTGAGTTGTTCTTCAGTTCATATGTACATATGTTGTATTTTCTTTTCTTAATAATTTATTTATCAATCTAATTTATTTACTTGTTTACAGGACCCCAACCCCTTCCTTAGCTCCACGATTGAGGCGGATACTCTGTTGAGGAGTCCGGTTCCTCCGGCTGTGAGTAAAGATCAGGGTCGGTTGGGCAGCTCTGCGCGTGTTCTTCCTCCTCTGGCCTTCCCCGGAGAGCTTGTGCCTTTTGATGAAGCTCTGAGAGACGTGAACACAGGAAGGCCGCTGACCAATCAGGATGGAGCGGATATAGTCGCTCGCCATGGAGCCCAGCTTCTTGAGGTCAAAGCAGCAGAACGCAGAGGTACAAACACATCCACACTGTGTCCAAAACAGAAGGAAGCTGCCATATGGACCTCAAGTTTAGTGTATTGGACACACCTAATGAAATGATTAGCACAGAAAGCTAGTGATTTATTTCAAGATGTTTCTTTTGTTTTCCAGAGTTGGAGAGACAAATGAAGATTGAGAATTTGTTTGTGACGTGGCAGCAGCGGTCAGCTCAATCTAACATGCCCATCTCTGTGAGTTCATACATACTTCATGCAGACATTAATATTTGCACATTAATATTTGCACACATTGCCCAACGTGGGTGATAATGTGTGATCGGTATTTTCCATCATGTTCTCAGAACATGATTTTCTCAGCGGCTCATCAGCTCCAGATTCTTGTCAGTGCGTGCGGATCCTCTGCCTCATGTGCACAGATGCAGATCCATGTATGAGCGCATGTACGGCCCAGTTGGGTTTAATGAGATGTGGTGGGGACATTAAGGGATTCTGTAGTGTGTGAGATGTCTCTGCTATTCGCTGTAATCTCACTTCCTTTGACTTTTTCACATTGCTGAGGTCCAGACCACCATATTAGATTATACTTCTTAAACTCTATTGTGCAGGTCACCACTAAGTGCACTAACTTTCAAAAGTTTGGGGTCAATAAGATTTTTATACAGTGAGAACTTTTATTCAGTAAAGATGCATTAAATTGATTAAAAGTGACAGTAAAGACATTTAAAATGTTACATAAGATTTCAATTTCAAATACATCCTGCTCTTTTGAACGTTATATTTATCAAAGAATCCCAGAAAAAAAAATGTAGTACTGTTTCAACAAAAATATGAAGCAGTTTTCAACGTTGATGATAATCAGAAATCTTTCTTGAGCAGCAAATCAGCATATTAGAATGATTTCTGAAGGATCATGTGACACATTTTTACTGTTTTACTGTATTTTTGATCTAATAAATGCAGCCTTGGTGAGCATAAGAGACTTCTTTCAAAAAACATACTGACCTCAGACCTTTGCAAGGTAGTGTAAATTCACAGTATAATCTGATCATAAATTTACCAGACACCGTTGGTTGAGTCAGTGTGTTGAACTAGTTGTGATGTTCAAACTAACAGATCAATGTTTTGGAGGCACCACAGAACCACAGTGTGATACTTTTTAGGACAAATCAACCTATGATTATCAGACACATAGTTGTCTCTGCTTATTAAACTCGGATGGAATGTATTTATACGTTGAAAATGTTACACACTTCACCTTTATGAAAACAATAGCTGTTGCTGCAAAAAAGAAACAGGTTTAAACCTGGTAACCCTCTTGCTGTGTGTCTGGTGTGTGTCTGCGCACAGGTCGCGGATCTGGACACACTGAAGCAGTCCTCTCGACTGGTCCATTACTGCGCTACTCCGCTGCTCTTCGACCCCGTGTTCCGGAAACATATTCAAGAGGAACAGGTGCCACAGCCACAGATGAAGGTCTCTCTTTCTCTTTCCTCCTGCTGAGTCTGTCTGCTGGTTCACAAGGGTTCTGAACCCATTTATAATAAAAACAATCATTTTGGATTGTTTGGATTGTTCATTTTGCCTGACTTAGGGTTAGGGGTTTGTTCAAATCCCTGACCATAGTATGACCAAAACAGATCTTTTATGCAGTGGGACATCATGTGCTTTATAAACAACAAAATATCAGCCTTCATGTAATTACATGTGTCAGGCATGATAATGAGCACAGATGTGTGTCAGCATAGCACCAGAATAATCATGATTATGCAGTCATTGGTCAGTTGTTAATGATTGAGGTGGAATAGAGGTTAGTCTCATTAGATAACAAAATGTCAAGGCAAAAAAAAAAAAAAAAAAAAAAAGGTAACACAAGCACACCATTCACCTTTATACTTGACATGTCAGTCAGACACTCTCTTCCTGCCTAAAGGCCCCAATATACTTCAAGTGAAATCGAAGAACAAACTGGTGTGATGTCAATACAATCAGACCAAAACGAAATCCGTTTGGAGTTCGTTTCGGGAGTTCGAAACAGTTTGCTAAAGCAAACTTTCTGGAAAAGTTGCGATTACATAATAGGTAGGTGTAGCTCTGAGGCTCTGTGTAAATAGCTTCATTTCTTCTGTTCAGCCCATCAAGGTCAGACATGAACGTGAACACACTGGAAAGCTGCTTTAAAGTAGAAACTGAAGTTGTAATTCTAATTGAAAATGACACTGATATTGTTTTTCATGTTTAATACTGTAAAGCTTCTTGCTTTGGAGCAATCTATTGTTATAAAGTGCTATATAAATTGACATGACATGACCTGACTGGAGTCCCAAATTGCAGAGCTTGTGCAAACATATCCACATCACTATAATCAGATGCTTTCTTAACTGCTGTTTTCTCAATGCTGTCATTGTTGTGTGTTTAGTTTGTTATTGATAGGAAAACGTGCAACACATATTTACATATTCACCTAACCGCCGTTTTCAGCAACATGGGCGGCATTGGGATGTTTGCTAACAGTATACCGCTGCACAGGTATTTCGAATTTCTTTTTACCCCTAAGTGAACAATGAAAAGAACTTCGCTGTGAGTATATCTGGGCCTTATTTTTCATTTTTGGGTGAACTATCCCGTTATGTATTCTGTATTCATTTACTCACCCTCAAGTTGTTCCAAACGTGTATGAAATTTTCTTCTGCTGAGCACAAAAGAAGATATTTTGAAGAATATGGGTACCTAAACAGTTGATGGGCCCCATTGACTTCCATAGTATGGGAAAAAACAATGGGGTCCATCAACTGTTTGGTTACCGACATACTTCAAAATATCTTCTTTTGTGTTCAGCAGAAGTAAGAAATTCATACAGGTTTGGAACAGCTTGAGGGGGAGTAAATGATGGCAGAATTTTAATTTTTGGGTGAACTATCCGTTTAAGTGGAGGATTTTTGGCTCAGTATGGACCAGACTTTATGCTGATAGTCAAAAGTCTGGTTATGTGAGACTACATGGGTAGTAGGATATCTGCTCTCTGTAGTAATACCAGTTTAGAGATTCTCTCTTGTTCTCCGGTTACAGAAGCGGCATCGCTCCAGTGACTCCACAGCATCCGGGAGGGATCGCAGCTACAGCACGGATTCTGCAGACATGCTTCCAAGTCGACTGAAGGAGGAGCCGTGGCTGCAGGAGATCTCCAGCACGTTCCTGCAGCAGTATGTGCAGTACCTGCAGAGCATGGGCTTCATCCTGGTGCAGGTCCGACCACAGTCTCCCGCACGCAGGTCTGTGTCCCACAGAAAAATGCCATCTCCCAGAACCAAAACTAAATGCACTTGGTTTGACCATTAAGGTGCATTTAAGTCATGTTGGAAAGATTGCATTTATGAGTTGAATGCACATGAATGCCACCACAAAGTCGTAATTCCGAGTGGGGAAACTGCCCTGAGTTTCTGAGTTGGGTGCGTGTCAGTGAGAAAACATGTCGGACACAATGGATGCAGCATCTGTATAAATGCTAAATTTGTTAAAATGAATGGAATTATTTTTTTGTTTATGTAATTATTATTTATGTTGTGTTCTGGTCATTTTGACCCCGAGAGTATTTTTTTTTCCCCAAAAATGCTAGTTAATGTTATCGCATTGAACTATAACATACTGACTTTGCTCACACAACTTCCCAAATATTTTTTGATAATTTTTGTACTTTTTTTGTGTTTTTTCGTGTTCCCAGACAAAAATGATTGAAACTAGTTGATAAAAAGTCCAAAATTTTGTGGTAATATTGGTTTTTAGTTGAGGGTCCAATTCTCACTATTAACTAACTATTAACTATGACTTTTGCCTCAATAAACTCCTAATTACTGCTTATTGATAGTTAGTAAGGTAGTTTAGGTATTGGGAAGGATGTAGAATATAGTCACGCAGAATTAGCCATTAAAATGTGCTTTATAAGTACTAATAAACAGCCAATATACCAGTAATATGCATGCAATAAGCAACTAGTTAATAGTGAGAATTGGACCCTAAACTAAAGTGTTACCATAATAAAACATAATGAGAGATTTATAAGCAATTTAAAAGACCAATCAAACCAATCACGCCTGATGCATATTCTTTACTCATCATTAATTTGTAGATGTAGAGTTTAAAGATCTCATTGAATTTTATGTAGAAGAGGTGCATCGCCATCTTGCTCCGACCAGAGCGCACCTGACGTTGTAATTACGACTTCCCAACTCATTAATACGAACTTCCCAGGAGGACTTGAACACACCATATGTTTCTGGAATTCAAACCAGTTGTTTTGAACTGTGCATTTCTGTCATAAGCATGAGTATAAGCAGGAAAATCACTTCAGTTTCTTACTTCAGTTTTTGTCACAAAGCATAACCTGCACAAATGTGTCAAGGTTTCTTGTTAAAATAGCTTTTATACCATACAAACTGTGATGTCAGACATGGTATGAAATCTTCAGAGTGATCTGGTAACAATATGTTCAACAGTAAGTGCACTTTGCAGAGTTCTCTGTAAAGTGTGTGTGATGTGCTAACAGTCGACACACTGTATTATGCAGCAGGAGCATGTGATTCAGTCTGACCAAAAGCATGAGGGCCGCATTACTGATGGGGTCAGCTGGCCAGCAGGCCGTACAAGCTCTGACTCTCTCTTTCTTTCTGCAGCATCGCTCGAGCCCGAGCCGCCATGTTGAGTTCTTTATCCACTGAAGGCAGATCTTCCTTCTCATCTTTCTCATATAATAAGCAGAAGAGTGAAGACAGCCCGAAGGTACACAACCATTATTTGCTCATTCACATTCAGCCATTTAGTCACTCCAATTTATCTTAATTCACATCTGCATTTCACAGGTTTGAACTGTGTGTGTTGCAGTTCAAACACACACACACTTGGCACTTTTTGCATTGACACAGTCCTGGTGCTCGTTCTGGATCCTATCCAAATAAAATGACAAAAATAAAGTCTTTAAATTGTTTCCACAGAATTGTTAAGTAGCAAAAACTGTTTTCAACATTGATAATAATAAGAAATATTGAGCAGCAAATCAGCATATTAGAATGTTTAAAGGATCATGCGACACTGAAGACTGGAGTAATGATGCTAAAAATTCAGCTTTGATCACAGGAATAAAATACATTTTTAAATGTATTAAAATAGAAAACAATTATTTTAAATTGTAATAATATTTCACAGTATTATTGTTTTACTGTATTAATAATTAAATAAATGTAGCCTTGATGAGCATAGGAGACTTCTTTCAAAAACATTAAAAGTTGTAATGTTTCCAAACTTCATATCAGGTTAATGATATTTTCTATGGCCTAACCCAAATCTTAAACCTACCTATCACAGAAACATGTGCAAAAAACTAGATTTAAATAAAAAAACATGTTTTGGCCGATTTATAAGCCTTTTAAACTAGTGAGGACCACTAAAATTTACTCACTAGTCTGTCGTCATAATATTTCGCTATATAAGTGAGGACATTTGGCCCTCACAATATAGCCAAACCTGTACACACACACAGTGATTGTGTCCTGTCTGCCTCTCTCAGCAGAGCAGTGCATCAAGTTCGACGTCATATCACCTGCAGAGAGCACTGCCGGGAGGCATCGTGCTGATGGAACTGGCTTTTCAAGTAAGACCTTCATCTGTCTGTGTCTCCTGGCCTTCAGTGCAGATCAGGGCATAGAATCGCCCTCTTAGCACATCAGCCGAGAGCATACACTGGGCTTTTCACAAGAATGTTGTGAAAGTCTCAGCGGACGGCGAGGAGAAAGATGTTTAATGGAGTCTGTCTCGCTCTCGCGCTATTTATGGTTATTAATATTTGAACACACAGAATCAACAGCAAGGAAACAGCACGTCATCATTTGATCTTCAGTCCCTCTCATGTCTAATATCTCTTTCAATTAAATGTCAAAGTAATGAAATTTTTATATTAGGGCTGTCATAGTTAATGTGTTGAAATAAGTAATTAATGCAATTTTTAATCATTATAATGGTTTTATTCTGTTCTGCATGAATTACTGATCATGAATTGATTGACATCTCTGTTTTCCCTACAAGTAAAACATAAGTTATTCATAGAAATGTTCATGTGAACACTAGCAGATGACTTGTGCATGAGTCAGTTGCAAAAACACACGATTAAGTCCATAAAGTGTGCAGGAAGTTGCATTTCCTTTGCCTGTTTGCTGAAGTTTGTAATTTGACCGTAAGTATGAACCTTACAATAATAATAATAATAATAATAATAATATTGTTATTATCATTAGCATTTATTTTGTAATTATTATTTTTATTATTACTATTATTATTAATAATAATAGTGATAACTAGAAGCTAAAGTTTGTAAACAAACTTTGATGTTGGCTTGAGAAAGCCTGAGTCAAAAGAGCCAACGCGCATGTCTGTTCGGTGTTCTGGAGCTAGACACGCCATAAAATAAATAAATAAATAAATTTTAATTTTCTAAATCTTGTATTTATAACAAACGATTATTTTGATGATCGATTAATCTAATGTTTTTTTATTTATTTATTTATTTATTTTTCTCGATTAATCGACTAATGTATCGGTTATATTCGGCTTTATATTATGTGTCTTTAAGTACAATTTAATTATTGTGTACATACATGTTTTTACATTGTACTTATCAAGCCAACATAATATTAATAGCAACTAATAATAATAATAATAAAGAAAATGAATAATTATAAGGCTCGTACTTATGGTCAGGAATTTAAACAAATCCTAGCCAACCCTATTAGTACTACTATTACTACTTTTGTCCGGTGTCAAGAGTCAAAGGAAGAACTAAAGTGTTAGAAATAGTAAAGTGACCATTCAACAACACTTTCATGAAAATCAAAGTCAGCATATTTAAGAAAAATAAAATGTAGTGTGGAATTTGATTTTATCCATCAAGAATTTATTGGTTGGTGAAAAGTGTTTCTATATGACAGGTGATTATAGGAAAGAGATAAATGAGATTTTTTCTTCAGTGGAAAAATGTGCACAGGTGAATCATGTCCTGGTTGAATTAAGAAAGTAAATGGAGTCCAATTTGATTTACTTTGGCCTTAAGAATTACTCTGTTGTACAGACAGCTCTTAAATATGGTGATGAATTTAGCTGCAGCTGATGCATAACTGTTTCTCTAGTAACACATAATCTCATTCTGACTCTGTTTTAGGGCTGTTATTTCTGCGTGAAGCAGTTTGCATTAGAGTGCTCAAGGATTCCCATGGGTCAGACGGTTAATTCTCAGGTAACGGCATCTGCGCATTAAAAGAATAACAGACAAGAAAGTGCATGTATAGTGAAAGTGCGATGAAACTAGGTGTTTAAGAGTTTATATTGCATTTCTGTGTATCTGTTGTAAGTGCCTGCTTGTAATGTCTGTGGATATTTAATATGAGCAACAAGCAGCAATCTTCTTCTTTGTTAGCAGGATTCACTGGTCAAATGTCTCTCTTTCTTTCTCTCTCTCTCTCTCTCTCTCTTTCTTTCTCTCTTTCTCTCGCTGATGGTGTATTTAATGTGTAGTGGGTCCAGGTTGGCTCTAAATGAGAAATAATTAAGTGTAAATATTGGTAAATCTCCAGATGTTTCTCAGCAGGAGAGCTCTGATTTCTTCTGCAGCGCCAAAAGCCCATAAGGTGTCTCCAGTCACAGCTGCTCATATACAGCAATTAAGTCATTAGTGTGTTTGTTTGGTTGTTTGTTAGTGCAGATTCTTCAAACTGAGCTTGAGGGCAAACAGGAATAAAAGTCACAAGGAATCAGTAATGAAAATTCATCAACTTAAATTTGTTCTATTAGAATCTATAGTTTTTGATTGCGTCAACAAACATTCCCATCTGCCAATTTGGTGGGAAAACGGTGGTGTTATTTTTTCATAAGGAATGAACAATCAAGTTGAGTTGTTAATTATTCCGCTATGTTAATAATTGTTTTTGTTCACGGAGAACCAAATATATCCACTAAGGATAAAGTGGACATTCTAATCAAGGCCACATAGTGATCAAATTCACCATGGAAATCAGCAAGTCATTTTGAAGTCTGACTTGTTACACCTATATTTAAAGGTCATTGTCAGGAAACAGTGCCATTTGTACCAGAAAATTGGTATTTTAATAAAAAAAAGTATGTTTAAAAAGGTTTCTGCCGAACTTTCATGAAGTCATTTTCCTGTCTCAGGCCCAAAGTACCAGGGCTTTTACTGTTACATTCTAAATGTTTAGAGTACAAAAAAATTATGCATGATATGGAGCCAAATTGGCTGATATTCCAATTAAATTAATTTACAAATATAATGCATGTTTTATTGTAAGAATTCTGCATTATACTGTACATTAAACATAGCTAAATCATTTAAATTTTGTGATGGTAACATTTTACAATAAGTTTAATTTTTTTAACATTAATTATTGCATTAGGAATCATGAACTAAAAACGAACAATCACAGGATATACTAGTATAATAAAAAAATATATTCTACATATAAATATATTAACATTTACCTTTACCTAGAATAGTAAATGCTGTTCAAGCATTGTTCATAATTAGTTCATGATACTTAATACATTAACTAATGTTAACAAATTGAATTGATTGTAAAGTGTTGCCCATGTGACTAATTCAGTATCCTCTGTCAGTTGTACATCAGTGACACACAAATGGCACTGTTTTCTGATCATGGCCATACATAGCAACATTTTTATACTAAATATTATGACTATTATCATTTTAATCATCATCTTCCTGACATGTTACATTATAAATTTATTATTAATATTTATTTTAAGAAATATTTTTACTACTAATACTCTTCCAGCCACTGTACCACCAGACGAAGTTGATTTTGAGGTGGCAATGGACATCATGAGAATTACTTTCTGTGACATTTGTTGCAGGAATTGAGAACATTGGGAATAGATCATGTCAAAAAAATCAGCTGTGATTCGCACTCAGAATTCAGAATTTTTTTTATTTCATTTTACACATGGAAAACATTTTTGTAAAATAAATTAAAAAAAATTTAGAATTCTGAGTGCGAATCAAAGCTGAAGTTATTAAAAATATTTACGCACCAAACGAGATAATATATGAGATGAGAGAATGTGGTGTAAATGACCTTGTTGAACTGCATAGATCATAAGCAGTGGATATTTAGTTAAAAAGTGAAAGGTCAAAAAGGACTGCACACACCTCATGCCTCATCATTATTGATCATCTCTGTGTCACTTCCTGTAACACACCCTCATACATTAGCGTGTGACAGTCAGCTTGTGCGTGTTTTCATTTTTGTGTAAATTGACTTCTAACCTCTCTGTGGCATGTTTCTCATCTGTCTCTGTTTGTGTGTGTGTTATCTTCTGTGTTTGTGTGTGTCTCACTGTCCTGCATATGACATGTGTGAATGTGTGTGTGTGTGTCTAGTCCCATCTCACTCTTTCTTTCCATCAGGGTTCTCTTCTCAACAAACCTCCTAGCAAGCCGTTCCCCGAGGCGCCCACGGGCTCTGACTCTGCGGTATGTCTCTGCATCCTCGGGGCGGGCTCATCTTCAACCAATCAGGCTTCAGTCTTTCCCTCAGACTCCTCCCTTGTGTAGTGTCTGGCTCCTCCCCGTTCCACTACGGCCCCAGTCTTTCCCATTCATTGAAAATCAGATGGTTCCTTTCCCTGTGTTTGTGTTCGTCAGCGATGCATCTTGCCGGAAAGGCCGCTGCAGGGGTTCCTCTTTAGCTGCAGATGCGGTTCTGTCTCTTTGCTGTATTTAAATGCAGATGCACATGAATGTGGCATCTTCTGGTGGGTCACGGGGTCACTCTTCTTGCAGCTCTGATAGGCCAATGATCTCTTTCCTTTGCTCAATGATTATCCCTGATTTTCTTCTGCTCTTGTTGCATGTTGATTTGGATCTGCTTGTCTCCTTTTGAGGGAATCTTCAACAGTAATTCTGAGGCTGTTCTTTTTCAGTCAATATATGGTATACATTCATAAAGCTTTTTCAAAATAAGAAAATCACAAGTGGAGCGTTTGCACTTTGTCATGGCGGCTTCCGCTTATTCTTAATGTGCCTGACATAAGTAAGATCTGTGTTGTGCTAGCTAGGAAACAAAAGATAAAAAGTCAACATAAATGCTGTACACAACGTATTTTATATATATGTAAAGGATCTAGAAAAAAATGTGGGAATTGACTGGATTTTGAAAAGTGGAATGGAGTCGAGTGGGTTTGAAATGGAAGATTAATATTGGCTGAAAAGAAAAGAGATGCAGCCAATTATTGGGTTACACTTTATTTTTAGTAAGGCTGCACGATATATCGTTTTAGCATCGATACCGCGATGTTCGCATCCACGATAGTCACATCACAGGATGTGTGATGTCAAGTATAGGGATCGTTGATCCGTGATCCGTACGGGCCAGCTGCCCCAGGTTCGGAATACATTTGATTCACAGATCAATTGCAAAGTTTAACCATCATAGAGTGAAGGTTTATCATTTGCGTGTGTTTTTAAGTCCTGTCAGTTTAAACATCAAGCGCAAGAAGACTGTAACTCGTCCGCTGTTTTCTGTGTGCGCACACAGAGTCGTGCAGACAGCATGTGAACACCGAATTCAGTTCTCTTCTGCGTCTATTTGTGCTTGATGGACACATGCAATCAAAAAGTCAAAATGCCCTTCTCGGCGACTATCCTCATAAACACAGTCGGTTATGTGTTGTAAACAATTGAGAAAGAAAACAGATGCGTATCATTATATTGAATCAGTGCATTCGTCTTAAAGTGACAGCAGCCTAATATACCCGCAGCTGTTTGTGTCACCAGTGTTAATCAAACAAAAGAGAAAGAGAAAATCACTTTTGTAGCTTTAACAAAGATCAATTGTATTAAGTAATTATATTAATTAAATTTAATTTATTCCGGTAAGACTATGCAGTGTTATTATACATTTGATTATTCAGTTTCTTTACCTGAATACTGTTACCTGAAAAACAAAAAGCACTGCTTATTTCATTTGTATCTTTGTTCCATTATATTATCTATGCTTGTAATTTGTTTATTATTTTCTATGCAGATGCACTCCCCTACAAAATCACCCCAGTCATACTAGAATTATTAATTCTTTATAAATAGAGCTATTCAAATTCATTTGGTGAAATTGTTTCCATATCGCAATGTCAGTTTTTTTCCAATATTGTTCCAATATCGTGCAGCCCTAATTTTAAGGTAACATTGTTACAGTGTAATCACACGCAAGTGCTGAGTAATATTAATTAAACTACATATATAGTACTTACTATATGGTAAAGGTTTGGTTTAGGTTACGTTCCTTGTTACTATTCAAAATTAATTATCCAATTACTGTTATTGATATATAGTAAGTACATGTAACGTGTAACTGTGTCACCTTAAAATAAGTGTTACCTATTATTGCATTTTGATCAAACATATACTTTATTTATTTATTTGTATTTGGAATAATTGCACCAATGAATTGTGCACAATAAGACAAGATACGTTCATTAAAAAGTACACATTTTTATGTTGACTTTACAGCACTTTTAGGACTTCAGCATCAAGTGTCATGGAAAGGTGATTTGGTAAGGTTACCAGGTAGTCAGAAAGTAGTAAAACTACTCAGTATACAGTATAAATGGTAAAAGTAAGAAAGTAGAAAACCTAGAACTCTGTGATGCCAAAGTCCCTTTAAGGCAAGTTCACTCAATGGTCATTTCCATAACGCCTCGGGCAGCTGTTTCCAGCCATGCAAGTGCAGCTTCATCTGCTTGAATGGAGAGACACAAAAATCTCCAGAAGTGCTTGTCAAAATTCTGTTCAAGCAATAACATCTGACAATAGTGGTATTCTGAACTCAAATCACTCAAAACCATTCCCAGGCTCATCCAGCTAATGCAAATGTTCAAGAGTAAACAAACAGGGGACTGGCTTTTTGAACCATTTAGCTGCTTTATTAAGTGTAGCGATGCCTCTATCAAAAAGGATATTGGCTGTTGTACCTGTAGGGCAGGACTACAGCTGCCGTATTGAGCGTTATGAATGCTCTCATTCATATTTGTTCAAGTGGACCATCTCTTCCACTTATAATGTCTCTGGTGACACATTACAGAACTTGACCTGTGTGGCATCTGGAAGAAACACCATAGTGTTCAATGGATTGGGAAACGTTTACGCAAGTCTTGAAAACGGCCTTATTTTTCTGAATGTAGGCATTTTGTTAACACATGACTCAGTTGTGCACACAACAGACTAACCACTGCAATCATAGCAATCTGAGCTGTTTTCATGTGCCATGTTTCCAAAGGCATCCTCACGTGACTGAGAGGAAAATGGACGAGCGATATTATCTTTCCTCAGCCTGTGGTAGAACTTTCAGTCAAATGGGCCACTGGCACATTTCAGAATGTTGACGTGAAAAACGATTCTTGCACAGGGTGCAATTGCGTGAGCTGCTTTCTGCAAATGGAACTGCCACGACAGCGTCAAATGAACAGGGTTTTTTTAATCCTCAACTCTTTGATTTGATAAGACCTATTTGCATTTGTTCCAGGGTAATGGTCAGGATGAAAGCGACAGCGGTAATAGCGTTTAGTCGTCGCCACCGCTTTCCCCACCCTCTCTGCTCCCATTGTACTGTAATTACTCCTGCTCTCTCCCTCTGCAGTCATTTGCATTTGCCACTAATGCTTTTGTAAGCACGGCTTTGATGTGAGATTTAATTAAAAAGGATACAATTATTACGTTGATTGATATCAGATGATTTTAAAAAAGACTCTTGAAAAGGTTTGGCAGGTAGGTGGTTGGAGGGTTTTTTTGCTCTTCACAAATCAACTACGTCGAGTTGTAGACATGTTATGTCAGGTTTCATGTGCGCTTGAGTGACTTTCATGAAACGTATCAAGTACATGTCTGATTCCAATTTCACCCCCAAATCAAGGACCATTAAGATTTTGTGTATTGGGCCTTCATTTTCATGATAGTTACACTGTCTTAACCGGGAACGACACAAGAAGTTTCCAGTGACAGGTAATTTGTCAGGCCTCACTGAAAGTGAAAATGCTGTATGACACAGTTACCGCCATTCACAACTTATTTATTTATTTATTTATTTATAGGATTTTGGACATTTTGTTACTATAATATGAAACAAAAAGATATCTAAATATTTTGTAAAGTATTTATACACAACAGTAGTTTTGTTGTGTTGTACTTTATGCTGATAAAAAAAAAATCAGGTAACACTTTATTTTACAGTGCTGTAGGTTACACGTTACTACATGTACTTACTACAACCCGAATTCCGGAAATTTTGGGACGTTTTTTAAATTTGAATAAAATGAAAACTAAAAGACTTTCAAATCACATGAGCCAATATTTTATTCACAATAGAACATAGATAACATAACAAATGTTTAAAGGGAGAAATTTTAAACTTTTATCCACCAAATAAGCTCATTTCAAATTTGATGCCTGCTACAGGTCTCAAAAAAGTTGGCACGGGGGCACCAAATGGCTGAAAGAGCAAAAAATTTTGAAAAGATTCAGCTGGGAGAACATCTAGCAACTAATTAAGTTAATTGATATCAGGTCTGTAACATGATTAGCTATAAAAGGGATGTCTTAGAGAGGCAGAGTCTCTCAGAAGTAAAGATGGGCAGAGGCTCTCCAATCTGTGAAAGAGTGCGTAAAAAGATTGTGGAATACTTTAAAAACAATGTTCCTCAATGTCAAATTGCAAAGGCTTTGCAAATCTCATCATCTACAGTGCCATAACATCATCAAAAGATTCAGTGAAACTGCAGAAATGTCTGTGCGTAAGGGACAAGGCCGAAGACCTTTATTGGATGCCCGTCAGACGACACTGCATCACTCGGCATGATTGTGTCAATGACATTACAAAATGGGCCCAGGAATACTTCCAGAAACCACTGTCGGTAAACACAAACCGCCGTGCCATCTGCAGATGCCAACTAAAGCTCTATCATGTAAAAAGGAAGCCATTTGTGAACATGGTCCAGAAGCACCGTTGTGTCATGTGGGCCAAGGCTCATTTAAAATGGACTGTTTCAAAGTGGAAAAGTGTTCTATGGTCAGACGAGTCCAAATTTGACATTCTTGTTGGAAATCACGGACGCCATGTCCTCCGGGCTAAAGAGGAGGGAGACCTTCCAGCGTGTTATCAGCATTATCAGCAAAAGCCAGCATCTCTGATGGTATGGGGGTGCATAAGTGCATATGGTATGGGCAGCTTGCATGTTTTGGAAGGCACTATGAATGCTGAAAGGTATATAAAGGTTTTAGAGCAACATATGCTCCCCTCCAGATGACGTCTATTTCAGAGAAGGCCTTGTGTATTTCAGCAGGACAATGCAAACCACATACTGCAGCTATTACTGAATTGACCTGCCTGCAGTCCAGATCTTTCACCTATAGAGAACATCTGGTGCATCATTAAACGAAAAATACGTCAAAGACGACCACGAACTCTTCAGCAGCTGGAAACCTATTTCAGGCAAGAATGGGACCAAATTCCAACACCAAAACTCCAGAAACTCATAACCTCGATGCCCAGACATCTTCAAACTGTTTTGAAAAGAAGAGTAGATGCTACACCATGGTAAACATGCCCCCGTCCCAACTATTTTGAGACCTGTAGCAGGCATCAAATTTGAAATGAGCTCATTTTGTGCATAAAATTGTAAAATTTCTCACTTTAAACGTTTGTTATGTTATCTATGTAACTATCCCTAAACCTACCCCTAACCCTAACTGTAACTCTATAGTAAGTACACGTAGTTAATTAATAGTACTCTCATCAATTAATAGTACTCAATAGTACTTATTTGAGTAATTACAATGTAACTACGGCACTGTAAAATAAAGTGACTGGAAATCATATTACAGTAATGAGAATCTAATTAGTAATAATAGAACTTGGATGCATTACAGTGTAAAATCTGATTATTTGTCAGGAAATTAATGTCACAAATCTCAATGGTCCTTTAATCTTTTATGCAAAGTATAATTTCATGTTTATCTTCTTTTGATGTTGGGGTAAAATGTGACCTGGGCAAGTGGACATGTCTTGCCAGATTCACCCAATGTGATTTTGCAGTGAGGCTGGATTCATTTGACCATCTGTAGGAGAAGCACATGAGAGTCATTAGGTTTTGAGTTAGTATCGCTATCAGGATTTAGAGGTTGTGGGATGATGTTCCTGCTACTGCTTGCGGTCTTCCTCTGGGGAATCGGATGCCTTTGATCTGAATGATTTCTCATGGGTTATGTAGAGTTCCTGCACCAGTGTGTTCTGCTCCTGAGTAACTGCATGCATGTGTGTTTTTGCTCCCAGCTGTCCATGCTGTTCACCGAGGAGTGCGATAAGGTCCGGGATTTGATGCACGTTCACTCGTTCAGCTACGACTTCCACCTGCGTGTGGTGCATCAGTACCTCGTAGGGTGTCACATGACCCTTCGGCAGGGGTACCAACTCACTGGCTTTCTGGAGGACTTCATCGCCCATCACCCTGACATACCTAAGTTTGGACGCAACCACGTATTCCAGGGTGAGTGCATTCAACATCAGAATGTCATATTTTTATAATTCAGTCTGAATTGTCAGCTAAAGCACATAGTCGATGGCAGATTCATTTTTGTGTTTTTCCTCTTTTTGCCAGTCATGCATAATATATAATATGCTTTTTATGTGTACTAGGGAGTTTCTCCATATCAACGGGGATGATCACAGCACATCAGCTGTATAATTACATCACTGATCACGCTGGTACTTACGGGATGAAGCCCTTGCGCATGTCTAAGGCTGCAGTTACAACTGATAACAAAAAGGGGGCGCCGAGCACAGACCTGCATGAATATGCGCTAGTTGCTCTGTGGAACAGGTACTTTGTGAATTGTTCTTAATTATTTGAGCAGGTGATGTTATAATTTATATTTGTTTATTCTAATAGTGTCTTTCTCTTTAAGCTCTGGCTCATTTAAAGACCTGGAGGGATTACGACACCATGACGACTTTGATGTGTCGCTGCTGGTGTGTCATAATGCCGCCCCTTTTGAGGAGCAGTCTGAAGGAGAGAGACACCTGCTCAGGTGTGTACAGCATTAAAAACATATGAGGAATACTGTGCACTTTGTAAAGTTGGCACTTAATGGGCATGAGTTAAATGCTACAGAAGTGGATAACTCAGTACAGCAGTTAATGCAATTACACTGCAGACAAGGGCAACATGAAACAACATTTGCGACATTTAACTTCTTTAATTTTGTAATTCTGTAAGTATTTTATGTGTGAAACAGAATAATCAGAGCAAAATAATATAGGGACTATATTAATATAATAATAATATGGGACTTCTGGTGGAGTTTATCCATTTCCATCCATATTTGTTATATAATATTATAAATAAATAATATAATAGTATTATCCATAACATTTACTATAAATAATAATAATAATAATATTGTTATTATAATTTGTAGTAAACAATAATAAAACATTATAAATAACATCATAAATATTATCTACAGATACATAATAATAATAGTAATAAATTAATATAAACAATAAATATTATAATAATATTATTTATTATTAATATTATTTATTATTAATATTAGTAATAATAAATAATATACATCTATAACATTACCATAAATAGTAATAATAATAATAGTTATTATTACTAATACTTGGTATAAATATTAATAATTAGTAATAAATAATAGATGGTTATAAATAGTAATATTATAAATATTACCTATAACATTACTATAAATAGTAATGTTAGTATTATAATTTTATAGTAAATACTAAAATATTATAAAATATAATATCATAAATGTTATCTACAAATAAATATAAATAATAATAATAAATTAATATAGACAATAAATATTATAGTAATATTATTTATTATTAATATTAGTAATAATAAATAATATACATGATATTATAAATATTATCTATAACATTACCATAAATAGTAATAATAATAATAATAGTTATTATTATTACTAATACTTGGTATAAACATTAATAATTAGTAATAATAATAGATGTTTATAAATAGTAATATTATAAATATTACCTGTAACATTACTATAAATAGTAATGTTAGTATTATAATTTTATAGTAAATACTAAAATATTATAAAATATAATATCGTAAATGTTATCTACAAATAAATATAAATAATAATAATAAATTAATATAAACAATAAATATTATATGTAATATTACAAATATTATCTATAACATTACCATAAATAGTAGTAATAATAATAGTAGTTAATATTATTGTTATTATTATTAATTGGTATAAATATTGATAATTGATAATTAGTAATAATAATAGATGATTATAAATAGTAATATTATAAATATTACCTATAACATTACTATAAATAGTAATAATAATAATAATTATGAATTAATAATATATAGTAATTTATAATAAATAAAATAATAATAATATTCTTTAAAAATATTCTAGATGATATAATTTTTTAATAAATCATGTTAATATTCTTCCCCAACTGCAACAGGTATGTTTACTAAAAAAATATTTGTTTCTATTCTGACTTCATGTTTTCTGTTAAAAAATTTTTTCTTTTTTATTTTTTTCTTCCATTTTTAATGATTTCAGGCTGCGTTTCTACGTGATCATGACCAGTCAAAGAGAGCTGTTCCCGCGTTTGACTGCAGACATGCGGCGATTTAAGAAACTTCCTCAGATCCACCGTGACCCTGGTGACCTCAGTGGCCGTATCCATGTGGAGCGGATGGAGGCTGGCAGCGTAGGGACGCGGGAATCTGAAGTGGACCTGTGGGAGGAGACCACTGCCCCAGTCAGCCCTGCAGCCAGCCCTGAATCTGACCACATAGAGAACCTCCTGCACGCGGGTCAGGCCGTGCTCGGAGACACCGATGACTCTCAAGGGCTCTTCTTCCTGTCTCCTCTCTTCCCCCTGCTCAATTCGGAGGTGATGTCTGCGCGGCGGCAGATTCAGAGCAGCGTAGAGCAGGCCATGGGCCATTGCCGTAGGGATAACCTTTGGAGGAGGCTCTTTCACGGAGAGCACTTGGCTCTGGATAAACTTAAACTCAGCAAGCTGGCCTTCGGTGAACTAGAAGAGCTACTGGATGCTGTGCAAAGCAGATCGGTCGCCGAGATTGACCCACAGCTGGTATGAACACACGCCACATCCACTGCCCTTCACCTCTATGAGCATCTTTCACACCCGTTTATCTCCCATTTTATATTCCTTTCTCTCGTTCTCTAGCAGGCACTTTCCACGAATAGGTACAAAATAAGGTCTGAACAGGGTCACTTTTTACTTTTTCAATAAATGATCAATGAAAAGATATCATATTTGAACAGGAGGTCATATAACCTCTGTTTGTGACTACCCTGTTTGTGTGGATATTATTATATAATATAATATTATATTATATTATATAGTTTTTTCTAGCAATAAATATTAAATACATTTTTGATAGATTTAGGTTGCAGATTTAACCTCAAGTATCTAGTTTGGGGCCAAATCTTGGTAGCTATTGATAACTTTTTATTTTTTGGAATGGAAAATATATGATTTGTTCTTAAAATAATTTTTTGTGATAATTTTTTTTTTTTTTTTTTAGATTAAAAATGTATTATTAAACAGTTATTTACTACAATGAACTGAATATGAATTCAACAATATGATGTGTTTAAAAGTACTTTGCATGTTAATTTAAATAGGACTTCCTGTTTGTGGAAAGTGCCAGCACTTTCTCTTCCTGTACACACTGAAGTCAGTCTTTAGGAAACCTCTGGAAAATAGCATGTTTTCTCCTTCATTCCACAGTTTAATCAGGATGGTTTGATCCGCGTCTGGCTCTGTGCAGTTCGTCTGATAGGCGGCTGACAACAAACATGCTAATGCGCCACTCCGTGGGGAAAACATGCGCCCTACTCATCACCACATCGCAATAAACATCAGCTAATTAGCACAGGAAATCAGCCCTTTAATATTACACTCCATTCCTTATTTACACCATAAATTATCCCTTCTGGACCAGCATGCGCACAGATTCACACTCCGTATCGGTCGCCAACAGGGTGCTCGTTCGAGATTTGATTACACAGCAGTAGCTACTGTACTGCAAATGTGCCATTCATGCCAACAGACATCACTGTGTTTGCTACAGCGCAACTGTATTTGGCTTCAGAAATGGAGGACTTGTATGGAAAACCAGAAATGTAAAATATAATAAATTAATTTAGTAAATGTGAATGATACTCTACCATTCAAAAGATTATTTTTTTTTTTTTAAATTCAGGATTCTTTGATGAATAGAAAGTTCAGCATTTATTTGAAATTGAAAATTTTTATAACATTAATAAATGTCTTTACTGTCACTTTTGATTAATTTAATGCATCCATACTGAATAAAGTATTAATTTCTTTCAACAACAAAAAAAATCTTATTGACCCCAAACTTTTACTACAAACAGTAGTGTAAATAAATAAATTTGTATATGGCACAGAATAAATGATACATAAATAAATGATCCATTATTAATAATAATCATTTATTATATGCATTTATACATTTACTTCTGTATTTTTTTATTTTTTTATTCCTGTATCTCTTACTGATATTTCCTCCTCCAATGTTGGCTGATTCATTATGCAGTATTTTATTAAAGTTTTGGAAAAATTTACCAAACCGAACAACATGAAAATCATTTGGTTTCAGTATCCTTTAGAGCGTGTTCACACTTGTAGTTCGGTTCTTTTGATCCGGACCAAAAAAGAAAATGAAACATTTAGTCCTGGTTCGCTAAGTATTTGCTGATTTGTGCTCGTAGTATGTGCGTACAGATGAGATGGTATTTTTACTAGCTGAGAACTCACAAAGAGCTTATAAAATGTGTAAAGGAGTCAAAACAGCGGCAGGAATTCCTCCACTGCACGCAAATGAAGATCTGCTGCAGGGAGACTTCTTCTGACACCTGTACCGAACCTTAATGGGCAACATAGCTCCAATAACGAGAAGAACCCGGTATTCTTGAGCATTCTGCTCACATCTTGTGAATTCATGTCCTGTTTTTGGTTCGTTTAGATGTCTTTGGCCCATGTTAAGTTCATATTTCAGTCGAACCGCCTCAGAGTTTGTTTGGAAGTGGACTGAGACCCATCTTTTCAGGGGTCTCGTTCGGCTTGTTTGGTTCGGGTGGCAGTGTTCACATGTATTTAGATGAACCGCACCAGAGTTCGTTTGGAAGTGGACTGAGACCCATCTTTTCAGGGGTCTCGTTCGGCTTGTTTGGTTCGGGTGGCAGTGTTCACATTTATTTAGATGAACCGCACTAGAGTTCGTTTTAATCAAACCAAACCCGCCAAGTGTGAACACACCCTTAGACAGTCTTACAAGATCTGAATAGGAACCGGTTCTCAACTCCCAACCGCATGTATGTGTGCTGTGAGCGAAAACGCTTATATGACATTTTGACAGTTTTCTGCTTTGACCTGAAGTCTTCACCTCCTCCTGATCCTCCTTTCTGGGTTTTCTATTGTTTGATTGGCCTCTGTACCTCACACATCCACATATATCTGAACTCTGGAAGAAAGAGATGTGATGTTTCCTCCATACGTGACATGAGCTGTGATGTGGATGACTCGCTCCCGTTCAAGCACCGTAGCCTCAGATACCCCCGTCTCCCCAACCCTGCATATCAATGCCATTTGATTGCTCATCTATTCACACGCCGCTCGCTTCTGTATTCCCTTCACGAAAGCAGAACCGCTTAGTCAATGTTACTGAGCGGAGCCGCTCCTGTGCCACGACTGCTAATGCTAATCGGAGCGCTCGAATGATGTATACCGCTGTCAAACCGATACAGGCTCACAAAGGAAGTAGAGATGTACTCCTACTGTGATATCAGACCAGGAGAAAGTTACTGCAAATTACATCTTTTTAAAAATGTACTGCTGCAACCAGAATGAAAACTGCCTTCCTGTGGTTTTGCTTACTTGAAGCGTCTGCAGCTATCGCAGCCAGATCCTCTATGAAGTCTAATGTGAAAAATAATAATGGTTTGGGTGCACAGGCTGGTCTCATTTAAATAGAAATATACTGGTCCAGTCTTTTAGGACCCCAAAGGCTTTTCAAACTGAATATTCTTTTTTTTTTTTCTTTTTTTTTTTTTTGTGAACAACTATTTATTCAAGTTTAAAATGTACACATCAATTTTGTTATGCAACATAAATGAAACGGTAACATGCATATAATACAAAACAGCACAAACTATATACATATATACACTATATACTATATATACACTATATATATATATATATATATATATATATATATATGAGTCATTGACGAATAAGTTTTTTAGAAGTGTAAAAAAAAACAATGGAGATATAATTAATTTTGAAGTTTTATTCAGTGTTAACAATGAGATTGTGTTTTTTATAATCAATTAACACTGCTTTCTGCATTTTTTACAAGATGGACAAATTTTGTCACCAAAAAAGTCATTCGGTTTAACCAAAATTTCGGTTTTACCGAATGACACTTTTGGTTATTTTCAAACAATGCTAACAGGCTGATATCTAGCTAACTAGCTAGTTAGTTTGCTAGCTAGCTAGCAAAAGGACAATTATTTTTTTTATATTTAGTACAAGTTTTTAAAATATTACAACATTTTCCATGTTTTATAGCGGTTGAACTGAATGACCTGATGTTTCGGGACGTGTATGAGCAAATGAAAACATGAATTTTTCAAATAGTTAAAAGAGAGATAGTTACTTTGCTTCATGACCATGTGGTCCTTTGCAGGTGTCTGAACGATGTCACATCCTGTTACATGATATTGACCGCATGACTTGATCCAAAATGGTCCCTTTATATTAGTTACATTTTTCCGGACATTCTTTCTCATAACAAAGCAACGACTTCTACACATAATTTTAATACTATTTTGCAGTGTTAATATATGATGCTATAAAGTCATGCCAGAATAAAAAATATATACAGTTATTACATTTTAAGATATTTTAATCACAAATGAAATGGCTGTATTGGCCTTTGGACGGTTAAACCGAATGACCTTTTGACACTTCCAAATCTTTAAAATACCTTTATATGTGCAAAATATAATTAAAACCTTTTGGATTCAATAAAAGAGATCTAGTTGTACTACCGTACATACTTTGGATGTCATATCTTTGTTTTTTATTATTATTAAGGCCTTTGGACAAAAAATGTTACTGACCCATATATATATATATATATATATATATATATATATATTTGCTTGGTGGTTTGCTAAATCTATGCAAAAAAAAAAAAGAATAATTTTAATAAAAGTGCAAAACTGAAAATTCTATCATCATTTACTCATGCTCATGTCATTCCAAACTGTACAAGTTTCTTGTGATTTGTGTTTTTTAGGACTGTTTCCTGAATATGAGTCCCGCCTGGTACCAGAGTCTCATCAAAGTTCTTCTGTCACGCTTCCCACAAAACTGCAGGCACTTTAAAGATGACAGTGGCATTCAGTACCTGGTAAGAGATACACAAACTTACCAGGGGCCAAGACTTTTAGGGCCAGATTTAGATTTACTAAACAGGGCAAATTAGCGTGAGACCGCAATCCCATAGAAGCGCGATGCAGTGGAAATTTCTGCAGGTGATTTACTGACAATGCGCAAATTAAAGAACACAGACACAGCCAAATCTTTTGCATAATGACCAACGCAATCTACCAAGAGCAGCACAAATTAGCGTAGGGTCGCAGCAAATTAAAAATAGAGTGGCTTGGAAAACGATATGTTCGGATAACGTTTTCCCCTGGCATTCCAAATAGATAAATGATAAATAATAAATGTCGACTAATGGCTTGAATGAACAACTACTAATCAACTACAAAAATCTTTAGTCGGGGGCAGCCCTACTAATTTCTCACTGCATGTCTTTAGTAGATCCTGACAGTAGTTTTTTAGTGCCAAAAGAGGGTTTGCGCTGACACAAGCTGTTAGTAAATCTGGCCCTTAATATTAATTTCTCTTAATAATTCCTGTGATTCATTTTAGATATATGCCTGTGTCGTTTGTGCTACAGACCTGAATGATACCGCAAATCGTTTGGTTTGAGAGGTGTACTATTTTAAGAGCTTACGATTTTTGCCTTTCGGTCAATAAAACAGGCAAAAAACCCATAGATGTGCTGTTCAAATGTTTGGGGTCTTTAAGATTAAGTCTTTCGGAAGGCTGTATTTTTGATAAAAAATAAAATAAAATAAAAAAATACAGTATTAAAAAGCAGTAATATTCTAAAATATTATTACAATTTCAAATAACTGTTTTCCATTTGAATATATTGTTATAATGTAATTCATTCCTGTGATCAAAGCTGAATTTTCAGCATCATTACTCCAGTCTTCAGTGTCACATGATCCTTTAGAAATCATTCTAATATGCTGATTTGCTGCTCAAGAAACATTTCTGATTATTATTATTGTGAGCAAACACATGAGGAGAATTCAGCTGCCGATAATCATCAGATCCTCAAGTGTGTCAGATGGCACTTCATGCTTCATTCTGTAATTGGAGATGTGGCTTTATGTAGATTTCCTGAACTGATGACAGCTCTCAGATGATCATTTCACCCTCCGTATATACAGAAACAATGTTAATACTGTGTTTCCTAATGCTGTACACCAGTCCACTTTAAATGGATTGTGAAGATCAGCGTTAAATTTAAAAATGCAAAGAAACATTTGGGGTCACGATGTTGAATGTTTAAACAGTGTGTTGTTTGATCGTAAACTCTGTTTTCCAGGCTGTCCTGAACCAGAAGTTTACCGACTGTTTTGTGCTCGTCTTTCTGGACACACAGGCAGGAAAAACCGTGAGTTTTATATTATTTATTTGTTTTATGTTATTTTATTTTATAACTAGTTTATTCATAAACTCTCCTGAGTGAATTCTAACAAAAACAGGTTCAGGTATATTATATTATATTATATTTTATTTTATTATTTTATTTTATTTTATAAGTTCTTTCTGGTTCTCGAATCTGATTGGCTGATAGCTGTGCGATATTTTAGTGACAACAGCACTCTTACCTTTTCACCGTTTGTATCACTCCGCTTGAAGCGACTGTCATGGCAGCCGAGCAAATCCACCATAATTTTTGCGAATATTACACTTGTTGTACCACGAACTGTAGTTTTAAGAGTTTTTTAGGCGAGAATGTAGTTGATAAGACCTGAAATACAGTATGTGACTCTTATTTAATCATAGAGCCTATTTTACAATTTGTTTAGATGTTTTCTGAGATGCGAGCTCCAGGCCATCAGCGGCCGTTCATTGCTCGTGTTCCCGCCGAGAACAGCTTCATCATGGCCAGAGCTTTGGGGATTTGCCGCTGGCTCTTATAGTGGTTAAACAAGAGATATAATTCATTTTGGGTACATAAAATGGGCAATCTTTGGTCTTATTAATCTATTACTTGTTCTTGAACAAATCATTGAGCTATGTATAATTTAATAATTTAATATTAAGGCTATATTTAACTTACATCCTCTATAGCGTAGCATATGCTTGTGATCTGGAAGTAGCCATTCATTCACTGCACATGTCAAACTTGATCCCACCACAGATCTCAGTATTTCACCCTCTTTTCTTCTGCTTCCAGAGCCTGAAGGTTGTCTTCAGGGAGCCTTTACCCGCACAGACCCAGCCGAGCAGCAGCCCTCCACCTCAGCTGGTCTCCATGTACCACCATCTGGAGTCCGTCATCAACACTGCATGCTACAACCTCTGGACGGGCCTGCTGTGAACATGTGCGGACTTCTGCGAGCGGCCCCATGTGTGTCTTTCAGTGTCTGAAATCTGTTTATGCTAAGATTCAGCTTTGAGCCGCCTCCCGCTCACAGACTAAGTGCATCTCGTGTGTGTACTGCGTGCTGCGTCGGCCAGGTTGCATCCATCTAAGCAATTAAATTGCCAACATTTTGCACAGGAAAACAGCTAAATGGGCTGCCCTGTTGATTTGAGTGCGGTTAACTGGGAGGGGTGTAGTGGCTTGTGAGACTGCGCTGGTTTGCCAAAGCCATACTGTCCTTCTGTAGTCTTAGTGTTCATTTGTGCTGCTCTCTTCTCAGATGCTGATAGGAAACTGATGTCTCTGTAGCCCGTGCACATTCGATTCGGTTTACAAGTCTTAAGTTTTCATCCACGCTCTTCAAGAACCACCTGTTGCTGCAGGTTGCCCCATAATGCATTACTTTCTGCAACATGATTGTCTTTACTGCCCTTTTATCATCCCAAAAGTGCCTTTATGCCTTTATTTTATCTTATGAAGTTGAGCTATTATTATATTCATCTTTCAAGAAGAATCTCTTGAAATAGTTACATGGTCTTCATGTACATTCATCATCAAGGGCGGCGTACCGATTAGTCCTACTAACGAGACGACACTAGACGTGCAAAGATCATGGGAAACCTTTGACACGCTTTTCACATGCAGGAAACCAAATGTATCGGGATGATTCAACTCCCATAATGACAAAAACTGAAGAATAAAATGTGTTTTACTGTTTTGTTTTCTTGAAGGACACTGGACATTTTTGGAAGAAAGATTTATTAAAAAGTTAGAACATTAATTAGCATTTCAAATGTTTGAGAATGTTGTAATTTGTACATTATGTAAATAGAGGTGGATTTGTAAGAAAAAAACGCTTGACAATAAATCTTAAATTAAAACATTTTAAGTGTTCTTTATGTCCAATGCCATTTCATAGCTATTGACAGCCATGCACAAGTGAAATATTAAAAAATAAAACGATTGAAAATGGGAGTCTGTTTTAAGCTGTAGAAAATTACAGTCTTGGCATTTTACTACATGGTGCCCTTTTAGAAAATGGAGGAATTTAAGGAATTAAATTGGTCCTCGGTTGTGACTGTTCCAGTATCTTGTGACCCAGTCCAGACCCGCTTCCGTGGAACCTGGAGAATCACATTTACAAATATGAATTACCAAGAATTAAATTTCTCTCTATACTCTTTGCAACTTAAGAGTTGTTGTACAGCATTTATTGTAAAGTTTTCAATCCGAGTGGCTGCAAACAGGATATGAATGTAGGTTCAGGACCAACAAAAGTGTCACATCAGAATCTTTTTGTTTAATGATGTACAGCAGGGGTGTCCAAACTCGGTCCTGGAGGGCCACTGTCCTGCAGAGTTTAATTCCAATTTCCCTCAACACACCTGTCTGGAAGTTTCTAGTACGCCCAGTAAGACCTTGATTAACTGGTTCAGGTGTTTAATTGGGGTTGGAGCTAAACTCTGCAGGACTGGACACCCCTGATGTACAGTATAAGAAAAGATTTTAAGCTGTTTTTGTGTAACATTATTTTCTTAAATCTTAAAAATTCATGGAGAAATTAGTAATTTCAATCCTCATAAACTGGCATTAAGCCAAGTGCCCTGTGACCTTTCCTTCACTCACCCTTAGGTTTGTATTCGCAGCCGATGTAATCCTGATAGTCCAGCTCCTCCAGCAGTTTAAAGAGGTATGAGAAACTGAGCTCTCCATCGCTGTCCGGCTCATGGCGGTCAGGAACTTGAGCAATCTGGATGTGACCTGCGACAGCGGTAAAGCTGTGAGGAGTCAATTGACAGATTTTTCTCTACAATTCATGGCTGTTTCTTGACTGATGTATCGTTAACTAAAACCATAAAAAAATTACATTACTTGAAATAAACTAAAACTTAAACATGACTAAAACAACAAATGTTATGTTATGAAGCGATGAAAATACTTCTTGTGCGCCAAAAAAACAAAATAACGACTTTATTCAACAATATCTATTGATGGACGATTTCAAAACACCGCTTCATGAAGCTTCACGAATCTTTTGTTTCGAATCAGTGGTTTGGAGCGTGTTTCAAACTGCCAAAGTCACGTGAACCATTGAAATTTCGAAACACTTATGACATGACGAAGCCTCGTTTACTGAAATCACGTGACTTTGGCAGTTTGAGATAGTTTGATACACTCTCCGAACCACTGATTTAACAAAAGATTCGTGAAGCTTCATGAAGCAGTGTTTTGAAATCGCCCATCAATAGATATTGTTGAATAAAGTCATTATTTTGGGTTTTTTTGGCGCACAAAAAGTATTTTCGTCACTTCATAACATTAAGGTTGAACCACTGTAGTCACATGAACTGTTTTAAATATATCTTTAGTACCTTTCTGGGCGTTTGAAAGTCTAAATTAACTTGCTCTCAATGCAGGCCTCACTGAGTCATCAGATTTTATCAAAAATATCTTAATTTGTGTTCTGAAGATGAACAAAGGTCTTACGGGTGTGGAACGACATGAGGGTGAGTAATTAATGACAGAATTTTCATTTTTGGGTGAACTAACCCTTTAAGAGTGTAAGATAAGCTCTAATTTCATGCTGACTTTAACAGTCCCACATTTACCTGTCATTGGTAAGTATTTGCGTATATTTTGCGTTAAGTTGCCATCCATGATCTGCCAGTGGTAGATGTCCTGCAAAAAGAGAGAGTGACAGTGTTGTGTAATCTGAAGTCATACATCTGCTTCTAACTGGTGTTGTTCTAGATTGCGGTTGATCATCTTCGCTGTGGGTTTTATGTTCCCTCAGACGGAGCTGAGCTGGCGACAGAGGGCCATTCAGAAACACACTCAAGTCCTTCTTTCACCGTCTGGAAACAAACACAGCAGCTGCCTAATGCACCGGCATCCCTCCGGCGAGTCCCTCGACAAACTCCCCTCATATGATTTATTCAGCCCAGGAATCAAAAAGCGCTGAAAGTGATTTTATTATCCTGGAAAGGACAGCATGTGCAGTGTAGCCGCTCTGTAATAAGATAAGTGAAAATGACTTCACATGATGCTCATTTCTCACTGCTGCTACAAACACAACACGAATTAAGGTAAAACGCGGAACACAACAGGTTGAAAGAGCAGATAACTAGATTCTAACAGAAAACGTGAGTGGGTTTCACTATGTGTTTGCTAAGTTTTGTGGGGTTTTTTTAGTGGATTGCAATATGGTTTCTTATGGAAGGCATAAAAAAGGTAATGACTTTTTTCAATCTCATAATTATGACTTTTTTTCTCACAACTGCGTGTTTTAGACACTGTTTTCACTTTTTATTAGTTTTGGCCATTCATTTACACAACAACAGCGTTTTGGGAGCCGGAAAACGCAAACTTTTGAAAATGGGTTTCAAAGTTTTTGAAAGCGATAACATGCATTTTTCGTTTTTAGTTACATCTCTGTCATGTAAACGTACCCTAAATCTCACAATTCTGAGTTTATCTCTGATCTCAGAATTGCGAGATATAAACTCTTATATAAAGAATTATCAAAATTGTGAAATGATTTTTTTATTCTGTGGTGGAAACAAGCTTCCATAGTTTCTAGGGTGTTGAAGTATAAAAATTATAATGTAAACAAATTACAAATATCTTTAAAGCTGCAGTCCGTAAGTTTTGCCTCTTTCACCGTGTCTACACCAGACGCGACTTTTATTGAGTCGCGCCGCAACAGCTAAAAGCTGTCTACACTGAACGCAACAAGACGACGTTGGAAAGCACTTGGACTACGTCTGAAATAGAAAGGGGAATCCGTTTACTGTCGGGAATTTGTCGCGTCGCACCGTGCCGCACCGCATCCAGTGTAGACAATATCACGGATTATAATGGGTTCTATTGTCTGTTGACGCGTCGCATCGCGCCGCTCGCGTCCGATGTAGACATGGCGTTTGTCAGCATCTCTGTTTGGAACCTGCAATTGCAGTTATTTGCGGAATTATCATCTTTAGGTGGGTTGTGCATCGGCACGGCTCCTCGGCGTGGATGAATCTAATGTTTTGAGGAGAATGTCTGGGCTGTCAGTCACCGCACCGGTGGACACTGTACTTCGGAATCAGACTGTAGTCTTGGAAGTATGACCAAAATAAGAATTTTCAGCGGAAAATGTCATCTGAACAAGTAACATGTCTGCCACTTTTGTTCTGACCAACTGAGAAAAAAAACATTACAATAAATCGCACTGCCAATGGTAATTAAATCTAACAATTGCTTAGCTCATATCACATCAAACCATGCAAATTATTATTACTGTTATACTTTGTTCTCAAATTGTTAATGTTAACAACATCAGCATTGCGTGACTGTGTATTTAGTGTGTATTAGCATTACCTGTAGACTTCAATTTCTGTACAGTCTAATCACTAACGTTAATTTGTCATACCATACAATCCACCATCAAAATGATAAGTTTAATTATTCAGATGCTGTGAGAAAAGGCTATAAATGATCCGTTACATGTGATATAGCCTACTACCTGGGACTCGTCCTTTATGTAACAGATGTGACGTAATGACGCAAAGACGAACGGCTGCATGCTCGAATTTCCCACAGAAACCTACCAGTACCACTCGAATTAGAAAACATTATTACAAGCTTACCGTTGTGAATCGGGCTAAGGTAAGTAGATAGTTTTGAACACTGGCTGGTTATGTACATGCTCAAATTTATTTTGGATAATTTTAACCAAAAAAAAACTGCAGCTTTAAGTTAAAATTAATATGAATATATAAGACTATGTTTGTCTTAAGTCACTTCACTTAAGTCAGAATCACCTTCACTCATTTTCATTTTCAATGATCCTGAAAAAGTACAAATATTTGATGTCTCTCAATTTAAGATGCATGAACAAAAGCTGCATTAATAATGATAAAATAAAAACCTTGACTTTAGGGAAAAACTCAAATGCAGTGCAGAATGTGTTCCGCTCACCATCTGCATCCTGATGCTGGGATGACTGACTCTCTGTAGAATCACTGCAGCTACGGGATGTGATGATAAAGACAAAAACACATGCGTAAATAATCTGGACACAAAATATACAATCATCCTTGGGAAAAAAACCTTCTTACCTTGGTTTGGGGAGTCGAGGAAATATCGTGGATCTGTTATCCTGGTGTTGATTGGCTCAATCAATCCAAGAATGCCTTCCTGTACAGCGAAGAAGAATACAAAAGTAAGCCACAGCTGATGTTTTCTAATTTAAAAAATACAGTGAAAGCAGTAATATTGTAAAATATTATTACAATTTCAAATAACTGTTTTCCATTTGAAATATATTGTTATAATGTAATTTATTCCTGTGATCAAAGCTGAATTTTCAGCATCATTACTCCAGTCTTCAGTGTCACATGATCCTTCAGAAATCTTTCAAGTTATTAGTTGATTTGCTGCTCAAGAAACATTTCTTATTATTATCAATGTTAAAAACAGTTATGCTGCTTCATATTTTTGTGAAAACTGACTTTTGTGACTTGAACATTTAAAAGGAATTAGCCTGCTGTATCAAAAAAAAAAAAACACTCTAGCCAAACCACTGTTGTCATTGTGAAATGTAGAGAAAACTCTATAAAGAAAACTTCACAGAAAATCTCCTGAACTTCTACAGTGGAATATAAACACAAATTCTGGCCCTCTGCCATGCGACACATTATGATGCAGTAAAGGGGGCGGAGGTCACCTTTGAGAGGACACCTGCAGCATGTTTCAGGTTCTGCACAAAGGTGTCCTCCATCTCCATGGCAACGGCAGAGCGGTCCACCCCCGCAGGCACCCTCCCAGCCATCAAGTGGATCCTGGAGAGAAACATTAGCATGAGTTACTCTCAGCAGAGGTAAAACGCGGTAAAACATCCTCAGCTGATCGCCTACTGCGTACGTCTCAAGATCGCCTGCAAAATCGCAGCTGATCGAGAAAACAAGGTTCCCGTAGAGGATGTGAATGTGTTAGATAAGACATTTAGACATGTGGGGCAGCGCTGCATAGACGCAAGCCCCCGGGGAGATGATTTCAGCAGATCTGAAACTATTTTAGTGAGTAACAGCGTGAACCTTCATGTCTAGACGCTTAAGTCCTGTTTCCCATTCTATCAGCTTCAGTAGGCTTGTTTTTTGTTTACATAATGTGAAGGGAACTTAAAACGGTCTACTGTGAATATAAATCAGCTCACTGAAATGATGCATCCCTGTTATAGTTGCATTATGCAATTTGTGTCCTAACCAGACACCAAGCAACAACTAATAAAAGTGATCTCTTTCATGTAAATCCAACACTTCAATTTGTTCATTGTTTGTATTTCTGCAGCATCAGGACTAGTATCCTGGCACAAACTGAATTGCCATAGAGCGCTGCAGTGATGATAATTTTTGTAGGCCAACCCGGATGTTAGTGTCACCCGGCTTTCCTAGACAAAAACCCAATAGGATTTTTCCATTGGCTTTTGGATTCTTGCAGAGAATAAACTCTGTGACCAACAAACATTCATGATTCTTACACATTTTGTTCATCATGATAATCTTCACAAATGAACACAACATTTAAATACAGAAGTAAAAAGCTAAATGTATGCTATAAACGAACTACACCAGGTTCACATGACTTCAACATCACCATCACTAAGCTTCTGACAACTGTTTCAGTCTTTATTTAAAAGAAACATTTTGAGGTAGTATAAACACAATGAGGCTGTAAACTCGACTAGTGAGTAGATGAGTGTCACCGACAACTGTCCCATTTAGACACTTGTTAGCACCCGCCACAGACGTGTCTCCACTTTCTTTCAGAAAAATTAAGCCAAAATATCCCGTTGACATCTTACACCGATTATGTGATTTAGAGCCCGAATCTGCGCAGTAGTGATCGTGAGGTGCAGCCATGGTATCAAGGCAGAGATGGTCTTATTATTGGGAGATACGAGGGTCAGTTGCTCTACCATTGGAAAAAGCATAACAGCTAACTTGGATCACATGTGCCTTGATAACCAATCACATTACAGCCTTGACGTCATTGAATTTCATTCAGAGTTGTGCGACAGTCAATCACTGTTTGCGGATACCATAGAAATGAATGAGAAGTAGCATAAACTGAATCATACCTGTCAAATAATTGTCCATGACTTCTCTTATAAAACAGCATTTTTTTTTGGTGTAAACTCTAAAAATAGATCAATCCAAAACGAATGTTTAAGAGCAAACATGCTGAAGATTAGCTGATGGGCTGTCGATTCATTAAACGATATGCTATTTCCTCACAAAAGCAGTTTATTCAGCATAGTGAAGCCTCTCCTCCATTGACATCCATTAAAAAATGGTCTAAAGGTTGGCTAAGGTTGCAGACTTGCCTTCAAATGGCTTTGATCAAGGTCCCACTCCCGAAGACTCAATCGGAAGCACAGCTGTCAATCATGAGGTTACACCCCATTTTTATATCATCAAATAACTAAAACCAAACCTATTAGAAAAACAACAAACACATGAACATACGTAACGTCAGCGTGATAAGAACTCATTTGAAAAAAAAATTATTTGGATTTTTTAGTTTGGTCCGTGTCACATTCGATTACATAGAGAGGGCGGGGTTTATGACCTGTACTACAGCCAGTCAACAGGGGGCGAAATGTTACGGCTTCACTTTTCAGGACTTGTGCGGTACACTTCTTTTGAGATGGTCCTCACTGCAGAACACGAGATCCACTACATATCCCTAAACCTACCCGTCTAGATCTCGTGTTCTGCAGTGAGGAACCAGAAGTGCTAAAAACCTAAACTTGTCTCTGGGTTTTGGCCTACAAAAATATGTCATCCCCGCAACACTCTATTGGACTAAAATCCTACTCTTCTTGCATATTAAACATCAACACCGTGTAAGACTCGCAGTGTACCTTCTGCAGTCCAGTGCTTTGGCGAACCGCACCGCCAGATCCAAACCTTGTCTGAATTCCTGCTCTCTTCCAGGAACAGCACCCAATCCCAAATCTGCTGCATTTAAATCTCCTGGAGGACAAAATGACAACAAATAACACATAAGATTTATCATGACATTTCAAAGCTATTTTTGTTTGTGTACGTGATGCACAAAATGGTGGAGGATATAGAAGTTAAAACCTAATGATAGACTGCACACTTAAGACTGAAATTATCTACAAAACAGTTTGGGTCTGCATTTTAAAGCTGAACTAATGAAACGAGGAGGAATTTCAATAGTGTTAAATGGTGATTTAGTGTGGTGCAACAAGTCTTACATCAGAGCAGAATTGCATCAGATCAGTGTAACCGGTACATGCTTCCCCCATGAGTTGAGAAAGGTCGGATCTATTCCATTAAGCAGCTCTATCTGCATATGAAGCACCATTATGTCTGTGACCAATGAACTGAAAGTTATTTTATTCCTGTCTGTGACAAGCACCCTTCAGAGACCTTTAACTGTGAGCTGACAGGTTAGAGAACACGTCTCATTATATCACTGCAACTGCAGTTTCCCCCCATCGCTTTAATAAAGAATCTATCTATCTATCTATCTATCTATCTATCTGTATGTCTGTCTGTCTACATTTACATCTGTCAGTCATTCACTATGTCTTACCCGGGGGTGTGTTTATGAGTGCAAATTCGAGTCCAGTTTCATCCTTCACTGCTTTTAACTCTTTCAGGTCAGCGTTGTAAATCCACGCCGCCTCGACCGCTCGGAACCCCGCGCGCGCAGCAGCACGCATCCTCTGGGTGAACTCCGGCAATTCCGTGAAGAGCCATGAAATATTGGCACAAAACTTTAACGGGGCCATTGAAACGTCTGCAGCAGGACAAACACATACAGCCGTTTGAGAGACAGACAGCAAAACTAATAACTAACTGAATGATCAAGGTCCAGCGCTTATTGATCAACACGCGCTGCTCAGTGTTTACATCCTCAGCGTTCAGCTGACTGCACACGTGTCTCTCTGCGCGCATGCGCACTGACGCTGAGGCTCTCTCGGTAATGTTTACCCAATTTTTATTTAATATTACACATAATTAAATATAGTTTATGTTTCCCAATAATGTATGTTTTATGTTATTATTAATATTAATAATTATGTTATAATTATTAAGGTTGTGACTGGTGCTAATTGTCACACTTTTACTCATTTCTTAGGTGAAGGTTTTAAAGTCTTGATTAAAAATTTTTTTTTAACTCAACCAATAGTGGTGCATGTTGTCACAATGGGCATTAAACAACTTATTAGAGGCATTTTAGCAATAAACAAAACAAAAACGGAGAAGAGGTTACAATTGTGTTATTGGTCTTTGACTTAATGAGATGGAGCTCGTGACAACCATAGACATTATAATAATGTCTATGGTGACAACTTCCAACAGTTTCGACTTAACATCAATTTGGCCAGGTTTTGCATTTCACATTTAGGAACATCTTTGTCTTTTTTTCAGCAATATTGCTGTATGTCTTTAAAAGTCATTACGTTTGAATTGCAAGGCTGACAGAGATAAAAAATGTGTTCATAGAATCACTTGAATGTGAGATATAGAAAGAAACGGTTGTGCTGAAACAAATGTTCCCGTTTGAGGATGATAACAGTGAGCAATGAAGGAAGCGCTGAAATTGCAAATTTATGCTTTCTGCTTGGCTGGCGTATATGCCTCATGCATGATGTATTGACAGTATTCAGAACAGGAAACGCATCAAATCGGTGTATCTCATAGAAGCACATGCACATATATACAGAACCACCTCTGCTGGGTCATGTGGGGAGGGGGGTGGGGAGGGGGGAGAAAGAAATTAATTCGGGTTTGGAACAACTTGAGGGTGAGTAAATAATGAAGTAAAAAAAATTCATTTTTGGGTGAACTATCCCTTTAAGCTTAAACTGTATCTAACACAGTTTTACTGTAAATTGAGAAAATATGAATGCCATATTTCAGTTCTGTACCACAATGGAATTGCTGAGGCAGCGATTAAGAATTTTTATAGACAGTAGCATCAATTATATTACTGCAGTTATATGTATTTATTTGGAAGTGTTATAGTAATTTAACTGTACTTATGCATTGTATGCAAAATGATGATTTATGTACCATGTGTTGATAAGAAATATCAATCGATGGCATGAGCTTAACTGAGGGGAGAAAAAATATAAAAATCGTTTTGGATCATTTTTGTTGTTTCCAGAATTTCCAAATGAGATTTTTTTTTTTTTTTTTTTTTTTTTTTAATTCTTTAAATGGTGTTGATTCTTCTACATGGAGTAGGCTTATAAATATTTTTCAATTTATTGTTTTACACCTACTGTATGTTTTTTTCATACTCACTGGGACAGAAGGTGATGTAATCCTCCTATGTGAGTGTCTTGAGTATCATTCCTTGTTGTTTATAGTAAATATTCAACGCAACATCCACATGGAGGTCAGGAAAGGTTAATGAACCACCTGGGCTCAAGTACGCTCATGGAATATAAAAAGTCCAGAACAATCTGCCTGAACTGAGAGGAACAACACATTATACTTAAGCAACAATGACTCAGAATAAAAGTCAACCACATCACTGACATTATTAAAGTAGTTGCATCTTTCTGTCTTTAATAATCAATCACTCCCTAATGCGTCCACGTCAAACATCCATTAGAATGTCCATTCAAGTATGGTGTTTCATTACAATCCATTGCAAGAGAATTACTTGTCGTTATGGCTACAAGTTGTTTAGAATATTTTTATGACAATTGCACATTTAATCTTTGCTTGTGAGCCATTTGCTGTGTTTAAAATAGCATACTAACATACTGCTCTAACTATTTTCACAGTATATAGAATGTACAGCAGAAATATTAATAGTATGCTATTCCGAGCCTACATATCTTTTAATATCATTATTTATTTTATTTTTTTTATCAGACTTTGTAGACATTTTACACAAAATAGAATGATGGACACAACGCACATGCAACATGTCATGTGACAACAATGTAGCTGATAATTTGCTTTTAAAAATTGCTAGCTGTTTCACGTAACATTTAAAAGAACAAAATACTATAGTGTGCAGTATTCAGTAAATAGTAAAGCTGTATGTAGCAGTAAGCAGATGGTGGATGGTCTGATGCACACACACACCCCTAGAGAAGGAAGCAGGAACTGCCTTGAGAAAGCAGGGGTCACTGGAGCAGGAAATTGAAAGTGGGACCGTTTAGACCTCTCAGGTCTGAGCCCTAACAAGCCTGCCTCAGCTATGACAGCCAGACACCGCTGCACTTATCAGTCCAATCTTCAGGAAGCACTATCCATCAGCCAATACTGGACAGATGTTTACTGCACCTCTGCAAAGAGAAGGACAAAAGTGAATATAAAGCAGAAGTCTTCAGCCCATCATATTGTGTACATTTCTTTAATGCCTTCTTTAATGGATTTTATCTTAATTAAAAAAATATATATATATATCTAAAATGCCCTGCTCTGTTTTAAAGTGTTCCTGTTATGCTATTTTAAAGGCTCGTCATTTTGTTTTGGAGTCTCCTACAATAGGTTCACATGCATCCACGGTCAAAAAATTTGCAGTCCGTAGGTTTTGCCTCTTTGTCGCCATTTCTGTTTGAATCTTGCAATTGCAGTTATTTGTGGAATTATCATCTTTAAGTCGGCTCCTCGGCACGGATGAATTTAATGTTTGCTGTCAGTCACCACGTCGGTGTGGATAGTGTACTTCGGAACGGAAGTATGACCAAAATAAGAATTTTCACCAGAAAATGTCATCTGAACAAGTAAGTAACATGTCTGCCACTTTTGTTCTGACTGAGGGAAAAAAGCATTACAACCGCGCTGCCAATTGTGATTAAATCTAACGATCGCTTAGCTTGGATCACGTCAAACTGTGCAAATTATTATTATTGTTATACTTAGTTCTTCAAATTGCTAATGTTAACAACATCAGCATTGCGTGACTATGTGTATTTAGTGTGTATTAGCATTACCTGTAGATTTCAATTTCAGTAGCCACTCTGATTGCAGTCCGAAGTCTTTTGCTTTTGACTACGGGTGAATCTCCATTTGTCACTGATGACTGTCATTTGGACCTTTCTGGATTGCAATCCGCCATCAAATTGGTAAATTTAACTATTGCAGCTGCTGTGAAAAAAGGCTAAATGATCCATCACATGCCATATAGCCTACTAGCTGGGACTCCTTCTTTTTGTAAACAGACGTGGCGTAATGACGCAAAGAAGAAAGGCTGCATGCTCGAATTTCCTGCGGAAACCCACCAGTACCAATTTTATTTTAAAACATTATTACAAGCTTACCGTTGTGAATCGGGCAAAGGCAAATAGATAGTTTTGACCACTGGCTGGTTATGTACTTGCTCAAAAATTGATTTTGGATCATTTTTAACCAAAAAAAAGTTACGGACTGCAGCTTTAATTTTCTCATAATAGGCTATACATTGCTGCATCAGCTCTTTTCTCACAGTGTGTGAAACAGTTCTATAAAGATTTGGTTTCTCTAAACCCCTCCTTTCCGAGAGCCTACTCTGCTCTGATTGGTCAGATGTCCCAGTCTGTTGTGATTAGTCAACTGCTTACAGTCAGAAACCAAATGTTAATCTGAATTTCAGCTCTGGATCTTCCTCAGCACTTGATACATAGTGAAACGAACAGTGACAACTCTCGGAGTGTTTGGCATGGTAATGGGTATGACAATGTTGATATGTTTGGTCTTGGCGGAATAGATCTGCTGCTGCTGCAGAGCAAGTACAGGACTTGCTAATACATACACAACATGCTGCTGTGAGCAAGTAAGACATGCTGCAGCTGTACAATGTAGCGTACAGGAATTACCTGTAGCAGATCTATACAGGTGGAGCTGGGGAAGGTGGAGGGTTTCTGAAAGCATGCTGCACTGCTAAGGCAAATGCTACCCAAGTATTTGAAGGTTGAGCACACAAGCTCATTGGCCACTGATACAGCAGGAACCAATCCGCTGTGCCCTATAGATAACGATGTGATTATGAGCAGGTTGAGTTAAAGAACCTATTAGCCTGTGCCATCTAGAGTTTCATGAGAGAACTTTGTATTTATCTGCACTTTGACCTTTTACAGCAGGTTTACAACAGTCTGAAGCTCATAAGCCTCATGTAGTTTGAATAGTTTGAAGGGATGTAGGCCATGTTTGGTGTATGTAAACTGTACGAGGAGCAACAAGTAAAATACAGTATATATATTCTTGGGTTGGCAATTTTAAAAACACCAAATTCAAGTTTGTACAGTAAGAGAACATGAAACCAACACAATTACTTTACAAGGTAATCATTCCCAATCAAAATATAACAATAATTAGGGCATAACCTGGATGATGAGATTATTATGTAAATCCAAGGGTGTTCACCCATAAGTGAATCAAACTCATTGACTATTATTTTTCAGAAATGGCTCAAACTTAATTGCTGTAAATGATGATTACCTGTGTGCTTTGGACTGTAATGTTCTAATTTTCCTCTGTCATTATTGTGCAATAATCCACTGTGACCCGCTATCCGGTGGGGCATTGTGTTGCCATAATAACCTGGCTTTGGAATGATGTTTTCGGTTCTGACGGGAAAAACGAGTGCCCGGAATCTTATTACCGTGTAGCTCTGGCGAGCATGTGCTTCCTAACAACAGTGAAACCCAAGCAGAATTACAAATCAAGCCTGATCCCCGGACCCAGACTGAGCAGAATAGGAGAATAATAATATCTCCGGCAACAATGAAATTAATCATAGGAGGAAATGGATTTGCTCTGTAGGGGAGGCAGTGAATGAGGGGCCGCATTTGATACATAGTAAATGTCACTACTGGAAAGTAATAGACCCATTTCTTCATTGGATATTGAGGACGGTTAAGAGCTTTGGGTCTGTGTCCTACTCAGTAAGCTTTTAGTTAACAATGCATGTCCTCATATTTCTGATATTAGGACGTACTTTAAATATTTTGAGCCTGTTCAAGAGAAGCATGTTGAAAAGAACTGCTTTAAATGCAAATGAAGCGAATGTATCAGCAACAATAATGTGCCGCATATGCAGACCATGAAGGCCTCGTAGTTTCATACACATTTTGATAAGATGCAGATGAAAAACAGACCACAAAAGACATGATTAGCGCAAAGGTCACACAGTTGCAGTCTTTCATACATAGATATGAGAGGTCAATAGAGACCAGTATTATCCTCAGTATTTTTGTATCTTAATTCTTTGTTCTAAGTCTAAGGCATGGAAAACAGCTTTTCATAATTTCTATTATTTGGAAATTACTATTGGAAATGGATTTGGAATGACATGAAGGTGAGTAAACACTGGCAGAATTATAATTTTTGAGTGAACTATTTCTTTGATCAAGGACACCGTTAAGCAATAAGCACTTTTTTCTGCACATTTTAGCTGCATGCGTCAAATGTAAGACTTGTGTCAGCTCCGAGGCTTGTGGGCCAGCTATCATGTTTAACATCCTGTTTAGCTAGCTCTCTTTAAGTCTTGTGCATGCATTTTTCACCTTCTCACATGTACTGAGACTTCATTTAGTCAATTATTCATCAAGCCAACCGTTATTCTTGGACATACGGTAATGCAGGAAGAGAGCTGACATACACAGTGCACTAAAGAGTTCATATTTCCTATTCTCTTCTGCTTCGTGCTCACAAATTTATTGCATTATTTTGAAGTCTTTTGTTTATTTGGAGAAGACTGCATTGGTCTTTGCTGCATTTTGGCATGAATAATATCAATCTGATGCATCATGTGTCATTTTGTAAATTTTGACAAACACAAATGAGATTTGAGAGCTTCAGTCATGAAATTCTAAAACATTTTATGAGATGTTAACCAGATTATTTTGAAAGGAACTATTTTTTATTATTATTTTCATTTGGGGAGTGTTGTAACATGGGGTTAGATGTAACACTGTAAGTTTGACAGGTCAGAAAAGAGCTGTGGTAACATCATCAATATCATACACTCCCATCTTCTTTTTGAGCTCACAGGAGAAATTGCATGTGACTATGAGCAAATTTGTTGATTTTATGACCAAAAAACTGATTTTCCGGTAGATTTTTTTAAATTTTTTATCAAGATTATTTTTTGCCTAGCAATCATTGAATTGTAGATACAATTATTTAACTGAGGTAGCTGTTTCTCTAGTTTAATTTGATGCTTTGTATTTATGCTAACTTCAAACCCACATGCTAAAACAGTTAGCTATGTTATGGCTGTTTGGGGTAGGGATGCTTGTAAGTAACAGTTTATTAAAGTCCCCTTGTAGTCAATAATTTTATCCCTTAAAACTCATCTTTGTTCACCAAAATTACATATTTAAAAAAAATTTTCCTGTGAAAAAAAAAAAAAAATCTTAATGACTTAAAATAGCTTGAATGTTACTCTGTCTACACCCTTGCCTCATTTAATATACATGGATCTATGAATATGATAATTAGCCCCGCCTCCACGCACAAGCTCAGACGAGATCCACTCGGTCAACTTACTGAGGTAAACGCTGCACAATGGTATCGCTTTTTTACAACGTCGGACACATAACGGTACTTAATATGATTAGCATTTTGCTTGACTATGTTATCAAACAGTTAATCATGTGTTGCTAATGTTACACAAACCATGTTCACATTCACGAGTCAGACAGCTGCCTTCAACAGTCAGTATCCTTAGAAACGCTTTGAACAACTCAGAACATCAGTAGATAGAGGCATATAGTTCATCATAACATCGTAATATACATCATACACCCGCCATATTGCTAAATCTACACGATTTTTCATATCAACAGAAAAATATACCGGGATAACCTTCTTTTGAGACTCCCTTGTGTGGTCAGTTAATAATATGCTAAAGCCCGTCGGCATGTTGACGTGATTGGTTACAAGGTAGTTTGTGACGTCAGAAACACCAGCGATTTCAAACCGCGGGTTTGAGACTGTCTTTGGTTTACTGCAGTTTTAAAGAGAAAATACTCAGCAATGGTGTTGACTGATGAATTTGAACATGGTTTGTCTTAAAGCATGTTAAAAACACCACATAGACATATAACAACATTAAAAACTTGATTTTCATCACAGCGGGGGACTTTAAAAATGTTACAACCAACCCCTATGATGATTCTAATGATTCCAGTTATCGATCACATCCTCTGTTGAGGCAAAGTCACATGAGTTTTTTGTTGCGTATCAAGGGATTTATTTAGTAAATGTGTTTCCATTGTACTTTATGCGCATGTCTTCTTACCAGATATAAATGATCTGCCTCAATTGAGCACACATGTTCAGGTGGATCATGGAAACAGCTAGTGACTGAACCCTTATGTGACAGGAACACACTACCCTGTTGAAAAAACTAGCATATGCTGGTTAGGTATGTTTTGAAGCATGGCAGCTGGTTTGAGCTGGTTTATTCTGGTCCTTAGTTGGTCCTTAGCTGGTCATGAGCTGGTTTAAGCTGGTCAAGTGCTGGTCAAGCTGGCCCTAAGCAACTAGCTCCAGCTCAGGACCAGCTTATAACCAGCTCATGACCAACTAAGGATCAGCATAAACCAGCTCAAACCAGCTGCCATGCTTTAAAACATACACTGTATTGCCAAAAGTTTTGGGACGCCTGCCTTTACGTGCACATGTACTTTAATGACATCCCATTCTTAATCCGTAGAGTTTAATATGCCGTTGGCCCACCCTTTGCAGCTATAACAGCTTCAACTCTTCTAGGAAGGCTTTCCACAAGGTTTAGAAGTGTGTTTATGGGAATTTTTGACCATTCTTCTAGAAGCGCATTTGTGAGGTCAGGCAGTGATGTTGGCGAGAAGGCCTGGCTCGCAGTCTCCGCTCTAATTCATCCCAGAGGTGTTCTATCGGGCTGAGGTCAGGACTCTGTGCAGGCCAGTCAAGTTCCTCCACACCAAACTCGCTCATCCATGTCTTGCTTTGTGTACTGGTGCGCAGTCATGTTGGAACATCCCCAAACTGTTCCCACAAAGTTGGGAGCATGAAATTGTTCAAAATGTCTTGGTATGCTGAAGCATTAAGAGTTCCTTTCACTGGAACTAAGGGGCAAAGCCCAATCCCGGAAAAACAACCCCACACCATAATCCCCCCTCCACCAAACTTTACACTTGGCACAATGCAGTCAGGCAAGTACCGTTCTGGCAACCGCCAAACCCAGACTCGTCCATCGGATTGCTAGACAGAGAAGCGTGATTCGTCACTCCAGAGAACACGTCTCCACTGCTCTAGAGTCCAATGGCGGCGTGCTTTACACCACTGCATCCAATGCTTTGCATTGCACTTGGTGATGTAAGGCTTGGATGCAGCTGCTCGGCCATGGAAACCCATTCCATGAAGCTCTCTACGCAGTTCTTGAGTTAATCTGAAGGCCATATGAAGTTTGGAGGTCTGTAGCTATTGACTCTGCAGAAAGTTGGTGACTTCTGCGCACTGTGCGCCTCAGCATGCGCTGACCCCGCTCTGTGATTTTACGTGGCCTACCACTTCGTGGCTGAGTTGCTGTTGTTCCCAATTGCTTACATTTTGTTATGATACCACTAACAGTTGATCGTGGAATATTTAGTATGAGGAAATTTCACGAATGGACTTATTGCACAGGTGGCAACCTATCACGGTACCACGCTTGAATTCACTGAAATTCTGAGAGCGACCCATTCTTTCACAAATGTTTGTAGAAGCAGTCTGCATGCCTAGGTGCTTGATTTTATACATCTGTGTCCATGGAAGTGATTGGAACACCTGAATTCAATGATTTGGAGGGTTGTCCCAATACTTTTGGCAATATAGTGTACCTAACCAGCATATGCTGGTTTTTTCAACAGGGTGCACTTACACACACACTCACACAAACACACAGGAACTGTTTTGCGCTACATTCAAAGTTTTAAAAAAACTCAATATAATGTTTTTTTGTCAGCTTAAATTGTTCAAATCTGTTTTTCTTTGTTCTTCAATGATGTTTATACAAAAACTTGATAGTGTGGATGTTATTTCAGCAAATTACCTCTCATTGTTTCATCTATCCCTAGCTAGTATTACAACAACTCATCCCAGTAGTGGGGTAGATTGTTACAACGGAACTCTTTGTATTTGACATTAACTCACATAATCTGTGATTATGCATTACACATCCAAGTGAGTTTTCTTTGTAGTAGACAAATGTGGCTACCATGTATCAAAATTTGAGACATCTAGCACAAACAACCACTGAGTTACTGAAGCTCAAACAAAAACCATCCCCAGTCTCCCCTTAATTCTTCCGGTTTAAAAAGTTGAAGCAACGTCGCAGTCCTCACAGAAAGCTATGACTTGGAACTTTTATGGTGCTTATTTGTCCTTTTCAGTGCTTGGCAGACGTGGTCACTGTGTTGTTTGTATGCAAGAACATTTGTTCTTTTGTGTTTGGAACAAAATGAGGGTGAATAAAAATGACAAATTTTACATTTTGGAGAGAACTATTGCTTTAATCAATATCAGGAACCAGGCAGTCAACCCAGACGCCCTATGAAAAACATCTACAAGGTACAACCACCCAAGAATAAATTCAAATAGCAGAGTTAGAGAGGGATTCAAGCAGAAATCTGCAGTTCCAGCTGATAGGCACAATTCAGACATGGAAATGTCTACCTAGCAGGAGCAACTTAAAGAACTATATGTCAGAGATTTGCCTCTTTTATTGCTGGCTGAGATTTCCACTCGCTGGGTGCAGACATTCGGATAACGTGTTCGATAAGCGAACGACTCTGGCGAAACATGGAGTACAGTAGCGTGCCAGAAAGACGAGTTTTCTTCAAGCTCGCAAGACTTATAAGTGCTCTGTCTCCTAGCGTCAACTTCATTATCTCTCGTGCAACAGGCAGTCACACTTATTCTAATGTATGCTAAAGCTAAGAGCTGACATGGCCCGATAATGACTCTTTCACTGGTTTCTGCCACTTCCACGAACCTGCAGATGGGTTCCAACGTGCTTAACTGATCCAGATAGAAAATAATTAAAGTCATCCATTCATAATGTCTCCCCAAATGGAAAAGCAAATTTGGTTACGCTTTTCGCGTATGCCAAAAAGGAACCAGCGAGTTGGATGGAAAACAATTACCGGCTACATGTGAATTTGAGCTTGTCATTTTGCTCGGTATTCATACTCGGAGGTCACGGCTGATCTGTCACCGGTGAGTGACAGAAGACGGGAAAGGTGGGCGGATTGTGGGGTATGAGAGACAGGAATGGAGTAGCAAATTGAACAGACAGCTTGAAAAACCTTTTGCTCTCGCGTTCTTCCTACGATTGAGAAAATCACCAGGGAAAAGTGTGTAAGATCAGGGCCCGTCTCACCCACACAGAGCTCTGTATTCTTTCGGCACAGTGTGATGGCACAATCAAATCCTTTCACTGCCTCCCTCCAGAGATAAAAATCACAGATTTCACAGGCCGCACTGTCAGGGGCCCTTTTTTACAGCAGTGAGAACGACAGATTGCTTTTAATGATTTAATTATTACACAAGAAATCTGTCTTTTCCTTTATCTGATAGCTGTATTTTTCTACATGCACTTGTCAGTGTGATTTCCTTCCCTTAAAAAGTGTCCCATGGACAGCAGTTAATCGATTTTGAGGATGTTGTAGAGAGCTACCGAAGATTTCAACATCATCCCTGGCAACTTTGTCCACTAAATTCTTGTAGGCCCTACAGATAATCGTGAGCACCTGTTCATCTTGCCTCATTCCTGCACAAATTCAAGATTTATGTATTTGAATTGCATATAAAGTTTCCATGCATTTGGATTGCACAGTTTTAGCATAAACTATTATTTAAACTAACATAATGTGATATTTGTCAGTCATAGTATGGAAGCTTGTTTTCGCCACTGAATAAAAAAATTAAAAAAGGTAATTGCAACTTTTTATCTCACAATTGACCCTTCGCTGGGAGTTTGATTGACAAGCTATCTAACCAATCATAACGCCGAATCCGCCATTTTGTCCGACAAAGCAGTCAGGAGTTAGAAGATTACCCTCAGTAGACTTGAATTTGAAAAATGGTGTGTAATGATGTCTTTCCGCGTTTGAAACAACATTCCTTCTCATGTTCATTCATGTTTATTTGATGCTATAAATTAACTAGTAGGAAGAGATGATCGGTTCACGAGCCGCTTGATCTGAGGCACTACAGCGATCTGTCACGACACATTAAAGAGCCACAAAACGTTTTTTGTTGTTCGAACTTCTTAAAAAATTACACAATTTAAAAGCTGGGACTTTAATTTAATTATTACTGAGTTAGAACTCTATTCTTAATTAAATTAAAAGTACTCTAATTAGATCACCGCAGGTAAAACCACACATGGCACCTCACTACATGGTAAAAAGTAAAAATATTGTTTCTATTTCTAGAATGGCTTTAAGGTATTTAGTCTACTGCAAGTTTATGACAAAAATAGTCTGTAATTTGGCTTTTATTGGCATTTAAGTCATGTCTACATTAAAAATTAAATAAAATAAGATATTAACCTACATTTCTGACAAAATACCACGGTTACAGTTAGTGTTACCACAGTAAATCCATGATAAATGTTGTTGAATTGTTGGTTGAAAAGTATTGTAACTGGATCGGCTCAATGTTTCTCCTGATTTGCACGTTAGTGTTGTTGATTAAGTCAGCGCTGTTTCAACTGGCTTTAAACTGAATTAAATCAGAGATTTGCAACTGGTACCGAAGACCTCTACGCCGAACTCGAACACTTCTCGCTGGCTGTTTAGTGGTCGTGTGATCGAGACACTCAGCAAGTAAACACAGTTGTGAGCTCGTGAATCGTGCAGTGCGCAATAGTAGCGCTGTTTCGTTCCGCTTTTGGCGCGTTAATGTCTCCCCTGACCTAAAATCTAGTACTGCCACGTTGTGTTGACATTGTGAAACTGCACGATTTGTAAATTATGCATGGCAGGCCACACATAATATATTTTAATACACAAGCTGCAAGTTTGGACACCCCTGGGTTAGAGAATAACCCGAAGGTCGCGGGTTCGAGTCCCAGTACTGGCAGGAAATGTAGGTGGGGGGAGTGAATGAACAGCGCTCTCTTCCACTCTCATTATCCACAACTGAGTTGCCCTTGAGCAAGGCACCTAACCTCCAATCACTCCCCAGGTGCCACAGAAAAATTAGCAGGGATATAAACTGATAATTACTAGAAAAAAAGTAAGATTTGCGAGATAAAAACGTAAAAAAATTACATTTTTTGCCCACTGCCCTGGGTGTGTGTTCATGGGGTGTATGTGTGTGTTCAATACTCACTGCTGTGTGTGTGCACTTGTATGGGTGAAATGCAGAGCACAAATTTCGAGTATGGGACACCATACCTTGCCACCCGTCATTTCAAAAAGTATGAACATAAAATATGGCTAGCTGTGGAACAAACAATATTTAAAATATTTATATACTTAAAATGTATGAGATGGATAGAAATCGATGATAAATATATAAACCTGGTTATTTAAAACACATTCAGTTTCAGTTCACATTTAGTTCACATTCAGATTTCTGTACTATTACAGAATTCTTACCTGTTTCATTTATGTATGACTAACAAATATGTTAGTAACATAGAATATGTAAAAATATGTACAAATATATCACATTAGGTTTATTGGTTTATGTCAGAACTGTGTAAACCATATGGATGGAAATTTTACATGCATTTCAAATACATAAATCTTAAAGGATTAGTTCACAGTTACCCTAAGCTTTACTCACCCTCAAGCCATCCTAGGTGTATATGACTTTCTTCTTTCTGATGAACACAATCAGAGATATATTAATAAATATCCTGACGCATCCAAGCTTTATAATAGCAGTAAGCAGGATCAATGAGTATGAACTGAAGAAAGTGGCTCCATCCAAATCCATCCATCATAAACATACTCCACACGGCTCCGGGGTAAAATATCTAGCTTCCGTCAGAACGCCTTCTGTATTCTACTTACGAAGAAACTGTAAAACTCGCGCAGTTCAAAAAGCTTACGCTATGTCCTACGCCTTCCTTATTCAACTTACGGAAAAGCTTAACTGACGCGACACCAGTTCTGTTTTTTCGTAATTTGAATATGGAAGGCGGTCTATATTTTACTTCATAACATTGTTAAATATGGATTTTTTTTTATTTATTTTTTTTACACAAACGCATTGCTTCGGTTCAGAAGGCCTATATTAACCCCCCCGGAGCCGTGTGGAGTATGTTTATGATAGATGGATGTGGATGGAGGCACATTCTTCAGCTCAAACTCGTTGATCCCGCTCAATGCCATTATAAAACTCAGATGCGTCAGGATATTTATTAATATATCTCCGTTCATCAGAAAGAAGAAAGTCATATTCACCTAGGATGGCTTGAGGGTGAGTAAAGCTTGGGGTAATTTTTATTTGAAAGTGAACTAATCCTTTAATTTTAGAAGATGTGACCACCAATCTCAAGTCCACCACACAATGGCCAACACGTTCTTCCCGAACCCTGAAAACTCCTGTTTCCAAGGAAACACTTTCCTCTGCTTCTCCCTCGGGTCACTACCTCCCCTTGGACACCAAACTCGTAAGTTTCTCTGAGTCTTGGAGGGATCTTTGGTCCCAGAGGACACCCAGTCACCCTGCCTGCACTCCTCCTTATCTCACATTCACCACCACTGCATTTAAATCACCAGTGTTAAACCCAATAAGAGCTTAGGAAACACGTCCCTTTCGCCTGCATTTTTGTGTCTGTTCCCCGTTCCTCCCAGCACAATGTTATGCACTTGCACATAAACTTTTGAAGATGTGTAGTGCTAGGCTTCAATAATAATAAATTATAGTAAATAGTATAAATAATGTCACAACACATCTATAATTGATCATGTGGAAAATGTTTAAATATTTTTAGGAATAAAGAATAAGCAATGAACACAATATTTTACTCATATCTATCCATGAAAGACTGCAATCATGGGCACATTTCCCGGTTTGGTTGGGGTAGGCTGAAATTATTTTATAGTACAGTATGATTTATAGTACATTCTTCTATAAATGCCATTTCTAGAATAGCTGCATTTCCTGCAGGATTTTAATTTCTCCATATATATGACAGAGAACATTATCATCGCATTTACAACTCCATCTCAGTCATTCCAGAGTCTGAAATTTTGCTAGGACTTTTTGGATTATAGTCACATTGCAGGTGAGTAATAGAAAATTATCGAAACAACCAATCAGAGAGCAGCATGTCAGTGGGAGCAGAAGAGGCAGGATGCAAATAAATCATAAGCTCATGAATATTAATTATGCAATGCTGATGTTGTTCTGCAGCCTTCCCTGAGTGTCCAATCACATAACAACATGAATATTAATGAGCCATGCTTTAACCCTAGAAGAATTGAAAAATTCACAGGTCTCAGAGAATATAGTCTTAGCCTCGGGAGTGCTCACATCTGTCAACTCGCAACAAAGCACTTGTATTTGAAAGCTGATATAAACAGCACCTAAAGGGGAGCACAAATTTCGTCGAGATAAACCATCGGATTCAGTTTTGTGACCCCCATCTCACCCCTGCAATCAGACTAACACTATATTTCTGACTGTAAAGGAGAGAATAGGGAGCTTGTGAAGCATTAATGGTTCCTGAGAGGGGTGACAGCATGAGTATTTGACTCAGCACATGTGAACTAATTTCTCCCTGTCCTCTATTTCTTATGCAAATAAACGTGGAATGAATGAGGTTGGCCTGCAGTGTGAATTGAAACCAGTCTGGTTGCTTCTCATTAAGATAACAGATAGCATGACACTTTCTGTGCCACGCTGAACTTGTTTCATAGGATTTTCTTATAGGAGAGCCACAGCAGGCCGTTAAGTGACGCTGTTCCACATATGTCTCTCCGGGGGACACTGGTGTCGAACGGCTCAGAGCTCAGAGACATGAAGGTGCCAGTGTGAGAGATGAAGAGAACTGCAAATGGCTCACATCATTAAGTATGGCATTAAGCAAAACCATCCCCATTGATTTCTACTGTGGGTATTCAGATAGCTAACAACCACACCACTGAGACCAGATATTTTGCTTTAGGAAGAGATGTAAGTAAGCCATTTTTAACCATATAATGCCTATAATGTGTCCAGTAGTGGCTACTGGCCATAAATTTAGGTAGGGAAGATTCTGGGTCTTAGCGCTGGTTTATGAAAACCATTTTGTATGCAGTCAGTGAGCTCAAAAAGTTGCCCCATGTATCATCACCTTAACTTTTATATTGTTATTAATATTTCAAGATGAACATTGACTGGACTGAAACTAGGTTACTTGATTATCCATAAAACATTTTTTTAGAAACATCACGTTAAAATGTACATCAAATACGACACATCAGGCTTTTGAGGAAGGTTTATTTGTTCATCTCTCAATCATCATTGTATTGCACTGCATTATATGTCTCTACCCACACACAACAAAAACTACAGATTTGATCATAAAATTAAGCATTTAAATAGCATCTTACTGAGACATAGTAATTAATTGTTATTCATTTTTAAATTTACATTTACTCTCTTGCGTCAAAGGTTTCTATTTATAACATTTTTTTTGCAGTGTTGATCATTGAAACCAAATCACAGACATGTCAGTTGACGAGTTGAGCTCAAGATTGTTCAGTTTGACCCACAGATTTGTTTTTTGTTTGTTTCACTTCTGTTCATGGTTGCACTTAAAAATGAGCTCTGAAGATTTACCTGACACCCAAAAATGTTTCTTCCTTGCGTGTCAAATGGCGCAAAAGAAATCCACTCAGCAATAGCCTATTGTTGAAATCGCTATTTTTTCTTTTTCTTTTTTTCACCCAGCTCGAGCTCATTGACTGTCTGCGCGAAGAAATTGGATTCATCGCATTTTTAAGCTGTTTGATAGGTGCCTGGGAGCCCGTAAGAACAATTTGTCTGTTTTTTATGGACCATAAACGCTCTCACACACAAAAGGCCCAGTTGGTTCAGATGGACCGGTGTTTGCTAAGGTCAGATGTTCTTAAAAATGCACAACCAAATGGAATTTGGTGAGGTTCAATGTTCACTTGCGGAGCCTTCAACTGTTATTAAGGTAAGTTATGGGAATTGTTTACTTGTGTAAGCCTAAACACCAGCTTTCCTCTTATAGCAAGATGTTAAATTGATTGGTCTTTAAGCTATCTTGGGAACCTGTTGCTTGACCATGCGGGCTTGGTCAGTTTTGCAGATGGTTGTGTTATAACACCGTTTACGTGCAACGTCATTTAGTACCGTTAGCGAATAGTTTGCATGTCAGAGAAAGCAGATCAGCATGGTATTCTAGAATATTTAAAATATGAATATATTTAAATATCATGTTGCCAATTAAACAAGAGACAAGAATTATGAGCAGTGTTCTGAAATTATATCGTGAGTAACCATATTATCATCATCATCATCATGCATTCCACCTGCCATAACTAGATAAATATGGATGAGAGTATTACCTTATGAGTCAAGTATTTTTAAATCTGATTATTAAAGTCACAAGATTCATGGTGCATGGTAGCTAATTAATTCTTCTCTATGGCTTATTTAATTTTTCTTTCCCACTTCCTCAACCAGATATAGGCCAGTCAGTTTAGCATGTAAACAAGCTACTGCAAACAGTCATAAACAGACATAATGACAAAATCTCTTCACCTAAACATATTTTAATTCAAAACATTGTTTTGAATGTAATTGTAATTATATGTCAAGCTCAATATGCAATACACCTAATATCCTGACTACATCAAAGACTGAATTATTGATTTGATGGTAGATGTTTGTCTTGATCAGATGCGTTTTATCCATTTGAATAAGCATTACCATTTTTTGTAAATCCGCATCTCACTCAGTTTAAAACAAAACCTTAAAGGGTTAGTTCACCCAAAAATGAAAATAATGTCATTTATTACTCACCCTCATGTCGTTCCACACCTGTAAGACCTTCGTTCATCTTCGGAACACAAATTAATATATTTTTGTTGAAATCCGATGGCTCAGTGAGGCCTGCATAGCCAGCAATGACATTTCCTCTCTCAAGATCCATTAATGTACTAAAAACATATGTAAATCAGTCCATGTGAGTACAGTGGTTCAATATTAATATTATAAAGCGAAGAGAATATTTTTGGTGTGCCAAAAAAACAAAATAACGACTTAGGGGAGAGCGGGGCACAACCTAACGCTTTTTGACTTTCTCAGTTTGTGTAAATGTACTTAGGGTTCAGATAATTTCTTTTGTTCCACATTAATTTCACACGTGTCTGGTACAAATTTGTGGCTTTGTTTCATTAATACAGTTTATACGTTTTTCTTTATTTACCCCGAAAGAAGGGACGGGAAATGTGACATTGTAACATGTGATGGGGCACGTTGTAACATGACCATATGACAACTAAAAATGTTATCTGATTTAATTAAAAAAAATACATGACAAACTAAAATATTTTGTCAAAGACAATTATTTTTTTTTTCATATAAAATAATGGCATTTTTTTAGAAATTCAATTTTAAATAATTTTGTGGTTTGACAGCGAACACTTCACAGAACACGAGATAAATAGACGAGCCAGTACAAATGCTGTAAATTTCTTGAAATAATATTTTCTGGATGTTCAGGTTCTTCCTCTCAGTCTTTATTCACATTTTTTCCATGGTTTCTCAACAGACATTCATAAAAGTTGATTATGCCAGTTGTATCGTAACTGTATAGAATAGTATAGTTCTTATAGCGGGGCACATTGTAACGCAGTGTTACAACGAACCCTATCTGCGCAACTGGAATTTAAACCTGGTTAGTGTCTTCTGATAGTTAGTGAAGCATTAAAGAATTACCCAAACTGCTAAACAACACATTGAACATTAAAATAATATCAGATTTGTCTAATTTTAAATAAACACAAAAAATATAGATGAAAAATAGCTTAAGTAAGAAATTTACTTTTGCTATTGTTAAATAAATGTTCAGTGATATCTTCCAAATATTTCTGAATTTTGGCGCAATTTTTTCTCTATATATTGTCGATATGGCAACTTAGCATAGTTTATTCATGCTAACATGTGTGGAAGTATTTAAACCATGCGTGTTACAACTAACCCCGCGTTAGTTTGTGCCCCGCGCTCCCCTATATAGTGATGGCCGATTTCAAAACACTGCTTCATGAAGCTTCGGAGCGTTATGAATCTTTTGTGTCGAATCATGATTCGGATCGCGTCAAACCGCCAAACTGCTGAAATTGCGCTCCGAACTGCTGATTCGACACAAAAGATTCATAACGCTCCGAAGCTTCATGAAGCAGTGTTTTGAAATCGGCCATCACTATATAAGTCGTTATTTTGTTTTTTTGGCGCACCAAAAATATTCTCGTCGCTTTATAATATTAATATTGAACCACTGTACTCACATGATCTCATTTAAATATGTTTTTAGTACATTAATGGATCTTGAGAGAGGAAATGTCATTGCTGGCTATGCAGGCCTCACTGAGCCATCGGATTTCAACAAAAATATCTTAATTTGCGTTCCGAAGATTAACAAAGGTCTTACGGGTGTGGAACGGCATGAGGGTGAGTAATAAATGACATTATTTTCATTTTTGGGTGAACTAACCCTTTAAGTGTACAGTGATACTATTGCAATGTATTTTCTCATGTACTGTTGTGCAAATGCTAATTGATCAATTGTTATAATGATGTTTGGTTTATCAAACACCACTAACAATGCTTGACAGTCTTCACAGATTCTTTTTATAACTTTGAGTATTAAAAAACATTCTCGAACATTCTGCTGAACAACAACTGTTGTTCTTCGGTTTGGCTGGATAGTGTTTTTTTTGTTTGTGTGTTTCTGCTGGTTCAAAGAGCTGTGTCACAGCATTTACTTGGGCTTTCATTTAGTTTGAATCTTTCAGGTGTCCACCATAGATCAATGGAGGCTTTTTTCTTAATGAGCAGCTGCGGTTGCCTCAGATGCCCGTTAAAACAGCACATCTGCACGGCTGAGTGAGAAAACGGTGGTGTGCTTATTTCCCTCAGCCTACATGCATAAACGGCTCTTTCAGCAGCATCCACGAATCACGGCCCTGCTGGACGCTGATGGCGTAAAGTGAAGGGTAATTTGGGTAACGTTTGCCACAACAAAAGCCAGGCTGTCAGAAATGATTTCAAGCCGATTCCAATTTCAGGAGACAACATTACTGTATGTATCCATTATCCACTTAAGTGTGAAACAAGATGTTACCTTACTGAATTCTGATGAAATTACATGAGAGATGTCAGTGTTACACTGGATAAAATCACATCAGGACCCTCGTATTGTTGTGAGATCACTTTTTTCCTACTGTATGTTTCTTTGGGCGGGTAATTTCACACAGTAGATGCTATCTTAGAACAGGATTTTACACACCAGCTTTATTCCAGTACAGCCATTTTTACAGTTTATTCAGCACCAAGTTTTGACAGGCTTTAATAGCATTGGCTTGCAGTATATTTTTAATGGTTGGGATGGGAATGGTATGGTTGGGTGTTATGACCAAAACCGTATATCACATATGAGTAATGGTATCTTATCTTATAATATATCAGAGAATAGATGTTTTTGCTTGAAATTCAATGAATAAAATGGTCTATATATTAGAACCATCTGTTTTTGGCTACTTTTGACTGTATAGTGCATCTGCCGTATAAACGGTATTGCAAAATCTGTGCCGCTTGACATTTTCTGTTGTTGCACAGTATAGTCTCATACCGCATTGCCAATATAAACCTGAGGTCTTGTGTGCTGTGAGTGCATGTTGTTGTATTGATGGTAAAGGCTTTTCGTATTGATTTCTGTGCTGAGACCTGAAAAGCCAATAATGCCGCCAGTAATAAATTATTTGTTTTAAACAATTAGAAACGCCATGAGCGGTTGAGATGGGATGATGCAAGCGACTGTAAAAGCTGCGAGTGGAGTTCAGTTCCGTATCTACAAGAAAATCTGTTATCTGCAGAAGTGTAAAGTTTGATGTGAGTCTTCACATGTCAAGCGCACTTGTTAAGTGGGATGTATGTTCTTTCTTCTTCAACCGTCCAGTGACACATGAGTACTTCCATGAAACTGACAGGTTAGAGACGGAAAATCTCCAGACAGACTATGCCACCATGTGATTGATTTACAAATCTACTCTTTGTTGTACGAGCAAAACCACAATCCCCCTAACAAAACAACACCACAGTAAAACAGTTTTTGTTTTCAATAATTGCAACCTTGACAAAAAATGTTTAATGCATGAAATCATTTTTGTTCTTTTTATTATTCTTGTTTTTCTCTCAATGAAAGAGAAAGAAATATATTTCATTATTCTATTATTTTATTTATAAAAAATACATGGTAATATACAGCAAATATTTACATATATATTTTTACTAAAACATTTTATAGCATGAACTGTAAGTAGTGACTTCTGTGGATGATGCAAATGAATCATTGAATTAGTTGAATCATTAAAACAATTCATTAAAAGGGGCATTTTGAAAAAAAAAAAAAGTTAAAGGGTTAGTTCACCCCAAAATTCTGTCATTAATTACTCACCCTCATGTCGTTCCACACCAGTAGGACCTTCGTTCATCTTCGGAACACAAATTAAGATATTTTTGATAAAATCTGATGGCTCAGTGAGGCCTGCATTGCCAGCAAGATAAATAACACTTTCAAATGCCCAGAAAGGTACTAAAAACATATTTAAAACAGTTCATGTGACTACAGTGGTTCAACCTTAATATTATGAAGCGACTTTATTCGACAATATCTAGTGATGGGCGATTTCAAAACACTGCTTCATGAAGCTTCAAAGCGTTACGAATCTCTTGTTTCGAATAAGTGGTTCGGAGCGCCAAAGTCACGTGATTTCGGTAAACGAGGCTTCGTTACGTCATAAGTGTTTCGAAATTTCAATAGTTCACATGACTTTGGCAGTTTGATACGCGCTCCAAACCACTGATTCAAAACAAAAGATTCGTGAAGCTTCATGAAGCAGTGTTTTGAAATCGGCCATCACTATATGAAGTGTTTGGTTCCAAAACGCGATAAACGCCATTTTTTAAAAAAATTGAGTTTCCGCCAAAATCTGTATTGTATCTGGTCGGTATTGAAAAGTCATTTATTAATTTTGCGCAAAATGCGATATCCGTCGTGTTATTCTGTCATGTTTTCTCCCTTTCTTTCCAAAACGCGACATAGTCTCCCTTCTCTGCAGAATGCGATATATCTGCTTAACCAATCATAGCGCACCATTCCACGCACTGTAAACAGTAATGGCGGCGCTCTGAATACACGCGGCATCCTAGTTTTCCTTATCTACTTTGTACTTTGTGATCAACAAAAACAGAAAAATGAATAATTTTGACGGCATTGATGAACCTGTGGTGGTTTCTGCGGTGGGGAAGAAACGTAAGTCATTGAAATGTAATCATTTACGTGAGGAGATTAAGAAGATGAGGCACTCGAGTCGGGAGGAGGAAAAATGCTGGCTGTTGCTTGTTCCACGACAGCATCAAACTTCTGTCACGGTCCCCAAAACTGAATCATGAAGAGTATTTAAAAGCCGTTTTTAATACCAGTGTACTCGGCAAATGTGTTTATCTTAACCGTGCGGTGGTGCCAGATGCTCTTTTAATCGGCAATGACAAACAGAGACATAATTAATTAATAACATTAACAAGATGACTCGTTGAATTCATTTTGGGAGCGACGACTGAATGTATGTTTAGTCAAATGTCTGTATATAAGATAAGTATTGACAAAGTTCAGAGGCTGTCATATATGTGAATCAACTTACTTTGTTGTGTACTTTCAATATGAAAAATAACTTTTATATTGATGGATTAATTGCATTTTGAAAAAAAAAAAACGTGTCATGGATTTATTTCATTTTGGGGAAAAAAATAATCCGTTTTTTTAATAAACCTTTGAAAATCATAATCTAGATTTGATTTTTTTTAATGTTTTTATAACCAAAAGATGCTATGTGAAAGTTTGAAACAGAAAATAATGGTTTTCATCTTGCCGCTTTCTTGGTAAAGAAAACACAGTTTTACTCAAATAAATCAAAATGGATTTATAGCATTTTGGAACCAAACTCTTCATATATTGTCGAACTGCTTTAATTATGTTTTTAGTACCTTTCTGGGCATTTGAAAGTGTTAATTATCTTGCTGGCAATGGAGGCCTCACCGAGCCATCAGATTTTATCAAAAATATCTTAATTTCTGTTCCGAAGATGAACAAAGGTTTTACGGGGTGTGGAACGACATGAGGGTGAGTAAATAATGACAACATTTTAAATTTTTGGGTGAACTAACCCTTTAACAATTTAAAAAATTGGTCAGAAATAATCAGCATTGGTTGTGAAAGAAATATATGCAACTTTAAAGATAACAGATAAAAAATAAACAAAATTGACATTATTCCAGATTAAGTAAAGCAACACAAAGAAAATCTAATTAGGTAAGGATACCTTTTGCATAGCATTAGCATAAATGTTTTCCCGCATATTATGCAAATGAGGTATTGTTTACCATCCATCAGTATAACTCACATGCACCACCCAATCAATGTTCAGGCTCCAATGATCTTTTCAGATGAGCAAGAACGCATTAAAATGTCATTTCCTGTTTTTGTTTGAAGCCACCTTCCTGCAGCACACATGTATTGTGTTTCAGAGGGTCCTGTCATACCCAGCATGCTGTGGGAATGACAGAGGAAGACGCTGGGAGAGCATTAATTGGGAGGTTGTCAGAGGGAGAGAGAGAGAGTCTCCTTCACATGCCATCAGCGGTTCATCAGCCTGGGGAGGGGGATCTGTCTGCAAGCTGTCAGCCACGAGATTTCGCTTTTTATTAAAGATTGTTGTGCCATATCTCAAGGTCTCATCGTCAGCCGAGGGAAGAAATGAAAGGGATTGTGCTCTATTATAGAAGGTGTCAGGGATTTCTCTCTGTCTATACAAAAAGGTTGTGTGTTTATGGATGTTTATTAATCTTCTGCACCAGTTGGAGGAGCTGTGGAAAAACACCCTGCTAAGCAAATCTAAAACAAACCAACAGCAACTTCACTTTTTTGATAATTTAGTGATGTAAGCAGTCCATGTCAATCAATCTGTCAAACTTTATATATAGCAGCTTTCAAACAAATTCAGTGCAACTCAAAGTGCTTCACAAGTGTAAACTTGCGATTGACACAAAATGAAAATACCACAAAAATAGTTTATAATAATAAAACAGTAAAATGACAGAATAAAATGATCAACAATGAAATGTTGATAAAGCAAAATAGAATAGAAGTGATAATTATGATAATAAAGTAAATACTAGAATCATAAAATAAGACTACATAAAAGGCTGACTAAATATTTGGGTTTTAAATTTAAAGTGTAACTTTGCAGATCTTTAACCTGGTTTGTATTGTTACAATGTCGGTAGTATCTGTAAATGAACAATGTTTACTCTTTCTCCGTGTTACCTGGACCGAGAAATTCCCCTTTAAAGTCTGCCGACTGATGCATTTGACAGTTCCAGGGCTTTCATGAAAATTACAGATTATACTTGCGCATTTTTGTATCCACAGATTGACAGGGTTATTAACAAAACAGTTATTGTAAGAGTAGGTTTATCTATGAATATTGTGTCATACTTTGTCTACTTTAAAAACAGCATTATGGTAAAAACCGGACACTATGACAATTGACTATTGACTGCAAGCACAGAGGTTTTTCAGATTTTCCATCACGGCTTTCTCTTCATATTTACAATTCTTTGCAGCCTTTAGCCGCTGCCTATACAACACATTGGATCCTTCACTGGAAAGCAACACTCCTGCCAAGCATTTACTCTTTAAATTCTTGCACCCGAGAACAATACAAGTTGACACCATTATAACTAAAAGTTTGCTAAGAAGTATTTCCTACTAAAGCAAGGTGGTATTTGACTCTGGTCAAGCGTATCCATAGCAGACTGGTGGGAGTGGCCTCGGATGGCAACATGCCCAGTGCATTATGGGTGTTATTTGGCAAAAGGGAAGAACAGCTTTTTTTCCTCTGTTTTTTCTTGATTTCAAATTTTTATTTTCACCTTTCTACTGCACAGACAGCCAAGTTTGATTGAAAGCCCATTGTACCAGCAGAGAAGTACCCTTTTAAATAATGTTTAAAAATATAATTATCTTCTGCTCTCTGCACTCTAAAAAATGCTGGGTTAAAAACAACCCAAGTTGGGTTGAAAATGGGTTGAAAAACCCAGCGATTGGGTTGTTTTAACCCAGCGGTTGGGTTAAATGTTTGCCCAACCTGCTGGGTAGTTTTATTTAACTCAACTATTGCTTAAAAATGACTGTATTGCTTGCTTAAAATGAACCCAAAATATAAATTAACATTTATTAATATGTTTAATAAATGAACATTTATTAATAAGTTTAATGAATAATAATGAAACAATAAACATTTATTAAATTGCTTATTAATAAATGTTTACCTTTTGATTATTATTGTTCCCTCTAGTAATAATGTCTGATTTTTAATTTCCAACCTATTTTGGGTTAATGTTAAGCCAGCCATACAGTAATTTTTAAACAATAGTTAGGTTAAATAAAATGGCTCAGCACGTTGGTTAAAACAACCCAATCGCTGGGTTTGTCCATTTTCTACCCAACTTGGGTTGTTTTTAACTTTAGCATTTTTTAGAGTGTGCTGTATGCATAAAAACATATATAGTTTGGAATCAGATTAAAATGTGTTTATATGGAAAGGTTTTGTCTAATTGGTCAGATCAAATTTCATGTATCTTTTCCACATTTTTTCATTTTGATATGTAAAATAACAAATGGGACACTACACTAATGGCCTTGTGAACTTCACAAACGTGCAAATGAAGACCATGAGACTGCAAGTCCAGAGAAAACTTCATTTAAGAGGCTTGTAGACTTGCTTTTCCAGGCAAACATCTGAGCAGATTTGACAGGGCACACATTCGCTTGTTAAATTTTATTATGCAATTTTAAAAACTGTTTCACCATCTGCTGTAGGCATCAAGAGAAACGGGCAAAAACTGGGCCATAGACATGTCTCTTTTCTGAAGATAATAGGACTCTCTATCATTTGAAATTATGTCGAGGGTCTTCGACAGGGCAGATGCATTTAAGATGCTGAGTCAGTTTTATGTCGTCACTGCAGTTTTCAAAGAGCAACTTTGAAGTTTGTCTAGCTTTCACCAGTCTATCAAAGAAAACACTAAAGAACAGGTATCAGATTTAACTTTTGTGGTAGGTGTGGTAAAATATTGACCAGTGAAAAGCCTTTTGACTTGCTGACTTAAAGGGATAGTTCACCCAAAAATTGAAAATTCTGTCATCATTTACTCCCCCTCAAGTTGTTCCAAACCTGTAAACATTTCTTTGTTCTGCTGTACACAAAGGAAGATATTTGGAAGAATGTTTGTAACCAAGCAGATCTCAGCCCCTATTGACTACCATATTTTTTCCCCCCTACTATGGTAGTCATTGGGGGGCGAGATCTGCTTTGTTACAAACATTCTTCCAAATATCTTCCTTTGTGTTCAGCAGAACAAAGAAATGTATGCAGGTTTGGAACAACTTCAGGATGAGTAAATGATGACAGAATTTAAATTTTTGGGTGAACTATCCCTTTAACTGCAGAATGCCATAATGCTATATGCCATATAGGGCTGCACAATTTGGAGAAAAAATCTAATTGCTATTTTTATGGTTCACATTGCGATTTATAAAACAAATGAAAAAAAAAAAATTATAAACAATACCAGGTTTGTTTTGCTTGTTTGTAGGGCTGCACAATTTGGCCCAAAATGTACAAAATTACACGACGAATACAGCGCTGTAGCCTAACCACCATTAATTACCAATAATCGCAATAAGCTCCACGTTTTGTTACTTTCGATAAGAAGACAAAGTGTCAATCTTTCAAATTCTGTCCATTTTATCACAAAATTCAAACAAAAAATGCCGTTTTGACACACTTTAATGTAGCGTGACAGATCACTGTATAGGCGCCTCAGTTCAAGCGGCAGCGCGGAGCGCGAGTGAACGCAATCATCTCTTCCTCTTTAATACTAGTTACAGAATAAACATGAATGAACATCTGAAGGTATGTTGAAAGATACAGTACAACTTACTGAAATGTATCATATTTTGTGTAATCTCTCAATCAGTGTTTCAATGGCAGAAAGACATCAATAAAACTGCTTATAAACAATATGTCACATAGCATTTACCTCAGGCAAGTCATTCAGTGTCTATAGCTTGTTAGTTCGACAGAGAAATGAACTCTTTCACAAAATAGCCTATATATTCTTTATATTTTACTTAACCTGTTAGTGATGTCTTGATTATTTAATGTATGTTTAAATAAATCTGTATTGAAAATGACAGCCACTGACTGTGTAAATGATTAAATTCCAACAACGAATTGGAGTCATACTGCTACGCTATTTTCATTGCAGAGCTTCAGTGTTTGTCTGAACGCGGGTTCAGTATTGGCCGGCTCCTGCGTCAGCATCACATGCATGCGTCGTGCTGCTCATGTGAACAGAGCTGGCCAATACTGAGCCGCCGCTTGGACGTAAACACTGAAGCTCTGCAACGAAAATAGCGTAGCAGTATGACGGGACAGATGAATTTATTGAATAAACTCATTATTTTTGTTTTGTTTTTGTGCACAAAATGTATTCTTGTCACATCATAATATTAAGGTTGAACCACTGCAGTCACGTCGCCAGTTTTAACAATGTCTTTAGTACCTTTCTGGACCTCAAAAGGTGCAATGTCGTTGCTGCCTTTGTGTGGATCAGATACCCTTAGATTTCATCAAAATATATCTTTATTTGTGTTCCGAAGACAAAAGAAGGTCTTACGGGTTTGGGACGACATGAGGGTGAGTACTTAATGACAGAAATTTCATTTTGGGTGAACTAACCCTTTAATATTAGGCAAAAGTTATTGCATTTTGAGACAGGTATCTCCATCTTTATCTGTATACCACTTTCCTCTGCCTTTTCTTCTTCTTCCCTGCGTAGTCAATCATATAACATTCACATGTGTCTCTGGTAGTGCAGCAGAGAGACGTGAGTCAGTCTTCTGTAGTGCTGGCTGCAGCATGTATCTGAAATAAGATCTCTGAATGTTTGTGCTGCTGTTGCCACCCGGCACCTGTCAATCCACTGCAGCTCTTTCCTGTCAGGTGCTTCACTGGCTACCTAGCAATTGAAGATATTATTCAAGCTGCCATCCACCCAATTTCAGGCTGGATGATGTTTACTATTCACTACTTCTGGATATGTTGAACGCATGTCGAGAATTTAAGTCTGGATATATTCATGTGTGCAGGAGTGATGCCGACTCATTTGACTAATTGGTAATTTACCTGTGTTTGTCTGACTAGTTTTTAGAACTTATTTAAACAACCAAAATACAACATCTTCATGGCATTGCTGGCTTTGATTTATCATCCAGACATTATTTACATATATAACATGTATTCATAGAATCAATTCACTTATTTTATATATTAACCAAACACATTTATTTCAAATATTTACTTGCAGAGCAGCAAACTGATTAATCGGCTTTGCATGGGGCACTAAATTATAATGGGAATTTTTTTTTTTTGGGAGTTGGCAAGGCAACATTTCTAATTTTCTAAGATTTAAGATTGTAATATTTAATATTTATATTTTATTTTGTTTAAGCTTTATTTCAACCAACAGAAATTATATTTAATAGGTTGTTTAATTAACAATAACAACAAGAAGGGGAATTAGATCTGACTGATTGATGTTAATTGGCCCATTTTTTCCCAATTAAAAGGCAGAGGATGGATGCAACTATTAAGCATCACTGGTGAGTAAGGATGCTAATTTTTGGACATCTTTGTATCTGTTGTGGTTATTTGTCCACCCGCTGTTCTACAGAAATGCAGATGTAGTTCTGTGTTGTTGGGACATTCACATCTGGTGTGTCTTTGAGACTAATAACCAACTGGGTGGAATTGAATTGCATCCACAGGCCTCTCTTTGGATCCGTGGCTGGTCTCCATGCACCGGGCGCTCTCATTAGAATGGAAATGGAAGTCACAGTATCTGGAAGTCTTGGGGGAGAGGTCAGAGAGACGGGTGGGCCGACTCTAAACCAAGAGGCCCTCTTTTCCTTTATTCTGAGTTTACTGGCTGTGCATTGCGCTTTTGATTATGTTTAGGAAATGGAATGAGATTATTCTCCTTCACGTTGACCTTCTTTTAAGGAAAAATACACCGGCATTGTTAGAAATTGAAAATTGCAGCAATCAAGCAATATCTTGCTGCCCTCATTTTGTGAAATGAACATAATATATTGCACCTTGACATGAAATTGAATCAGGCCGTGCATTTATTTCAGATGATTTTTTTCTGCTGTAGAACTGTTAACTCTGAGCAAGATCCAAGATCTCGCTCAGATAAGTGGAGCATGTGTATGATTCACTGGCGTTTTGTGACTTATGTCTTCTCAGCATGAGGTATACTTGAAATGCACAAACTGCAGCCTTGTGGGAAACTCTGCCAGGAAACAAATCTCAAAGCCTTATGCAACTAGGATAATTTTATCTTCAAAATGAGGTGCAATCTGAGCTGCGAATTAGATAAACATTTTGTCTGGTTGTATTTAATTTTGTGTGAAACCATAAATGTTGTCATTAGGGTTGAAATCGAGAACTTGGTACCGTGTTGTGGTTGTTGTTGTGTTTTTTTTTTTAAGTGTTGCAATTGTATGATTTTCATGAAATTTTATTTCATTAGTAAAAGCTTAGTTACAGGTTTGCAGTATTATTTCCTAATTTAATTAGACCATGATAATAAAATGAATTAACCCATAGTAAATTAATAAAACAATATAAGTTGGACCAACCTGAGGCAACTGAGACATGTTTAAAGTAGCACCAACTAAATAAAATTAATTAAATAAACCTTACATACGTAAGAAGATTTAGTTTGACAAACCTAGGTAATTTAAACTTAGTATGCTACATTAATATGACCTAATCCAACAAAAATATTTTGACCCAGTGATGTAGTCTACGTGATATGCAGGTATACGCCGTATACCCACTAGGAAAGGTCAAGGATTTCCGTATACCCACTTTAAAAAGCGCGAGGATATGTAACCTTCCAATAAATCACAATAAGCTTTGTACTTTGTTGCTTTTGACATGAAACAAAGTCTCATATTTCATATTCTGCCCATTTTACTATGAAATAAATAAACATAAATACCGTTTTGGTGCTCTTTAATGTGGTGTGACAGATCGCTGTAGTGCCTCAGTTCAAAAGAAGCGGCAGCGTGAAGTGCACGTGAACAGATTCTCTCCTCCGCTTTAATACAGTTACAGCGCGAAATAAACATGAATGAACATCTAAAGGTATGTTAAAAGATACAGTACAACTTACTGATATCATGTCTCGTGTAATCGCGCAATCAGTGTTTTAACCGCGGAAAGATGTTAATAAAACAGCTTGTAAACAATGTCATGTGACGTCACATTTACCTCAGAACAAACATATTTAGTGACCTCGTTAGTCAGCTAGAAAAATTAAAAGGATAGTTCACCCAAAAATGAAAATTTGATGTTTATCTGCTTACCCCCAGGGCATCCAAGATGTAGGTGACTTTGTTTCTTCAGTAGAACACAAATGATGATTTTTAACTCCAATTGTTGCAGTCTATCAGTTGTATAATGCATGGAAATGGTAACAAAATCTATGAGAGTAAAAAACATGCACAGACAAATCCAAATTAAACCCTGCGGCTCGTGACGACACATTGATGTCCTAAGACACGAAACGTTCGGTTTGTGCGAGAAACCGAACAGTATTTATATCATTTTTTACCTCTAATACACCACTATGCCCAACTGCCTTGAGCGCGCGCATGGCATCCGGTGCGTGAGGTGTGTACGCGCTCTGGTGTAGTTTAAACATGATACAAATGGAAGTAAACCACTAAAAAACATGGTTTTATTACATCAAAACTTAATTTTATTTTGTTACTTTTCGTAAGGGCAGCTTTATAAATAAAAAGGACACATACAAAGATCTTGTTCACATACCTCAGTTGGATGTGGAAAAACCATAGGCACAGCTGATGGTTTAAGTCGTATGTGATCCTCTCCTGGGTATGTAAAATCATCAGGGGAAAAATGATCGCTGCAGACCCTCAACAACTTTAATGGGTGTGTTGATATCCAGCCGAAGAGCAATCAACCATAACTTCTGGCGAGCAGGCTCAGAAGTTGGGAATACGTGGAAAGTCACCACTCCCGAATGAGTTTGCGTGAGAGAAAGTAATCTTTTAGTTTTAAGTCGGTGTGAACAATCCGGAGAAGCGCAAATAAGTACCATTTTGATTAGCCGTCGTACCTACAATGTTTGTGCACTGTGTAAACAATGAGTGACGTATACGCGCGAGAGATCACTTCCGGCGCTTGCGTAAACTACGCCAGAGCGCGTACACACCTCACGCACGGGATGCCGTGCACGCGCTCAAGGCAGTTGGACATAGTGGTGTTTTAGAGGTAAAAAATGATATAAATACTGTTCGGTTTCTTGCACAAACCGATCGTTTCGTGTCTTAGGACATCAATGTGTCGTCACGAGCCGCAGGGTTTAATTTGGATTTGTCTGTGCATGTTTTTTTGACTCTTATAGATTGTGTTCCCATTGACATGCATTATACGACTGACAGACCGCAACGGTTGGAGTTAAAAATCATCATTTGTGTTCTACTGAAGAAACAAAGTCACCTACATCTTGGATGCCCTGGGGGTAAGCAGATAAACATCAAATTTTCATTTTTGGGTGAACTATCCCTTTAACTCTAGTGAGGAGCATTTAGCTAAATATATGCACCATTACATATTAATTATAATTTCTTCAGTAGCCTATAAAGTATGTTTAAATAAATCCGTCAAGTTGACAGCCACCATTTAAATGTTAATATTTCAAAAAACGAATTGGAGTAGAAATAATTTAAGTTAGTAGGCCTATTATAACTTTATTATAAAAATGTCCTTAAGTGTAATTTAAGTTTATATACAAATCAGTTCATTTTAACCTTCAATATTAATGTAGCACCAACTGATTCCCATGTATATTTTACAGCATTAGTTAAGAATTTTTCTTTTTTTCTTGAGAAAATTTGCCATGTACTTTACCTGATATACAGTATATCCAAAATAACTGATATCGTATCGAATTACAAGCTTGTGAATGCATAAATATGATGACAGACTGGCAGGAAATGATGCACAACAAAAAAAAAAGTCCAAATAAGGTGATATGACATACTAATAAGTCTCATCTTTTGATTATTGTTAATAATAGTTTCACTTGCACTTCCACTCTTAAATGTACATTGAAAATGATAAAACTTATGCTCCAGGGACCATATTCATAAGGCTAAATGTAGATCTTAACTGCCTGAGTTAGATGGTGATTGACACTAAACAGTAGAAAATCATTCCAGTCTCTCAAGCTGTAAATGTCATTGGCTGTTAAAGTCTTGTGTTGCTTATAATACATTGGCATGTTGATAACACACACATAAGCAGTCTTTCAGAATGCTCTCAATTACATGTAGATCAGTTGCATACTATATGCATTAGTGAGTGTGGTGGTGCTTATGGGATGTCGCTCTGGGATGGGTGAGTATGAGGTTGGGAGGAAAAAATAACAGTATACTCACACTACAAAAAAAATAGACTACACCACTGTTTTGACCCAATGAAAATTGTCTGTAAAATCTTTCTTAAATTAAATTCATTGTAATTAATTCATTTTTTGAGTGTAATTGAATGTGACATGAGGGAAAGACTCTATGACTTAAAATAAAACAAAGACAATAACTATACAACACATACATTGTCCTTGCCTGCACGCTACAACCAACGTGTGATTTGTGAATTCTTATGAAGCAGGTTTTTTTTAAAGCATCTGTTAATACAATCATGAATCAGTAATGAGTATGAATCAGCCCATTGACTTAATCACTGAATTGGTTAAAATGACTGATCTAGCTCCCCACAAAAAAAAACAAACAACAAAAAAAAAACAACGAAACCAATGACCTTGGCATCTAGCATTATGCTTTACTACTGAGCAATAGAAACACACAACAGTTTTTTTTTTCAACCATGAGAAGCAAGATAAGAGTTTGAAACTTTTCTTCCGTCTTTCCAGCTGTATTACTCCGCAATTAATTCAGCAATCGTTGTCAAAGTCAGACTATAGCACAGGGCTATATTTATTATATTTGTAATAGTGCTTTTTTGTCCGTGCTTAGGAAGATATCACAGACATGCAATTACTGCATCATTTGTGTATAGAGATGAAAAATTAAAAACTAGAAATAATTACTCAATCTGTTCTTTCTATTTGACACCACTCAAACAGTAATAACACTAATTACGTTGGTTTGTGAGGAAACAATGACACTTGCACAGCATGTTTGTTCTCTTTGAAATTTTTAATATGTGTTTTTGTTTTGATTTGTTTAAGGCTCTAATGAGATTAACATTTGGACTCCTTCAAGACAATAACCCAATATACGACTGGATAGATTTGTTAATTTATGTGTGTGTCTGTCTGAGAGGAGAGAGTCAACAGTTCAGGAGCGTATTAACAAAATATCAATGTTTCTGAGAAATGGCATTTGTTTCTGTAGAGAACGCAGAAGATGTCTCCAATTAGTGCCTTGCGGGAAACACGATACACTTCCTAATACATTTTTCTAATGACATTCTTGATAATTAGCTCTAAGTGGAAAAAATGTACTTTTAGATTGTCTTCGGAGGTGAATGCAGTTTCTGAGAAGTGCGGCAAATGCATTTCTGGGAAGTTGACGAGATGTTTTACACAGAGACAAATGACTGTATCAGCTATAGGCTAAATGTAAAACTGACAGTTATTCATTATTTTTTAAAATGAAAATCTGTTGTGGTGTATGCTGGGTGAATTTAAAGTTTGTTTGTTTGTTTGTTTGTTTTTTCCATCTCAAAACCGCTCATTTAGTCTGACCTCTTCATTTCTGTTTGTTGTGAAATGAGGTTTACAATTTAGCAGCTAAATTTGGAACACATCTAAATACAGATTAATGCCCTGATTTATTTCATTAAATAAAGTATTTTAATAATAAATAAAACAAAATGCATAAATGGGTAACAGGGTTGCAGATTTAGTCTAAATTAAGCTGTCATTCAGCTGAGATTAGTTAGTGTGGGAAAAATGTTGGTTTGTGGCTTTTGCTTAATCTACAATTTATTTGCCATAAATCAGAGGTCAAATATCTGGGTGATCATTTGCATAACTTGTAGGAAATGGTAATTACCATTTTTATTGCATTTGTGAAAAGCATCAGTATAGATTGTTTCTGAAAAATGTGAATTTTCTTCAGCATTTAATGTTTTGTCATATTTCTTGATTTACTTCAATTTCCCTTATCATCATCATCATCATCATCATCATCTAGCTTTAACGATGTTTCCCTGCAAAGAGCACTGATGCATTTTATTTAGATGTCATGTTTCTGTTGCACATCAACACTAGCCGCCTCTGTCATACACTCGCCTGGAGTTCAGCCCTCAAACCTTTAATTCTGCTGTACGTGCACAAAGAGAGAGGGAATGTTTGGTTTTATCTTCAGATAAATGGAGAGAGACGCATTTAATTCTCTACATAAATAAAACCCTGAGAATGCATTTGTCTTTAGTGTAGTTGACTGATTTTGTTATGGGTCAAATGTAAGATGTCTAGATAGTATTTTAGTATTTCGCATGGCAACAAAATTATAGCGTCTAATAATATGCCTCATTCTAAGGTGGCATAGCATGATGATCATCCAAAATGGTGAGAGAAATGTTGTAGCTTTAGCTTAGGTGTGCTAGTCATTTAAGTTCAAGTTCTTTGAAAATGACTAGGATCACAATGTTGTTCGTTGTGCTGAAGTTAAGTGTTTTTCTCCAGGGCACAAAGTATTAATATGTAAATTGTTAACTTTATAATAAACTACTAATCTACAATGTAGATTATTATCTTATCATCTTATTTATTAATTTAAAGGGGATCTATAATGCCCCTTTTACAAGATGTAATAATAAGTCTGTAATATAATATGGTGTCTCCAGAATGTGTCTGTGAAGTTTCAGCTCAAAATACCCCACAGATCGTTTATTATAGCTTTTCAAATTTGTCCCCATTTGGGTGTGAGCAAAAACACACCGTTTTTGTGTGTTCCTTTAAATGCAAATGAGCTGCTGCTCTCGGCCTGCTTTCCAAAAGAGGGCGGAGCTTTAACAGCTCGTGCTTCGGTTGCTCAACAACAACAAAGCTGGAGAATCTCACGCAGCAACATGACGATTGTCAGTAATGGTGTTCAGCCTTACATTGTTCAAATCGGAGTCGGACACTGATGGAGAGACTCATGAAGAAGTTACAACTTTTAGAATACATACACTGGACGTTTCTGAATGGTTAGTGGATAAATTTATGTAGTTGCTGTGGAGTTGATTCAACACATGGACTAGCATGTGCCGTCATGTTAATCTTTTGTGCAAATCCAGCATTGAATTGACCCTCATTTGTGAAGCACACCGGCATAAAATGACGGCATGGCAATAACAACAACTCTTCCTCTTCTCTAAAGCAGCCCAACATGGCCTCACCCCCTTTGTTGCGTGTTCCTGGGGGCAGGGTTTATGTAAATTTTATTTTTTGTGATGTCACCAACCCGGGAAGAAGCTCGTTGTAGTCCTTACCAGCCATTTGCTGTAGTCCTTAAAAAGCAATTTCTGTAAAGGAAAATATCTCCCTTTGCATTCAACTTTGAGCAATGTAACTTTGCAGATGTTGTTCATGCTCAAACAGCAACATTACACACTAACTAAAGTTAAAAAAGTGAAATTATAATCAAGGACCCCTTTAAAAACTCAGTTGAGCTGTTCACATGGCTTTTTGTTAGCTTAACATCAGCCCACCTCTCCTGTGATGATGTCAGTATAATAATGGATGAAGTAGAACGACAGATAATCATGTCCACTTCAATAACATTTACTTTCATTTATGATACTGTTTTGTAGGTTTTAAAGACTCTGTTCCAAAACGCACACTAAAGACCCTGTCCAAAATGGCACCCTTTCAGTCCACCTGTGCTGTGAGTGTACACTTTGCCGATGCAATTCTCCATAAACTGCACACTCCACCAAGGGCACATAGCATCTGCAAAGGATTCACTCATGAGCACCTTTATGTAACTAAAATGACCAATGGGACAGCCGGCTTTTTGGACTTGTGGTTATTGCAAGACCGTAAGTGTGTCATTTGGGACAGGGCCATAGTTATGAAGAGACTGCATTAGTCCTCCTGAATTTGAGTCTGCTAGATTACATAATAACAAAATAAAAGCTACATTATTAGATAGTGTAAATTTAGTGTCATTCGTTTTAATGCATCTTGGAAGCCTTGGGATGCAACTGTTGTTTGATTTGGCCGATTGTGGGAATTTTCCCCCACAATTTTTTTCATTCTCTGATTGGCATGACACAGTTGTCATATAGTTAAGAGGCACATAAAAGCATAAATCATGTTCTTCGTCTGAGCGTTTGGAGAGCAAAAGCCATTAGAATGGAAATTCATGTATTCCCCTCCCCACTCCCACAATATAGCACATCACAGTTAAATTATTTAACCACCGTGTCAGAATGTGACATCTGTAAGCTTGAACCCGAACACAAGATTCTTTCATATGCACAGTACATATTTCATATTTGATCTCTGCGGTAAAGAATAATTACATACTGTTGTGATGCATAGTATAGTGATTTTCAATTATTGTTTTGGATTAAACTAACTGTAATAGCTCAGGGCTGCAGTGTGGCTCAAACTAGCATCCTCAGAAAGATTTGATGGCAAGAGAATAAAGACATAAAATAAAGCATGATTCTAATGGAAATAAGTAATGAAAGGTAGTATGAACTGTTGCGCTGATGTAATATTTATTTATTTTTCTGATGCTAAAATTCTTTCTCGTGTCCTAGATTGCTGCCCTGAGAATTATGTAATTGGTAGGGTGACTTTCTGAAAGTTGTATCGCATCTGAGAGGCCATGCTTAGGGTATGATATCTGAAGAATTATGATTACTGACATCACAGGAATTGGTAGGTATACAGTGCCACTTGAAAGTTTGTGAACCCCTTGCAGAATCTGTGAAAATGTGAAAAATTTTAACAAAATAAAAGAGATAATACAAAATGCATGTTATTTTTTATTTAGTACTGTCCTGAGTAAGATATTTTACATAAAAGATGTTTACATATAATTCACAAGACAAAAAAATAGCTGAATTTATTAAAATGACCCCATTCAAAAGTTTGTGAACCATTGATTCCTAATACTGTGTGTGGTTACCTGGATGATCTACGACTGTTTTTTTGTTTTGCAGCAGGTGCAATGATATTACGCAGCGTCTCTCACAAATGTTCCATGGTTGCAAGGCACGCTCCCTGTGCAAGCAGGGGGTCACAGGCACTGCGTAATATCATTGCGCCTGCTGCACCCATGGTACGGCAGCAAAGTTCCTTGATTATTACGCCGGAATGAGAGTATAGTTCCTAGCCATATCGGCTTAGAAAATCGCAACTTTTCATTTTCCGTCGGTCTTAGTACACGATGTAACTACAGAAGAGTCAAGTTTTAAATAGGAAAAATATCGAAACTCTTTGGTCATTTTTGAGCGAGATGCTAACGGTCTAATCAGATTCAATGAACTATGCTAAGCTATGCTAAAAGTGGTACTGCCAGACCCCGGAGATCGGCTGAATGGATTCGAAAACGGTAAAACTCAGCTGTTTAACTCTAGGGGAGTTGGAAAATTAGCCTATTTTCAAAAAAAGTGGAGTGTTCCTTTAAGAGCCGGGGGGTGAAAACTTTTTGAATTTGAAGATCAAGGTAAATTGTACTTAATTTGTCTCCGGGAAACATGTAGGTATCTTCTGTTGCTTCCAAAGGGCAGTACTAAATGAAGAAAATTGATATTTAAACAAAATAAGAAAAATTTGGACATCTTCATCCTGTTCAAAAGTTTTCACCCCTGACTCTTGTTCCCTTCAGGTCCAAGTGTTTCTGAGTCTCCACAGAGTACAAATAATTGGCCCCTAAAGTTGGAAGAATGTGGAAAATGTCTAGACGTTGGAGGTGGGATTGATTTGATATGGTACAGTATTTTTGCTCATTCAGTTACTCTTTTGACTGTTGACTACGAAGGATAATCTTGAAAAATGGTTTGGATATAGAGGTCTATATATGCAAAAAGACTTGCTTTGTAGTTTGTACAATTTTGTTTTGGTGCAATAGCTTTCTGATTTTGCATGGATTGAGCCATTATAGATCATACTGTGCGGCTTGTTGAGGAGAGGTGATTATACGTGCATTTTTTTTTTTTTTAATTGACATTTTCAGTCAGTTAATTTTTTTTTATTAAAACAGAATTTAATTTCCAATCGCTTCAGTCTGTTGCCCCAACATGACAAGAAAACTCATTGTAGAAGTCTATAGAGCCCCTCTTGGAAATGCTAAGAATGCAACGCTTACTTCATGTGTGCATGAACTGCGGTCTGACACATTTCCGAATAAAACGTGCAATTGAACTTAGCTAGAAGCATTTGCATTCACGTACTTGTGTAAAGTGTTTTTCAGGCCTCTGTCTTGTCTCTGCTTCGTCAAGCCGTCTCTGAAAGACTCATGAGAACGCCCTTCATTAAGAGGCCTCCTTCATGGCCCCAAAATGAAAACGATAATTAACCACCCATTTCGTACCTGCCAGGCTCAGCTGCTCACGCTTAGCTTTTCTGAGCAGAAGGATTTTGCACTCAATGCTTTTCAGTTGCACATTTCCTCTGCGCTAATCCATTGTGGGAATAAGCTTGTGTTGTTGCGTTTGATGTTTTTAAGGCTGCGGCTCTCCGCCTCTGTGCAGAATGTCAGTGGGTCTCACAGAGCACACCTCATTATCGGGAGTTCCTGCGAATGGAAAGACAACGCAAGAGAGCACTAAACCCAAGGCCTCGATGGAAGACACATTAAAGGAGTCCTGTCTTAAGGAATTTGATGACGTATGCTGAATTCTTTCGCACTCGCAACATTTATGTGTTGATATTGTCAAAGATAGCTCTGGGTGGAGAACGCACTTTTTGAAGTGTATAAGTTAGGACGATAGCTTATAGTTATGCAACACACTAAACACAGCTTACACTGTGTGTTAGCTGGTGCATTTTGTCTTGGCTTTGTTTGCAGAATAGATTCAATAGATTTTTACAGCTGCTGTGTGGTGTTGTAAATTATTTGACAAACAGTTTTCCTGTCGAAATATTTCCTATTGAAACAGGAAGATGGGGTGAGACAAAGAAGGGTTTTTTTTTAAATAGCCAGATTTATTTACATCACAGCATGGTAAAACCATGTTTTACTGCTTGCTGTTGCTACTTGCTGTAAGTAAGTGCTATTAGGGGGAGGGACATTTTAATTTTAAAGAGCATTTTATTGGACAAACTTGGACTGTCCTTTTTCTTAGAAGTCAAAGACTTGTTAAATTTAATGTATATATTTTCTGTTTATTTTGTCAACTTTTAGCAGTAGTGGTAAGATGTAAACAAATATAATTATGATTTATATAATTAAAGGTACACTATCTAACTTTTTTTTGTTCAAAATTTAAATGAGTCTCGTCATATCCGTCATATCTGTGTCTCGTCATATCCGTAAATAGAGAAAAGTTGCTCCGGCTAGGTTGACATGGAGCAGCTAAATCTCCAACGGAGGAACCACCCGTTTTAAACAAACGGTGAACAGAGGAGAGTCTGCTGGCAAAAAGAGAATGCGACAGCTCAAAGATGGTGAGAACTGAGGGATTTGAAATGTTGTAAAAGTGACACGGAGATGCCGTTTTTATTATTCAACAGGTGAGTATGGTATTTTATTGAACAGACAAATTGCCATATGTAGCTCTCTAACAGAGTTCATTGTAAAGCATTATCTATTGTGAAGGGTCATTTCATTATGGTTGTAATTGCGCTGTGCTGGAATTTATTTTCAAGGAAGTACCGTGTCTATTAATGGGTAAAGCTACAGTAACGTCTTCAGCTAGTCAGCTTGAGATCCTTTTAATCTAAACTGGTTATATCTCTTAAGCCTAGTAATGTTTTATGATTGGTAGGATAATCTCTCTCTCTCTCTATTTAGTTATGAGAAAGAACCATATATTCATCCACACAGTCACGCAGAGCTGAAGCACAGCCGAAACAATGTTCTTCTACAAAATGCATGCAGTTTTTTTTTTAACTGCTAGAGGGCCAAAAGTTACATAGTGTACCTTTAACTTACAAATATTGACAGTTTATCATTAACTGAACTACTTAAATGTTTCTTGTAGTGTTGTCAAAAGTACTGACTTCTGTACCAAGTCGGTACTGAAATTTTAAAAATGTGACGCTTTGGGCGCTATTGAGCGGATTTGTAAACACCTCTGATTGGCCATTGTGTTCACGAGCTCATCAGATATGTCTGTGATTGGCTACAATTATCAGTGCTTCAAAAACATGTTGTAAATAGACATCAATGTTGCTCTTCACTGAGCGCTTACACAGATACAGCTTTCAAAACGCTTTCAAATTCAAACACTTCTGTGTGCTTTCAAATGCTCTTGTGCATTGATCCTTGTAGCCAATCACAGACATAAATGTTGAGCGCGTGAACACAATGGCCAATCAGAGGTGTTTACGAATCCGCTCAACGGCTCTCAAAGCGTCACATTTTTAAAATTTCGGTACCGACTAGGTATCGGTACTTTTGACAACATTAGCTTCTTGTCATACTACAAAATACTAATAATATCAATTATACCAGTACAGGCAGTAAAATAGAAGACCACATGATAACTTAAAATGTACATGATACATGTATATTTTTTAATTCTTTTTCTGTTAAAATTACATTTTTATGGGCTAAATGCAGCAAAATTCTGTTTTTGTTTTCATGAGGTCTGTAGAGGCCATCTGCTTACACATCAGGCAGCACTGCCACATGGACATTTGCGAACTATAACCTAATATTATTGACCTGTTCAGTTCTTGCTTCAGAGGCATGGTAACATGACTAAATTCTCCCCTTTGTGAAACTGATAAAACTCTTGACCCTGACCTTTGACCCTGTGTGTGCTTGGAGTAAGCATAACACGCATAAACTCTAACTTTACATATGTATGAGCATGCAGACGAGTGTGTGTGAGGGAGAGATGGCAGTGACTCTGAATGTAATTCTTTCATGAAAGAAAACTCCTTGACATGTTGAATGCTGATTAAGTTACACAGACACATTTGACTTCTATTGTTATGTAATTAAATTCCTTCCGGCTCTAATTATAAATATGCAGACGATTTATAAAAAGTGTGTTTTTTTCCTGCATTTTTGAATGTACAAAAATGCTCCAACAGTAGGAGGCAGGGAAGCAACATGTTGTGAATCGTGTGTGTGTGTGTGTGTGTGTTTGTGTGGTCTAGATCTAATTAGTTCTCATTTAAGGTGTAAAGTCTAGTTCAGGGGATATAGTCACAAACCCATTAGAGCAAAACTTTTTATCTGAGCTTGGACCCAAGACAGAGAGATTAAACCGAGGACAGCAGGCCACCAAACCAACACAGACATTAATGACAGAGGAGGGGTACAAGAGTGAAAACACAATAGGGTTTTCACAAACAACAACAACAACAACAAAAAACATTTCACACCAAATTTAAAGAAAAAATAAAGCAACATTTTAGCCTAGGACCATTAAGATTTATTTATTTTTTTTACATAAGGACTGTTTTCATGACAATTAAGCACATTTAACACTAGTCTGAGACTTGCCCACAGACTGTTTGCCATTTTAAATGTCAGTCAAACAATCTCTTCCTGTCTAAGTGGGCAGTTATTGGCCAGAATAAGCTGCTATAAAGACTATACTTTATGCCTTTTAGTCAAAGGTCTGATGTGAGATTAATACCCTTAATTTCACATTAATGCAGGGATTCACAAACTTTTTTTGGTCTGCTGATTCCCTTTTACCTGAAATATTTTTTTGAAGTACCCCCTGAGATTTTTCTTTCTTCAAGTTTTTCAATATTTTGCATATTTCAATAATTTAACAATACGTCCATGTTCACAATAGGTAGTTTGCACATGACGTCATTGCTGCAGCGCGAAATGCGGCTGGAGGGCAGGGAGTGATTTTTCTACATAGGAATCCTATCACAAACTCAAAATTCCTATGTTTTGCGTCGTTTATGGTTACTCAAATCTATCAAACTGAGAAACCACAAGGAGCTTTTATTGTTTACGTAACTTATATTGTTTTTTAACTTTAAAAGTTGTCGCCTTTTTATAGCGTTTTGCGTCTGCTGATACTGACATGAATACGGATACCTGCTTACCTTTTTTGTTTTTGACTTGGTTAAATATTCACATTCTTCATGGTATTGTTTGCAGGGAAGAGAAGCTATTTTATCCCATTGCATGATTCTTAGAAAATAATGCACATCCGAGGTGGTAAGGCCGTTACACCTCGGGTGTGCATTATTTTCTAAGAATTCAATGGCCCTGAGTCAATTATTCCACTTATACTACGGTTACTTACCACACCTCAAGACACTTTCGATGGTGTATTTCAAGACGTTTGTCAGGTTTTTGTCCTTAAAACACTCTTGTGTGTGGGACTAATTTCTTACGCATCTCATCCCAAGCCTCCGTTGCTAATTCCAAAACATCATTTCAGAACTAGTAACGGAGGCTTGAGCCTTGATAGCAGAATAATACCGTTGATACAGTTATTAACGCACTTGAGAGAGAGAGAGAGCAAGAGAGAGCATATGTGAATTGTGAATTAGCCTACCTGAGTGTCTGTGCCTCTCTCACGGCAGCATTGTCTCTACTAATAGCGAACCGAAACTATAAGTCTATCTACTTCAAGAATCGCACAGTTATTACACATTTGTAGGCTGTAAGGACCTTTTGAAATAACTGAAATCATTTGTGATATGTGAAGTGATATGGAACTGTAATGCGGTCAAGACCTGCCTAGAACTACTTTAGCCGTACGTTTCCCTGAAAATAACTGCACACCTTAAAACGCTGATCAACCAATCAGATTCGAGCCTTCAACAGCCCCGTAGTATATATATATATATATGTGTGTGTGTAAAATACAGTTTCTATTTTTTTTTTTTTTTGCCTTGAGAAATGTTCTTGAGATGTATTCCCTATTTGAACCCCATCTATATTTAGTCTTGTCCACTTGTAATCCTTGTAATCACATGATACGGATGTTAATGCCAGGTGTACACAGGGCCAGACTGAGTGAATAACAGTAGCTGTTCACTATGGCTTGTTTCTTTTGTGTGCAGTTTATTTTGGTGCTCATATTAACAGGTTACAGCATTCACACTGCATATGTAAGCATGTTCATGAGCCTATTTTTGTTGCCCATGAAAATGTGGTCCAAATGCACATTTATAAACAGAATCTTTTGCAATATAAGCGGTTTACAAGAAACATAAATTTCTAAAGCAAACTACTCTACCATTGGGTGACTTCAAAAGCAACAGACAAGAAAAATATGTCCATTTCTTCAACAAGTTCTATAGATGTTTTTGTCTTTCATAATGCTTAGTTATGACATCTACAAGCCTGCTGAAGCTAACTAGCCAGACCACCCTTTGCTCAGAGCAGTGGCCTTATTATGTATGTTTTTGCCTTTAGCTCATCCTGGATGATTTGAGTTTGGGTTTTCCAGTGAGGTGGTGCTCCAGCAAAAAGCATCTCTAGGTGCCCGACCCATCCATCACCGGCCTGTTTTGTGGTCTAGTGGTAGATTAAGGGTGAGAGGTTCACACGCCTCCACTACAAGCAGAATACAACACCCTACATCAAGAGCACGGCCGTAATCGTTTTTGAAGCCTTTCTTGCAGTAGAGTCTGATTCATTTCTGCTGTGATCAGTTGTGAGGGAGTTTCAGAGGCCTGGTAATTGCTTTCCTCTTCCATCTCCTCGTGCTACAGGAGGAGAGAGAACGGCGAATGATTAGAGCAGAGGTTCAAGGGCTGATCACAGCCAAAGGTTTGAGCACAACCCTTGAACTTGCGATCAAATCTTTTACGTACTATCTGTTGTGTGTAATGGCTTTGGGAGTAGAGGAATAGACCTAAAACTCTGTCATTATTTACTCAAGCTCATGTCACTCCAAACAAAAGGAGGAATTTCACATAGATCTTTTCTTGTTCATACATCTCTTATGCTTCAAAAAGGAAACAAAAGCACCATAAAAGTATAGTATTTTCTGGAATATAAGACACTGTATTTTATCCTTCAGAAGATCATGTGACTTATAGTCCATAGAAATTTACTCATTATCATACTTTAGTTTTGTTTTACCCTCTGTTCTGAATCATAAAATTAAATGCAACTTATAACCTGATGTGGCTGTTTTTTGTCAACAGTGTAGTTTTTATCTGGTGCAAAAAATGTTTCTACAAAATATAGAATTTTGTGAAGAAAAGGTTTTTAAAAATTGAAAATTAAAGGGATAGTTCACCCAAAAATGAAAATTCTGTCATTATTTAATGTTGCTACATTTCTTTGTTCTGCTGTACACGAAGGAAGATATTTGGAAGAATGTTTGTAACCAAGCAGATCTCGCCCCCCCACTGACTACCATAGTAGGAAAAAATAATACTATGGTTGTCAATGAAGAGCGAGATCTGCTTGGTTACAAACATTCTTCCAAATATATTCCTTTGTTTACAGCAGAACAAATAAATTTATACAGGTTTGGAGCAACTTGGAGGTGAGTAAATAATGACAGAATTTTCATTTTTGGGTGAACTATCGAGACTGTCCTCCAAAAAAAAACACGACCCTATAGGTCGTTTTTCAACCACCTTATTACGACCTATATTTACGTTTTAAAGTCATGCTCCCTCTAGCGGCGTAAAAATAATGACAGTGTCGTGTTACGTCTGTTGTCATGAAATGACGTATGACTGTCGTTACCAATCAAAATGCATGTTCATTTAAATGCAATGTGTGGACTTTTTACACCATTTGTCCTATTTCCATTTAGTAAAACTCATTTTTTTAGTAACGTTAATTTTCTCAAACTCCCCCTCCAGTGAGCTGCTAACTCGAGAACTGGATCAATGAGCTGAACTTGAGAACTGAATCGTTCTGATCCAGTTGATTTGCTTAAAAAATCAGACTGATCAGTTCATGAATTCTGATTCACTGACTCAGAGTCAGTGATCCAGTTCTCAAGTTAAAAGCCCCCTTGAGGGCAATATTATCAGCAAATAATGACCGACATGTTCCTCACACAAAGCTGTCATATGACTTTAGAAGATTTGAAATATATTGCACAGGTCATGATGCTTTTTTTTTTGTCATTTTTGGAGACTGACAGGTGCGGAAACTATGGTAGCTTTTATATTTCGACTGTTTATGGTACAGTCTATGGAAACTTCCAAAAGCTTCAAGCTAGTATGAGAGCGTGAGAGAGAGATAGAGTGGTGTGTGTTTAAAATAAGCACTGTAATTGAATATTTAAGTCTCGGCTATTTTCCTTTTAAGGATCTAATTGAAAACACTTCATGAGGCTCCAACAGTGCATGCTCTCTGCACACATGATTTGCATAAATATCACGCTACTTGTGAATGAAAAAACACAGGCAATAAATAAAGCAGTCAATAAATGCATAAATGCACACCCTCATATGCAGAAGTTCAATTGTTTTGACATTTGTGGTATGAAAAATGCAGTTTTAAATATCCTGTTAACACAATATGTAAAAGTGACTTCAGGCATTGCTCTTCCAGGTCATGATACACAATAATAATAGTAATGCTGTATTATTGATGATGCTCTGTTTACACATGGAATAACATGCTTCTGATAGGATTGTATTGGAGACTATCTCTGATTTCAGGATTCCATGCCATGCCAGTGTTTTATTGCATGTTTCTGCACAGTTTTAATGTAATAAATGTGTTTTGAGTGGAATGGTCATTTTTATTTTACTCGAGATGCATCATGCTTCACATTGCATTGCAAAAGTGCTTACGATTGGGGTTATGTGAATTATATAAGGTTTACGTTAATGTTATTTAGTCAACTAGTTGTTCAGGCCACTCACTGTCTTGATTTTGATGATGCGTTATTTTTCACAATTGCACAGTCAATTGTGGATGCATGTTGAGTAAACAAAACATCAAAGTAAACAAAGTTAAATCTCCTACCAGACTTCCCAGCATAAGTTGTTCAGCGTCATTTAAGACAGATGGCCTTTATATGCAGTTAAATGAAATGCAATAAAAGCACAATCACTGTTTGAGCATGAAAGGTTCTTATATCAGTCACTCATACACTGATTTAGAGCGAGTGACCAGCAATATATCTTCATCATCGCTGAAGGAAACAGAAATGAAGAGAACTTCCTTCCCTTCTGGGAGCATGTCTCCTAGCGGAGGGTCCCGATCACAGCAGATGGCCCTATTAGGATTTATTTAGGACTCCATCTTGAAGAAGGACGAAAGAGCCATGCATTCAGAGAGATTTCCTTTTCTTCATCCTTTCAAAGGCCTCTTTCAGTTAGCTCCGCGATTAGCTTCACACTCATTTTTTTCTTTTATCAGGACTGCCGCTGGAACTGCATAATTTAGGGGAAAAGAGAAGAATGTGACATTTATTGGTGATGTGCTTGAATGGAAGAAAAAGAGCTTACTGTCACAGATTCTGAGGACTCAAGCTGACAAAAACGTTCAAAACTTTGAGTAAAAACTTATTGGAATCTGAAAGGCAAACCTCTGTCTTAATCTGTGACGAATGACAGCAACCTGGATCATATCATTTATAATGGAGAGCACAGCCATCTTAAATAGCTCTGTTTCCAATCTCCCAAGCCAGTATTTTAAGCCTAATTCACACTGTCAACATCCAACGGATCAGCGCATTAACCCTGTTAGTTTCTGTTTACAGTTCTTAGAATGTTTAAGAAATGTGATATGATTTTATACAAGCCCTGACATATTCTGACATCATATACCGTTGCCATGACGATGAGGTATGCGTCCCTGCCAACTGCATAGAAATGGATGTGGAGCAGGAGAAATAGGGCTGTCAATCAAAGTTAATCACGTTGTTTTTTATAGTGACCATGTTAATGTATTCAGGTCCTTAGTTCAGAAATAAAATGTGTTGGCTTAAGCAATTTGTGTGGATGTGGATGATTTTCAGATTGCATGAACACTCAATGCAAATCTATTTCTGCTGCTGTCCTTCAACTGATAATTTAGTTTGAATATTATAATAATAGTAAAATGTAGTTTGAGTATTGTTTATTGAGTATGTTGATAAAGTGTTTAATTTTCCAATAAAATATTTACATCATTTGTTACATTTAATTACCCCTTTGCAGATTGAGATATTTAATGGTTTTGAAAATAACAGTGTTAAAGTCCCCCTGAAATCATAATTGAAGTTTTTTGGCTTTTAGTATGAATATGTTAGCCTTACTGTTTCTTATAAGCTACTAGTGTGCTCCAAAACAATGAAAAAATTTGCATTTAGAAGATATAAGCATTTAAAATGTAGCCTACAGTCTCTCACTTTCGCCAATATGGATCAATGATTTGATTTGCACTTCAGCTTCTCATCAGATTTTCTGTCCAATCAGGAGCTCTCTGAAATCTGAAGCATCCCACCCTCTACACTTATAAATAGACGCTGAAGCTACGGCTGAAATCGGTCACTTGTTCACACAATTACTATTTTCTACATGGTGAATGGCACATATTGCACTATATAGGGGATAGGGAACGATTCAGACAGTGTAAATATGCTTTCCGTTGGGGTGAATGAAGTCTTGTCTCACGTTAGTGTCATGCGAACCGCACACAGCACTCACACAGTCTGCTCCGGTCCAGACACAAGAGCATATCATATGCACGAGTCGGCGCAGACCACAAAACATATCGGACCCATTAGAATTCTGCACAGAATGCTATATTTTAAAGCGATATGGAGGAAATTGGGAGGAGAAACAGTTAAAGATTAGGAGGAAACTGTGGTTTTACTGAGCTCAACTGCTCTGGACGAGCTGTGATAAACTAAACGCTATTGGCTATTTAAAAAAAGGGGAGGAGCTGTTTGATATGTCCCGCCCTTGTCTTCCTGTTTCAGTGGAAATTATGTCAACACACTGAATAATACTGCACGTTTCAAGGCACTTCATTGGGTCTTTAAGCTTAAAGGGTTAGTTCACCCAAAAATGAAAATAATGTCATTTATTTTGTCGTTCTACACTTGTAAGACCTTCGTTCATCTTCGGAACACAAATTAAGATATTTTTGATGAAATCCAATGGCTCAATCCGAACCACTGATTCGAAACAAAATATTCGAAGCAGTGTTTTGAAATTGGCCATCACTAGATATTGTTGAAAAGTCGTTATTTTGTCTTTTTGGCGCACAAAAAGTATTCTCGTCGCTTTATAATATTAAGGTAGAACCACTGTACTCACATGAACTGTTTTAAATATGTTTTGAGTACCTTTCTAAATCTTGAGAAGTTTGGTGGAATTGCTGGCAATAGAGGCCTCACTGAGCCATCAAAATTTCATCAAAAATATCTTAATTTGTGTTCTGAAGATGAACGAAGGTCTTACGGATGTAGAACGACATGAGGGTGAGTAATAAATGACATTATTTTCATTTTTGAGTGAACTAACCCTTTAATAATGACACATACAAAGATGTAAGTTTGAGGCAGTGTGAACATGACTGTTGTGTTTCCCAACATTAAACATTCAGAAGTTGTCCGAAGTATATGTTGGGGCAGTGTGAATCCACTTTTAGTTGTGCTTCCAACACAAAGAGTAGGTGGCACAATTATGCTGCCTTAATTGTTTTATCCAAAATTTAGAATTAGACTACAGTTTCAAACATTTTGTGAGCTACCAAACTACATAGCATTATTAAGCAACATAGGCATGCTCTAATTAAGATAAATGTGACTGCTAATGGATGGCTTCCTCCAGGTATAATTGACCTTAGGACTGTATTTGATTGGCAGGAACATGTGCTTCTTGGCAAAAAGAAAAAAGTGAAGATAAATTGTAAGAAGGTTTGTAAGAACACTCCTATGTGCAATTCTTTAAGTACTCGTATACGCTGCTCAAAAAAATTAAAGGAACACTTTTTAATCAGAGAATAGCATCAAGTCAGTTAAACTCCTGGGATATTGATCTGGGATGCGTTTCCCAAAGCGAACTATGATCACAAGTTCCATCGTTACCAATAGAGTTCAATGGGACTTACGACCATAGTTGGCTAACAATGCTTTCGGGAAACGCACCCCTGGTTAGTTAAGTAGCAGAGGGGGTTGTTAATCAGTTTCAGCTGCTTTGGTGTAAATGGAATTAACAACAGGTGCACTAGATGGGCAACAATGAGACGACCCCCAAAACAGGAATGGTTTTACAGGTGGAGGCCACTGACATTTTTTATCCCTACACCTCTTTTCTGACTGTTTTTCACTAGTTTTGCATTTGGGTAGGGTCACTGTCACTACTGGCATGAAGCGATTCCTGGGCCCTACAGAGGTTGAAGAGGCAGTCCAACTCCTCCAGGATGGCACATCAATACATGCCATTGCCAGAAGGTTTGCTGTGTCTCCCAGCACAGTCTCAAGAGCATGGAGGAGATTCCAGGAGACAGGCAGTTACTCTAGGAGAGCTGGACAGGGCCGTAGAAAGTCCTTAACCCATCAGCAGGACCGGTCTCTGCTCCTTTGTGCAAGGAGGAACAGGATGAGCACTGCCAAAGCCCTACAAAATGACCTCCAGCAGGCCACTGGTGTGAATGTCTCTGACCAAACAATCAGAGACAGACTTCATGAGGGTGGCCTGAGGGCCCGACGTCCTCTGGCGGGCCCTGTGCTCACTGCCTGACACCGTGGAGCTCGATTGGCATTTGCCATTGAACACCAGAATTGGCCGGCCCACCACTTGCGCCCTGTGCTTTTCACAGATGAGAGCAGGTTCACCCCGGATATGAGTACATGAAAGCGTCTGGAGAAGCTGTGGAGAACGTTATGCTGCTATCTATTAACACCTGACAGTCATTTTTTAATGTGAAGTACATGAAGTGTAACTGTTTAATGACATTAAATGTCATAGGAGAATTTACATACTAGATAATAAAAGTACAGTAAAATTTTGTAGTAGTATTATGTATTATATATAGCTGGTGTCATGTTGTAATGCTTAAGCAACCCTAACAATTTATTAAACATCTTACCTTTGGGAATTTAAGACTTTCTTGAAAAAAAGTTATGATTTTATGAACATTCTATTCAAGAATTTTAATTCTTTAATTTTTTTTGTCTGAACAATCTTAAGACAAAAAGATGAGATTATTCTTAACTACACGTGTTTTGGGGGATTTTAAATATTCTAACTGTTTCTTTGAGTTAGAACTTAAGAAGAAAATAGCAGTTAAAAATGTTTATACTTAAAGAGATAGTTCACTTGAGATAGTTCAGTGAAAATCATAATTTACTCACCCACATGTCATTCCAAATCTAAACATGAAGATATTTTCTGAACAATGTTGGTAACCAAACAGTACCATTGACTTGACTTCCATTGTGTGGACAATTAATTTCTCAAAATATCTTCTTTTATGTTCCACAGAAGAAAGTAAGTCATACAAGTTTGGAATGACATGAGGGTAAAAGTAAATCATGATGTGTAGTGAATGTTTAGTGAATCTGGCCCAAGGTGTTCAGGGCCAGGAGATCTTCTCTTGTTTGCCATGTAGTTTATGATGTGTGTAAGAACCACAATGCAGTTCATTAAAACCAGCTCTTAAAAGACTCGCACCTCCCAGTCAGGCAAGAGTGTGTAATGGGAACTTGGCTCATGTTGCTGTTGAACTTGAACCTTTTCCAGCGTTGCAGAATTGTGGCACTGTGACGGATCATCTGAGGTTTGAAGTTAGCACGGCCATTGTGAGTCATGCTGGGATTTTAAGGAGCGTTGATAGTCTGCCCTCAGAGAAAACATCCCATCCCATTTCATTTAATGATGGTTTGAGGGGAATCGTAAACATGAGAACAACATCAGTTCTCTCATCGTCCGTTATCGTTCCCAAGAGGTTCTCCCAACTACTGTTTTCCCATTTCCTCACGCCAACCTGCATATCAAAGCACTGATCCGGTCAGATCTAATGGAGGAACAAATTAACCTGTATGAAAGATTCGAGAAAAGTTTTGTTCGCTTGTTCTTGCCTTGATTCTTGGCAGAAACTTCTGGAATATCTTGTGTTTAAGTGTAGGAGAAATAAATCAAAGACTGCTCACACGTAACAGCTTTTGACTGGTGGCAGAGGATGTAAATGAATGATCAATCAGTTCTGTCGAATGTGATTGTGTGTCAGCTGCGCAGAAGACCCGCGGGCATGTTTGAATTTCATTACGGACTGTGGCTGTTCCGTTGCCAGATTTGTGGCCCAACTGTGCAGTGGAAAGACGGAACTTGCCCTGTTCAGATAGTTTCCGTCGGTCTGCACTGCTTGCCTATTGATTCATACTTCATGGTTTCAGTGTAAATGGAGCATGATTCCGCTTCAGTTCAGTCTGTAATGTACTGAGTTAGGATCGGTGTTGGGGAACATTATATAGTTACATATTACAATATTGTGCTACACATTAAAAAGCAACTAATTGCATTGCTACTTTTTATAGAAAGTAACACTGATTTTAATTTTACTTTCGTGTCACTTTTTCTCACTGTCAGCTTATTCTCAGAGATTCTCCAAAGTGTTCTCCAAAGATTTCAAAGTCCAAAATCTCCAATTTTTTATTATATTTTCAAAGATAAATATATATTTTTAATATGAAGGCTTAAAATAAATTATTATAATAATATAAAGATTTATTAAAAATTAAATATAAACTTTAGTGCAAAAAAACTTCAAGTGAATTTTATGGAAAAAAATAAATGCTGCAGTATTTTATTTAAATATTTATTCATTTCATCCTTGCACTTTTTTTCTCAGGGATATGATATTGGGTCAGTCAAAGTGTACATAAATATTTAATACAAAATATAAGTTTTAGTGCAAGAAACATTGAAGTGTATTTAAGGGAAAGAAAATTTATTTTCTTTCATTCTTTAATTTCTTTCATTCTTTAATTTTCAAACAATTCTATGATTGGGTCGAAGTTTTTCTTCTTTTTTTTCAAGAAACTTGAAGTGTATTTCAGGGAAATACAATTAAAATGCTATAATATTTATTTAAATATTTGTTTTGTTTTTGTCTTTAAATTGCACTTTATTTGCACATAGTATAGGAGTGTGCCTTCAAGGGTCACCAGATGTTCCAATAAAATCGATATTTTTTTTCTGTCATGAACAACCAGCAGTGTAACTCTTGTAACAAGAGTGGGTGGAATTTGAAGTTATGTGAACCATTTATAGAACAGTAAGAACTACTACATCTCTAAGTTAGAAGTATCCAGCAGCATGCATGTATGTGTGAAAACGATGAGGATTACATGCTGAGAAATGAGAAATACATGCTAGTATTTTATTGGCTGCGTCTGAAAATGTAATTTCAAGTAAATAGCTTAATTTCGAATTTCGATTGCCAGTCATTCTAAAAACATTAGGAGAAGAATTTTTAAGCTAAACTCAGGTCAGCAAACTTTATCTTTGTGTTGGATTTCAATATCAACTAGGCTTGCTATGATAGTCTGTGTTGACGGTGTTTATTGTTCAGCCGTAACACCGGTTACGTCACTTGCCCACCGTGGCACCGCCCCCACCGTCGTTTTGATTTTTTAATAGTAATAAAAATCATTTAGTTCAGTTAGAAAACAGACACTACAATTAAAAACTGAACGCATCTGCTTAATGCAGCTTGAGCCGAACGAGAGTCGCAGCACAGATCAGCAGCAGGAGTCAGATTTCATTTATCATGAGAGTGAGGAGCTGACTGAGAAGATTTTTGCAATATTTTGGATTTAAACCCAGTGCTAATAGGGAATCTGCAAAGGATTAGTTCTATTTTTCTAGTTGTTGTGTTTTTCATTAAGAATAATAACCCGCCATTCAAGCAAATGCCCCCGAATTGGCGCTAATTTGAAAGCGAAAGTAAAATCCGCAAGGGCATTCATAGTCTATTGGCGTGGAGCGTTTTCAATTAATTCCTATGGAAGTTCAATTAATTCGTAGTAATGAACGCGCCAATAGACTATGAATGCCCTTATGGATTTTACAAACTGTTGGGATTCTTTTTTTTTTTTGTTTTTTTTGTGTGTGATTAGGGTCATTGTAGTATTGAAGTGATGTGTTTAGAGTGGTAATGATTGGTCATCTGTTAGCATGAACATGCGGTGTGTGTGTGTGTGTGTATGTGTTTGTGTGTGTGAAGTTCACAGGAGCTTCTCAGGTGATGAGCTGCATTAAGACATCCATCATTGTAAAAATTGACATATTTCACTGTTTCCATTACAGTGTCACCAACTACATGGATCATGATCCAACACTTCATCACATCTAAACAGAAAGAACACACACACTTACACCTCAGCTGAAACATAGTCAGTGAGGAGATCAAGAGACATTAGAGAACTAAGGCTTAATTGGATTTTATCCTATAAAGATCCAATCATGCAAACGTCATTCATAGTGGTTCACTTCCGTGAGTGAAGATGGATTGCTTTCACACCACATCAACTGTGCAATTGGTATTTAAGCATTTAGTCAGGTCCTCACATAGAGCGTTTCATTTCTTTTTCATTTAGGACCTGCACAGAGCTTAAAAAACCTCTTAAACTCTGCGGTCCCGTTACCGGGTCCAAAAATACATAATCAAAACGTCATCAAAATTTTTAAAGGTCCAGGGTTGACCGCTCTTAAAAGACTCGCACCTCCCAGTCAGGCAAGAGTGTGTAATGGGAACTTGGCTCATGTTGCTGTTGAACTTGAACCTTTTCCAGCGTTGCAGAATTGTGGCACTGTGACGGATCATCTGAGGTTTGAAGTTAGCACGGCCATTGTGAGTCATGCTGGGATTTTAAGGACCGTCGATAGTCTGCCCTCAGAGAAAACATCCCATCCCATTTCATTTAATGATGGTTTGAGGGGAATCGTAAACATGAGAACAACATCAGTTCTCTCATTGTCCGTTATCGTTCCCAAGTGGTTCTCCCAACTACTGTTTTCCCATTTCCTCACGCCAACCTGCATATCAAAGCACTGATCATGCAAGCACTGATCATGCAAACGTCATTCATAGTGGTTCACTTCCGTGAGTGAAGATCGATTGCTTTCACACCACATCAATTGTGCAATTGGTATTTAAGCATTTAGGCAGGTCCTCACATAGACTGTTTCATTTCTTTTTCATTTAGGTCCAAAAATACATAATCAAAACGTCATCCCCCGCCCCCCATTTTATATTATTTATATATTACTTTTTTTGTGGTGGGGGGCCAGGGAAAATTTTGGCAGGGCAAGTAAACATTTGAACCACCGGCCCGACCTGGCCAGTAGAAAACATCCTTAAGGCTGATTTATACTTCTGCGTCAGACCTACGCCGGAGCCGCTGCGCCGTAGGCTATGCGTCTGTTTTCATTTATACTTCTGCGTCGTTGTCCGCATCGACGTGCATGCAGACCACTAGTAGGCAGTGTCCGCGGTCATGTTGAGTATCAAGGCAAAAGCTGAAGAAGAAGCAGCTTGTCATGTACGTTGTCAGAGAAGCTTAAAAATAGAAGCGGCAGAGAAGAGAATAGGTAATGACTTTTGTTGCAGTTTGACTGAATGTGTCCCCTGAAACAAAGTGTTTTTTCATTCATATGGAAGTTGAAAACGCTCGCTCTTCTCCGATTGCTCTGCGCCAGGGAGGGGTTCTAGCAGACCAATCACAGCGCTTGCGGTAGAATTGATTGTGTTGTTACAGCGCGTAGAATTGATTGCGTTGTTACATTTTTGAAGAGGTGCACGTCAGGCTATGTCGTAGCTACGCGTGCTACACACAGCCTACGCCGTAGCTACGGCATACACAAGTATAAATCAGCCTTTAGCGTTAAGCCCTGAAGAGGTTAAAAAAGATAGACAAACCATCAAGACCTCTCAGTCCATGTAATCCATAATTCATATATTATTCATATATCATATATTAACCCTGCTTGCAATTTAATACAGCATTTTGCTTTGAATTAACTATAGCTAAAACCATAAAAAAAGTTTTTATTGCTTAAAATGAAAAAATATTAACTTAAATAAAAAATAAAAAAATCTTATTTATATAAATTTATTTTATTTTAGCTAGTTGCCAAGGCAACATTTCTCGTTTTCATTTAGTTTAATTTGATGTACTAAAATAACTAAAACAGAAATTAAAATTAATAAAAACTATATAGAGATAATAAAAAACTAAAACTAATAAAAATGACATGCACAACAAAACTACTAAAACTTTAACTAAAATGAAATTGAAAACAGAAAATGTAAAAATAAAAACTACTTCAAAATATTAATAAAAACTATAATAGTATCTCAATGACACTAAAATAGCACTGATTGCAAGTCAATTTGTTTTAATGTCCAGAGCCTATTCATAAGTCAGATTTGACTTAAAAAGTGCAATTTCAGAGATCTGTAATGTAATTTACTAGCAATAATTCACATTGAAAATATCTATGCAATTTTGACTGGAGTAAATCCAAGGCCCACATTATCCATAATTCACTTTTTATTAGTCATGAAGGCCTACCTTCATTACAGTAGTGTGAAATTGCATTTCTTACTAGTTTATAAAAGTACAGCTATGACTGGACTGCAGTAGTTAAACTGAATTGCAGATCTCACTATTCTTACAAGCTGAAAGTGTTTTTACTAGTAGAATTCATATTTTTACTAGTCACGCTGGGATTAATCACTAAATTGGCTTGCCGAAGTGCCTCTCACTGAGCTGTATGAGTGTGTAAGAGTGTGACGTGTCGGTGCAGATAAAAGTAATAACAATGATGTGTTAAAGCCACCCACTGACTGATGGGAAGTGTGTGTGGAGAGCAGCCAGTAAGGTCTGTCAGACAGAAACTGAAAGTGACAGACTAATAAGCTGAACCCAATAGCAATTTCAGTAATATCACATGAGGAACTTTAAGCTGAATCCTCTTTTTCCCCATTCACCCTTCTCTTTGCTCTTTCTTTTCTCTCTCTCTCTCTCTCTCTCTCTCCGGGCTGCATTGCGGTGGTTTCTATCCTGACTCTCGCAGCGGTCCAGAGCGTTGATGGGTATTTTTTGAGGCGAGATATTGCCGTTGTGGCTGTCTGTGTTGGTTAACGGGAGCACAACACTGATGAGGTCTATTAGATGACTAAGGAACAAATTGGGAGTCTTTCATTCAGAAATCACTGGGAGATTAAACAAATAATTTAATGAAGAGTAAAATTACAAGCACTGTATGATGCAATATAAACAAAAGACTCAAATTGCACACATGTAAGGACTAATTGTCTTGTGTTTTTTAATGGTGTTTGAAGGGTTGAGGCCTACCAGACTACATGACATCCATGACTGAGATGACCAAATAAAACACTAACTTTAAGTCATGCACCGAAATAATTTTTTTTTTACCAAAACACAGAAATTAATTTTTCATTTAGCCTGAAACTGAAACCGAAAATAAAGTTGGGTAATTGGATTTTATTTTATTTTTTGCCTCATTTAAGTTAATCAGTCTCTGTGAAAACTCATACCTTAGCAATCTCAAAGTGTCATGGTGAATAGTTTTGTATGGGCAAATGCCACTGACATTTTCTTCAGGAAATCTAAGTGGTACAGTGTATTAGAATCATTGCTTAAATGGAGTTTTGACTCTAAAGATTTCCATACTGCAAGATGGCATAATACTTTCTGTTTTAGGTCTTTACAGATGGAAATTATCCAAACTGTAATTTCATCTGAAATTGAGATGTTCAGCCACCAGCAGACACTTCATTATACTAATTCAGACTAGCTTGAGAAGGTTGTTCATCACAAGGGTGTAGTTCACTGATTTGACATGCATCTTCTATTCCGTCGCTCATTAAAATCCTCCCGTCTGTAACCAGAGGTAAAGTATTAATGAGCAGTAGAACCCAAAAGTCTATAACGTGAGGGGATGGAGAGGATCTTCTGCACTGTTTGACACACAACACAGAGATTTCTTTTTTATTTGAATTCCAAATTTACACGTCTGGCTCTTATTAAAGGATATTTATTTCATTATTTACTTTTTTCCTGAGAAAAGCAAAATAAGAATATTTACACTTTTTTTCCAAGACAGTTCATCATAGTCTTTATGACTCTTGTGCTATATATGCTTTGTGTGAGAAACAGTGCTACTTGATGGGAAACCTCCACAGACTAGCCATCTTTAGTCTCCTTTCCATAAGTCGATGTGATTACTCAGACTGAGGCAGGTATAACACTGCATGAAGTCATGCCAGAAGTGTAATTAGATCTCTGCGGACGTGCTATAGACTCTCCCCTTCCCCTCATTATTGCTGAAAAAATGAAAAAAACACCCACATGTATGCGTCTACCAATAGCATATTCTATTAACCAGCATTATAACTCGCCAGTTTACAGTATCCTGAGGCATAACTTCATAGAAACCTGTTTATATTACACTTTTATGAATTAATATGCCAAGAGGAGCCCCTGTGGAGGTGGAGGTTTCTGGGTGGATAATAGTCAAAAGTCCAATGTTAAGCTGATTTTCCAGCATTGGTTCTTAAAATGGGTAGGAACGTTTCCAGTTATATTTCCACTTGAGCTTATTGCTTCGGCACGGCATGATTACAAACCGTTCTTAGCCCGGAAGTCTAGATAGAATGTGTGGAATACGTGTAGTGATGTCGCCACTCAGGATTGGTCTGTTGCCTGGCTACCAGTTTCACTGTAATTGGCCAAGTGAGTTATTTGAGCGAAGTTAATGTGAGTTAAAGGGTTGGTTCACCCAAAAATGAAATTTCTGTCATTAAGTACTCACCCTTAAGACCTTCGTTCATCTTCAGAACACAAATTAAGATATTTTTGATGAAATCCGAAGGGTATCTGATCCACACATAGGCAGAAACGTCATTGCACCTTTTGATGTCCAGAAAGGTAGTTGAAAACATGGTTAAAATAGTCACCGTGACTACAGTGGTTCAACCTTAATGTTTTGAAGCGACAAGAATACTTTTTGTGCGCAAAAACAAAACAAAAATAACAACTTTATTCAACAATTTGAACCGTTGTCATACATAGTGAACTCAGGCTTCCTTGTTTACGTCTGAATGCCGGCTCATTATTGGCCGGATCCTGTGTCAGCATCACATGCATGCTTCGTGCTGCTCACGTGTTCAGCTTCGGCCAATACTGAGTTGGTGTTCGGACGTAAACGAGGAAGCCTGCACTGGGTTCACTACGTATGACAACGGTTCAAATTGTTGAATAAAGTTGTTATTTTTGTTTTGTTTTTGTGCACAAAAAGTATTCTCGTCACTTTATAACATTAAGATTGAACTATTTTAACCATGTTTTAACTACCTTTCTGGACGTCAAAAGGTGCCTATGTGTGGATCAGATACCCTCGGATTTCATCAAAAATATCTTAATTTGTGTTCCGAAGATCTTATGGGTGTGGAATGACATAAAGGTAAGTAATTAATGAAAAAATTTCATTTTTGGGTGAACTAACCCTTTTAATAAAAGAAATATCTGATCATTCTCCATAACGCGATCCCTATTTACATCTCGTATCATCTGTAAACTTTTGCCTTACCAAGACAATGACTGATGCATTTGTATTACATTCCAAAGAGCTCCGTTATCAACCCCACAGTGGAGAATGAAAAGTCGTATACATTGAATGCAATGCAAGTCGCTTTTGATAAAAGAGTATGCCAAATGCATAAATGTAAAATGTAATCCATATTGGGTATTTAATGTATGTAAAAAATGGAATATATTAAAACCAGTTTGCAAACGAATTGGTGCAAATTGGTGCTAAATGAAAATGTAAGGGGAAGCCATTGTGGCTCTTTTATTAAATGTAATAAATGATTTTGCTCTCACAAACATCATGTTTGGCGGCAGATACCCATGTCTGATAGAGAAGGTGCCCCCCCCCCTTCTCTCTGAGCAAGGTAAGTTACATGACTTGAGGCAAAGTCACATGACAAAATCGTTTATTACATTTAATAAAACCACATTTAATAAATAAGTGTACACATACATTTTGTAAATTTTATTCACATCATTTTTCATCCATTTGCATCTTGTTTTTGTTGATGTTTAGATCCAGCATTTTTATGTTATGTTTATATTTTTGTTAAATTTAAAATTTACTGTACATACATGGAAACAACATATGTAGTTTGAGGTTGGAGTATACGATTTAAGGGGAAGATTATCCGTGAATCACTTAAATTGGGTTCTGTTCTTAATACAGGGCTATAGATGACTTGGGATATGAGTCATGGGGGTTTTATGGTACATTTTTGTATTTTTTTGGAGATTCGCATCACTCTGAACTGTGCAAAGATTATTCAGAATTTCTCATTTTGTGTTCTACAGAAAGTAAAATAACAACATACTGGTTTGGAACAACATGAGTGTGAGTAAATAAATGACAGGATTTTACTTTCTGGGTTCATCGTCTAATGTGGCTTTAATCGTTCCAGCACACATAAAGGCACTCTTTCCATCTCAAGCCTGGACGCTTCGATGGCCCTGTGGGTGAAATTGGATTTTGTGTCCATTTGAGTGCGAACGGCAGTGCTGCGGAACGGCAAAGCCCCCGCCGCCACTGAATCTAGAGGAAAATGTGTAGAACTAAAACGCAGCGGGCCGAGAAACGGCAGACTGACGCGCGCCGGACTGTTGCTGACCTGAGAGGCACACAGCTGTGAAGTACATCTGCCAATTAGTGTGGTGATGGAGTGGGAAGCTGTCATGTGTGGCTTTCCACCTCAACAGAGATGGCTGCCGTGAGACACAACGGGTGGAACGGCTTTCTCTGTTATGACTTACTGCTTCAGAATCTGTTTTGTGACTTTGCAGTTTTTTTGTGTGTGATTAAGTGTGAACTGGCTTCTGGTGACCTTTAACCTTTATGCCCTGGAAACCTGTGAGTGAGTGGCTGTGTTTGGAATACTAGTGCACTGCATACTGCACTATGTACTACCTACTATATTTGTATGAGGTATGAAACAATAAAATAGGAAAAAAATAGTGTGCTACATTGTCATCAGATGAACAAGGCTGCATTTTTGTCAGTTCAGTGGGTGGAATCCAGTTATCTTTTCAGAAATAAATATTAAAAAAATGTAATATTTATTTTATATATTTTAAAGGAAAATATATATTTAAAATGTTCTTAAAAGAGTAAAAAACACTACTACTACTAATACATTTGGCATTAAATCTAATACAGTCAAGGATGATGAATAAAAAATTGCATTTTAAATGCAGTTAGTATTGTTTCTTTATTCTGCCTGGAATTTGATATATTTCAGTGCATTGCATTGTAAGATGCAGTATTCTTTTGGCTTATTTAGTTATTCATGTTCTTCAAAGAAAAACAAACAAACAAATAAATAAATAAATAAAAGGATAAATAAAAAGGTAATTGTACCTTTATATCTCATAATCTTTATATCTTACATATCTCGTATCTTTATAATTGTAACTTTTATTTCACATAATTGTGAATGTGATATCTCCCCCCCCCCCATTTTTTATCCAACAAGCAAAAATCGCAAGTAATATCAGCACACTAATATGAGGTTTCATTCAAGTATACGCAATAGTCATACTCCTACAACTGATTATTATTTACAGGACTGTTACTACAGTAACACTACACACCTACTGCATCTCTTTATGTAGTAATCCATGCATGCATGCATATTTCTCTCTCTCTTTCTCTTTCACTATATATATCTTTGCATCAAACATATAATTCTGATTTTCAAGTTGTTTTTTATTGCAGACGAATTTTACATCCGATCAGGCCAATTACATACATTTAATTCAGCGCAAGAGGATCTTGATGAGAGAGTCTTTGAAGATGCGTTTAATTAATTCATTTGTGACTCGTGAGGCTGTTTAAATGCACTGTAATTTTAGCTTAATTGGTGAAGGAAAGAACACATTGTGTTTATTCATTAAATAATCAAAGCAACACTGTTGTTTTTTATTGCAGGCTCATTAATATTTATGGAATGAATTGAAAATTAGATTTATGAAGTTTTCATTTTACACACACAGACTATTATTACTCAGAAATCTTGTTTTATGTTTGAGCTGTTTTCTAGTGGTTGATCTGTGATGCTCATATGGAAGGTGCTGGTTCGATTCCTGCCTAGAGCGTGTTCCATTTGCAATTGAGAATCAGTATAGCAAGATCAATGGTATGGGAATAAAACATATTTTTGCACATTTTGCAATGTCTATTCAATTATGTAGGCCAATGCTGTAACCTGCTGCTGACTCTTACGCTGTTAATATTAATCATAAAGTAATATAGATAAGACAAAGAGAAAACAACTTGCTGCTCATAATTGATTTCTTTGTTCTTCATTACTGGCTGACTGTTTACTGGAATAATTACTTAAGTAATTAAAGATAAAGCAATGTTTACTTAATTGAAACACTTGAAGATTACATGTCTTTAATTTGTTAATATTTATATATTTAAGTTTTAATAATGAAAAAAATCAGTAGCATGTGAGTTGCTATTAAAGATCCTGCTAAAAGAACAGCTTTAACCATCCTTAAGTAGTTAGTTGGTCTCCAGTCTGGTTTAGTTATTTTAGTATCACTTTATTATCATTTTCATTAACATTAACTGTTTTCATTTCAATTTTAGTCTTTTTATTAGCTTTTTACGTCTATATAGTCTTTATTAATTTTTATTTAACTTAGTAGTTTATTTTGGTACATCAAGTTAAACTAAATGTTAAACAGCTACTACTTTTAATCGTTTATATTTTATTTTATTTAAATTGAAATTTATTTTATTTTAAGTAGCAAAAATTTTTCATGGTTTTAGTTTTAGCTAACTATAACTATGTCAGAGAGTCACCACAGTCGCCACCCACTACAGTCACCAGATCGCAATCACCTGATTACTGATTATATTCACCTGTCAGCGATCATCAGCCAGCACTATATACCTGCACTCCTCCCGTTCACTCAGTCTGGTCTCAACCTTACCATGTTGTTTCGCCTGACCCACTTACCTGTTGATTACTTACCTGTTGTTCCTGTGATACGTCTTAGTTCTCCCCTGCTGCTGTTCTCCACCGTCTCCACGCTCCTCAGCTCCCTCCGGATCCCCTGGGAAACACAAAGACACTGTCAGACTCAGATAAGCCACGCAAGACTTTCCCACTTTCCGCCTGCTTACCTGGACTGTCCTCTCGCCTGTGTTGTCTCAATTGTTGTTTAATAAACCTGCTGTTATTTGTACCACTTACCTCAGAGTCCCTTGTCTATCTGCTGACAAACAACCCTGGTCTGTTTTTGTTGTTTTTAATTTTTTTTTTTAGCTCCACTGTAAAAAAAATTCTGTTAAATTTATGGGGAAAAAACAGCAGTTGTGGTTGCCAGAAATTTATGGTAAAAAGACTTTATTCAACAATATATAGTGATGGCCAATTTCAAAACACTGCTTCATGAAGCTTCGAAGCTTTACAAATCTTTTGTTTCAAATTAGTGGTTCGGAGGGCCAAAGTCACGTGATTTCAGTAAACAAGGCTTCGTTACATCATAAGTGTTTCGAAATTTCAATGGTTGACGTGACTTTGGAAGTTTGATACACGATCCGAACCACTGGTTCGAAACAAAAAATTTGTAAAGCTTCGAAGCTTCATGAAGCAGTGTTTTGAAATCGCCCATCACTAGAAATTGTTGAATAAAGTAGTTTTTTTGTTTTTTTGGCGCACAAAATGTATTCTCGTCGATTCATAACATTAAGGTTGAACCACTGTAGTCACATGAACTGTTTTAAATATAACTTTAGAACCTTTCTGGGCATTGAAAGTGTAAATTAACTTGCTGTCAGTGCAGGCCTCACTGAGCCATCAGATTTCATCAAAAATATCTTAATTTGTGTTCCGAAGATGAACGAAGGTCTTACGGTTGTGGAACAGCATGAGGGTGAGTAATTAATGACAGAATTTTTGGGTGAACTAACCCTTTAAACCTAAAAAACAGCTGTATTAGAAGCAAGTGATTCATACACAGACTAAAATAATCATATTCTCCAGCAGGGTCATTCATGTATTAATCAGGTTGAAGTTTTTCATTACATAAAAGGGTACAGTATTTTGCCGTTTCGCCTCCCTCCTCGTTACCTTTTATATATTTATTTTTCTGTGGTTTCCATGGCTTCTCTCTTGTCATTCTTCAACGGGTGTCAGTTCTGTCTTGTATTGTGCGAGTCTTTGATTATCCTGCTGTTCCTGTTGGCTTGCAGCTGCTGCTGTCCGAGTGATTGATGCTCTGGTGATATCGACTTACATTTTTAGACGACATGAGCAGCGGCTTCAAACAAGTGTTTGTTAAGGGAACAATCTTTTGACGGGAGCTTTTACATGCTGTGTCTGTAGCTAACAGGTTAAAAGCGCTCCTCTGGACACCTATATACACCATCCTCAGAATGACGTGTCCACTAATCTCCCATGTGTCTGTAGTGTCTTTGTTCCTCCATCTGTTCCAGCTTCCTGCCCATGTGTTTAAAAGAAATGTTCAGGTATTAATGCAAGTGAATCTCAGGCGACAGAATTTGTGGCATAATGTCCACATACTGAAGAATGTGTTCCTTTTTTGATATCCATGCGCACAAAAGTTACTATATTACCGGCTTGGTTGTGACATTAAAACTTGACAGACACAGCTTAACTTTTTTTAACCCTGGAACATTCTGCTGCTAAGGTAGTAGTGTTCTGTTATGAAGAGATTACATTGTTTAGGGTCCTATGAAATTGGTTTAATTTTTCAAAAATGTTGTGGTTTCCATTCAAATTTTTCTGTATTACATTTTGATGGTTTAATTACATTTTAAAGGGTTAGTTTACCCAAAAATGAAATTTCTGTCATTAAGTACTCACCCTGATGTTGTCCAAAACCCGTAAGACCTTCGTTTGTCTTCGGAACACAAATTAAGATATTTTTGATGAAATCTAAGGGTATCTGATCCACACAGCAACAACATTGCACCTTTTGAGGTCCAGAAAGGTACTAAAGACATCGTTAAAACCATCGACGTGACTGCAGTGGTTCAACCTTAATATTATGAAGCGACGAGAATACTTTCTGTGCGCGAAAACAAAACAAAAATAACAAATTCAACAAATTTGTCTGTCCCCTGTCATACTGCTACGCTATTTTCGTTGCAGAGCTTCAGTGTTTATGTCTGAATGTGTGCTCAGTATTGGCCGGCTCTGTTCACGTGAGCAGCACGACGCATGCGTGTAATGCTGACACAGAAGCCGGCCAATACTGAGCTGCCGTTCAGACGTAAACACTCAAGCTCTGCACAGAAAATAGTGTAGCAGTATGACATACACCGAACAGTGACGTCCGTACTGTGACGGTTCGGGATGAATACATGTACTGTCACACCCCTATTAAGTGTACATCTCTACGTTTGATTTATGCATCAAAATTTGACAAATTCCATGTTATACTGCTGTAAATTCAATTTTGATGACTTGATTCTGCAATTCTGTCTGCGTTTTCCGCATCATGGAAATCATAGGGCCCTAAATTGTTCCTCCGTTAATGAAAGTTTTCCACATTTCTCATGCTGTTGTTGTGTGTTTGTGTGTAAGTTGACAATTCAGTAGTAGTTCAGAGGAAGCTGTGGGTTGCTGGCCATTCATCTGTGTGAAGCTGGCTTTGCCTGTAGCAGATCTGTGGGCTGCTAAATGCGAACTGGCCTTGAACTCACAGCAGCTCAGTGGAAATCTGTCTTCCTCTCCGATATGGAGCCAAAATGAGTAGCCAGTGATCTCTTCTCCACACTGCCATAGTGCGACCGCAGATATGCAGCTGAGCCTTGATCAAACTCACAGACCCATGCACACTGCTGAAGATCATATGAACTCCACTGCCTCATGAACCGGTCAAGGTGACCCTTCCTCCCACACTGCAGATCGGGATTCAGTGTGTCTAAGTCAGATTTGTTTATTTTATGCCAGATTTTTAAGCAATTTGTGAACCAAAATTTTGCTTGTGTTCATTTTAAAACATTCAAAAACATTGCAATTGGTCACTAGACAAGCAAGAATCCATGACATTTAATATCTTCAAGGCGTCATATTTGAATATGCATAAGCGTGAATGATACGCTGAGAGCGACTGAGGGGAGGGTTTTCAGTACATGAATTATGAATTAAGTAGACTCTTAATTTTATTTCTTATATAATATCTGTCTTCTACAGCCATATGTGTATGACTTTAAAAGACTTGGAATATACTGCACAAATGTCATTATTTTTGTGGTATTTTTATGGTTTATTTTTTTTTTTACGTTAATATAATAATCAGAAATGTTTCTTGAGCAGCAAATCATCATATTAGAATGATTTCTGAAGGATCATGTGACACTGAAGACTGGAGTAATTTGATCACTTGATCGCTTTGATCACAGGAATAGATTACATTTTACAATACATTCACATAGAAAACAGATATTAAATTGTAATAATATTTCACAATATTACTTTTTGATTTTTGATCAAATAAATGCAACATTGGTGGTGAGCATAAGAGACTTCTTTCAAAAACATTTAAGATATCTAATCTTTGAACGGTAGTGCACTTATTTATTGACAGCTCATGGTCATTGAATGCTTTCACTGTATGTAAAAGAGTTGCGTGAACATTCTTCAAAACGTCTCGTTTTGTGTTCTTTGTAAGAGAGGAAGTGATTTCCATTTGAGATGACATCAAGATGAGTAAATTATGAATGTTACATTTTTTTGGCAAACAATCACTTTAAGAATTTTAAAGAAATAGAATGTTGTGAAAAACAAAATAGTTCCTTCAGGGTTTTTTTTTTTTTTTTTTTTTTTGAAATCCACTCTGCGAATTGTGCTCTTTATTCTAATTTTTTATGGACACACAGCAGATAAAATTGTATTTTCATCGAAATAATGGCAGATGTTCAACTGACAATTACTGCAAATCTGTTGATGGGATGTCTGGTCATGGTTAAGCCATGTCAAGTGACACTGCAATCTCGTAAATGTGTGAAGCAGTAATGACTTTTAATTTGAGAGGAAATTGCTGGAGCGATAAGGGTTGTGAGTGCATGTGATTTTCCATTACTTACCTCTATTAGAGCCCTAATTAAACACACTTTAATGAGAGACGGCCACTGGGGAGGAAACATAAAGAAATCTGTGTGGGAGGTCAGTAACAGATGTGCGCATATTGTGTCTTGTCAGTCGTCAGTCTGAAATGCTGAAGATCGTGATTCATGGAAACAGAAAGCTATCTTGGGTATAAACTTTTTCTCAAATGTGTCTCCTAAAATCCATTGATATGAGATGATCTATTTTATGACAAGTATAGAGCTATAAAATGAATGTGGATTGGAGCTGCTCAGACTGTTTAGTCTTAATGTGAAATTTGAGTTCATATTAAAAATACAGACCTGAATGCAAACATTGGTATTTTAGCAGATCTGAGCCTTTTTAAAACCCTGGTGAGATCTCTAGACACTCTAGAGTCTAAAGTCTTCATTTTCTCTCTATTTAATCTCATTATGGTTAAGGAGAAACACTTTCCTGCTCTACAGGACTCTTTTTGAACTACTTTCATTAACAATAATAAAATGCTCCTATTATGCTATTTTAAAAATTCCTAATTTTTTTTTGAAGTATCCTACAATAGGTTTACATGCATCCAAGGTCAAAAAACACTTTAATTTTCTCATAATATGCATTGCAGCCTCAGCTCTTTTCTCACAGTGTCTGAAATGGTTAGATGAAGGATTCGGTCTCTCTAAACCCCGCCTTTCCGAGAACCTACTCTGCTCTGATTGGTCAGATGGCCCAGTCTGTTGTGATTGGTCGACCGCTTACAGCACGTGTCAGAAACCAAACGTCCATTAGCATATCTGAATTGCAGCTTCAGATCTTCCTCAGCACTTGATACACAGTGATACGAACAGTAACAATGGTGTTGGTTTTACCATATCAATCTTATCCTTTGGAAGTGCATCAATGTGGATTTGCTTTTGCGGTGCAGAAAACAGCGTCTTTTCGACTTTTCGACAACTCGAACCAAACTCTTCCAGTCTCAGCTACAACTACAGTGTTTGAGGGCGGGGCAATTAGATGTTGTTCATGGGCAGCCAATGAACACCATAGGCTAACATTATGCAAATGTGTTACAAACCTACGTAGCTTGGAGCAAAAAGTAAGACTGGAATTACTGACTCGAAGAATCACTTCTATCTTTTAGAAGACAATAACTTTTTGAAAGTTTGCAGACCTTTTACATTCACAAACAGCTTTATTACACACTAAATGAAAGATAATATCCAAAAAATAATAATAGAGGCACTTTAACAAACTAGTATTACTTCCTTATGAAGCATTGGGTTTCTTGCATGTTTGACATGTTCTTTCTTGTCTTACCTGTGGTGGGTGTTAAGAAGGACTAGAGAAGCGGTTTAAAGCTGGACTGCAGTAGCTGCTGTTTGTATTGCTAATCAATAGGAATTAAACAGTCACCGGCAGTACTTGAAGAAGGAACTCAATAATGGGAGTGACCACCAAATCATTCCGGCCCACTACCTTTAACTCCGCACAAACCGCATCTGACACGTTCACTCGAGCTGTCTGACGCCACTGGGAAATATTTGGACAGCTCGTGGATAAAGGAACACTCTTTTTCCCACCAAATAAAACTCACGAGTTCATGAAACCAATTTTCTGTCACATGAACTAACAATGAACAGCAGTTATTAATCTTAGTTAATGTTAATTTCATCTACTTGTCCATTTTTTTAAAGCAAAAGTTGTATCTGTTAAAGCACTCTGAACTAACATAAACAATGAACTATTGTATTCTTATTAACAATAACAAAGATTAATAAATGCATATCAATCAGATCAGTAAGGGTCAGTAAAATATTATATTAATTAAATTATATATAATTAATTTTGGCTGATTAAAAATAGAGTAAAATCAGTAAAATTGTGAAATATTATTATTATTTAAAATACATGTTTTCTATTGTAATATATTTTAAAATGTAATTTATTCCTGTGATCAAAGCTGAATTTTCAGCATTATATTATATTATATTATATTATATTATATTATATTATATTATCTGATTGGTCAATAGCTGTGTTTTATTCATGATAAAACACGGCTATGAACCGCTTCACCCAACGGTTCTGTGTATCACTACACAACACCCTTAGCAACCACTCTTAGCAACTGTTTGTTCTCAATTGATATTGTTCATTGAAGTTTACTGTATTATGTAGGAGAGTACTGTGAGATAGAGATCGATCGAGCGAATTTATTACCTGCATTCAGATTTAGCATTTTCCTTCAGGTCCTATGTTCATAAAAAAAAATCTGTTTAAATGTCCGCTGCAATATCTTGTCCTTTTAACAGTTAAGGGGTTTTCCCGTGCTGACAGCTCTAGTCAAAGCATGTCAGTTGCGTCTTGTTCCGTGTTCACAACAATTCAGTCTTTTCAATATAAAAGTCTTCGCTACTGACTGACTCACTCATAAAGACAGTCTTTGCTGCCATCTAATGGTGTAATAATGTAACTTCTGTTGCTGTTCACGGTCAGGGACTATTTTTACTTCATGAAAGTTGCATTGATACATATTTTTTGGCTTTAACATTTGTATTGTGTGGTAACCGTTTTATAAAAGGCTAGTGCTGTATAAGTCACGGCTGAAGGGGTTGACTTATTCACGATACAGCACAGCCTCTCGTACCTTATTGCTTACATATTATATTTATTATATATATTAATTATAGTTATTATATATTATCTTGGAAGTAATATTGTTATTTAGCATTTGTTAATCTGATTTTCTGTGAAAATGTCAACTTTTGGCAGTCTGATCAAATAATGAATGAAAATAATGAACTCCCGTCCAGTTATTATTATCAATGTTGAAAACAGGTGTGCTGCTTCATATTTTTGTAGAAAACATTTTTTCAAGATTCTTTGATGAATAGAACGTTCAAAAGAACAACATTTATTTGAAGTAGAAATCTTAACATTGTAAATGTCTTTACTGTCACTTTTGATTCATTTAATGTCCTTGCTAAATAAAAGTATTGATTTCTTTAAAAAAAAAAGAGCTATATTTACTTTTTGCCTATTGTTAGTTTGTGTTAGCTAATGTTAACAAATAACAAGATCATATTAATCATTTAAACAGTAACACCTTACAGTAAGTAAATGAACATAAGTACTAGAGATGCTTGAATTAATAAACATTACTGATGTTTGTCAATGTTCTTAATGAAAGTTAAAGCATTGTCCAGATAAGTGTAAGCAGAGCAAATTACCTCCAGAAATAACTGAATAAGTGGTTATACTGTGTGTGGCCAGGCTCGAGCTGGAAATGATGTCAGTTCGGCTGACTCATCCGTTCTGTTTTTGGACAGATGGAGGAGTAAACATAGCATGAAGGTATGGAGAACCTTCAGCCCATGACCACAAGCCTCCGTTTCCTAAACTGCATCCTGCTATAGACCTGCTGATAAAACCAGCACATCCTTGGCGCTGTCACAGGTGGGCTGTTTACCGTGACACCAGTCCCTTTCTGGAAACCCTGTTTGCTCATTAGGAATTCTGAAACTGTCACTTTATCTGCACTATGGTCCATATGGAATGACTGTAAAGTGTCATACTCCACTTTTAACTATCTGCTGCATTGGCAGTTCTTAAAGGTACAGTTGTTTTTATCTCTCTAAGCAGGGCCACAGGTGGTGAAAATTGCTCCTCATAAGGAAAGTCTGTTCAAAATTGCTCCTCGTAAGGAAAGTCTGTTCTGTGAGTGGCAGATGGTATGACTTTGCCTAGTTAAGCCTGCAAATCAGGAGAATCAGTAGAGGAGCCATTAATAAGACATAAATTGAGCGTCATTTTGGGCAGACTGTATTTTCGATCCATTTCCTCTTGTTATAATGAAGCCATCATTTCTGCAGGTTTCAAAAGTCAACAAACTTGTTCTCTGCTTTGAGTATCTGTTAGCATATGGTGTGTGATAAAACATTTACGCACATATCATGATTTAAATATCATGGTGTTGCCTTAACTGTAGTATCACACTCTGCGCAATCGGCTTTGAAGTGTCATAAGATACGAGTCGTGTTACATGCAGAAAGCTTTGGGAAACCGGCTGACTGACAACTTGAATGAATGAAATGACAGTTGTGGGCTACATTTCCTTATTAGGAATCACTCATCTGGCGGGCGGCCTGTGCAGATTTTTTCTACTGTTCATGACCCCTGATGTGTCAGGCCTCATCTTTGTTATTTGCCTAGCAGGGTGAACTGATTTCCATCACGGGCAATGCTCAGCATGATAGTGAAAAGATCTTGATGAGCTGTTTAGGTGATTTGAAGATAATGTATGATTGTGATACAAAAGCAAGATGAGGACAGACAGACATTGATGCATCAGTCATCATCCTGAAATGTCATTTCAGCATATTTGGTATTTATCAGGTATTTGTTGGAAACTGGACCAGGATTGTTGTTTGGAGAAGAATATCGCTTTGTATTATATTAATTATGTTATGTTATGTTATCCTTTTAAAATTATATATATTGTATACTGTATTTGTATACAATATCAGTGGTGTCCAGTTATTATCATCTTAGAAGTAGCACTGTTATTTAGCATTTGTTAATCTGATTTTCTGTAAAATTGTCAACTTTTGGCTGTCTGATCAAATTATGAATGAGAAAGATATATTAAAAATCACGAGATAATGTGGACACAGCTGTTGCAGCATGTTTTTTCATGCATATAAATCACAGGTTGTTTGCTGATTGGACAGTTCTACATCAAATTTAAAATATTCAAATATTAATATAAATCTAGGTCCAGTTCAAATATGAAAGTGTAGTGATGATGTGAAAGACCTGTATCATATTTCAAGTCACAATGTTTACTGCAAGACTCCAAAATGTCCTGTCCAGAGTTTTGGAAATTGCAGATATCTATGCCAAGGGGAGTGTCCTGTTGTTTGTCAGGGATTTCATAATGAATATAAAAAATATTTTGATATAAATATTGGATATGAAAAAAATAGAGCATTGTTCAATCAATTATACTGTATGTAGTTTGATAAAGGTTTGCAAACACACAAGACTCACATCACTGAAATGTGTGTTGAATACTCAAGGTAGGGCTGCTCGATTATGGTAAAAATCACGATTATTTTGGTCAATATTGAAATCACAATTATTTAACACGATTATTGGTGGGAGATATGATCAAAATCTTATTTTTAATGATATGAGTAATTTTAAATATCAGTGAAATTTCAAAATCATCAATACTTCAGCAAAAACTAATACTAGGTTAACTAATGTAAGTAAAGGTCCTCAAAAACAGTCAGCAATACAATAAGAACAAAGAAACAAATTACAAACAAAACGGGCAAATAAATAAATAATTTATACAGACAGACCTTAGTCACGGAGCACCGCAAACAAACAGCAGCCATCTTTTACAGTTCCTCCAAAACTACGAGCTTATGTTGCATTCACGCCATAACTCCCGTAATGAAGAGATGGCAACCCGTGATGTTCTAACCAGAGCCGTTCACGTCCTCAGACTCGGAGGACGTGAACAGTTGTTTCCATGTCAACAGTATCAACACTGAAATTAATCTTCAGCAGTCAGGTACAAAGTTGTTTACGTGCATTATTATTTTTTAATGTTATGTGCTTCGAGACATGAGGTACACTACCGTTCAAAAGTTTGGGATCGGTAAGATTTTTAATGTTTTTAAAAGAAGTTTCGTCTGCTCACCAAGGCTGCATTTATTTAATTAAAAATACAGTAAAAACAGTAATATCGTGAAATATTATTACAATTTAAAATCAGCATATTAGAATGATTTCTGAAGGATCATGTAACACTGAAGACTGGACTAATGATTCTGAAAATTCAGCTTTGCCATCACAGGAATAAATTACTTTGTAAAATATAATTCAAACAGAAAAAAGTTATTTTAAATTGTAATAATATTTCACAATATTACTGTTTTTACTGTATTTTTAATTAAATAAATGCAGTCTTGGTGAGCAGACGAAACTTCTTTTAAAAACATTAAAAATCTTACCGATCCCAAACTTTCTTCGCCGTCTCTTGTGACGCTTTGCCGAGAGCAGCTGTGTGTGTGTGCCTTAATGTGTTTTGGAGGAGGTGTGGCTTTGGAGACGCTCTGAAGGGAGGGTGGGATCTTATGATTCGAAAACTAGCTCGCTATTTGCTAGCCTCTCCGAAAATGTCCTGTTGCACCTTTAATTACTGCAGTATGTTTATTAGGCTGCTGTCACTTTAAGAGATGCACAGATCCAATATACTGTTACACATGCGTTTTTTCTCAACTCAACTTTTTACATTAATTTAAGACAGAACCGACTGTGTTTATGTGGATACTCGCCAAAACGGCATTTCAACATTTTTACATTTTTGTGTGTAGGCTATTTGACCATTTAGGCGCGTATCCGAAGCCCACAGTATACCTTGCTTATGCGCGTTCTGCTCCGTCTCCGAGCGAGTGCACAGAAAGCCGCCTTGGGAACAGTATCTCTTTCGCGGCTTAACGTGCTTTTAATAACACTGTTGGCTTAGGGAGGAACGAAAGTGCACCGCTGGGAAGGAAAGGAAGGTGCGCTGGATGGAATGCGGCAGCGGCACAATAATCATTTTACCTCGATTATCTTCTTTTCATAATCGTTGGAAACCAAAATTGAAATCGAAAAATCAATTATGATTAATCGCACAGCCCTAACTCAAGGCGTATAGTTTGATTTAATAAGATGCTGTTAAATATTAGGTACTGACTTAAAATGGATGCTCTTCAATCTTGGATACACTAGGGTTTAGAGTTATGATGGTCAATCTAAATTGTTTTCTGGACCTTCTCAATTACCCTTCCACGACCCATCAACCAATCGATTCTTCGCTGAATTAATTGACCATTGGGGTGAAGTGTGTTATTTATGTCACAACCTCAATAGACGACACAGTAGGATATTCAGGGGCATCATGAATCTGACAATCTGAATGTGGGACTGGACTTCAGGTCATTCTAGCTATGCAGCACCTTCTGAATTAATTTTGTAACTTTTAAAACGGTTACATATATGTGTGTTGTAATTTTAAGGAAGTAGAGGATTAGAGGATTTCAGAAATCTGCTCTGGTGAAGCTCAGGCATTTTAGCTTTACTAATTATTATGTGATTATTTACACAGTGGTGGGAAATAGAAAAAACTTTGCTGTTTTTATAGACCATGAAGTAAATGAGCATTATGTTTTATTTGTTGTATGAAATAGCATAATATTTGGTTTGCCTTAATTTTTTCTGGTGGTTTTGGATATGATATGTACCCATAATTAGACAGATATTAATATAAAAGCTAACATTTTGTTATATTCAAAAATAAATGAACAATAGTGTCCATTACACTACACTCACTACACTCAGTATAAATATTACTATGATTAAAGGGAAAATATTACACAGCATAAGTTATGTAAATTATTATTTTGCGTTATATGTAATATTGCACGATGCAATCTAAATCTTAATTTAGCTACAAAATATAATGTACTAGACATGTATTTCTTCATTTCCACATAGAGATCCACACAAAACAGTGAAGAAATTATTTACAATTCAGTCCTATACTGTAAAAAATTATTTTTAATATAAAATTAATTTTTTACATATGTAAATAAATATTATTGGACTACGTTTAACAAAAAAAATACTATGCACTCACTGGGACATAACAATGTTCTAATTTTTTTTTATTTTTGTTTTTTTTTATTGTGATGAAAGAAAAGCTACTTGATTTCCATCTTTAAATACTGTGAGTTTAATAAAATATTCTGCACAGAAGAGATGACCCTTAACCGTTCTGTTCATTATGGTGGCACCCATTGATTCTTTTTGCCTGTAAAGTCCAGTTTATCATATTGTCTCTCATAACCTCTGCGTTCCTGATTGCTCTGCTGCATGTCAACAATGAGACCCAGTCAATGTTCCGTCCCTCTTCTGAGGTTACTCTCAAATCCTCATACAATTCATCACATGATTCCGTATTGAGACAACAGATCGATTCCTTTTTAAATGGAGGCAGGGCTGAACTTTAGATTTATCCACTGCTTCCCTGTGAAACGGGGAGTTTATTGTTATAGAAATGGATTAGCAGCCATAGCAATCTCGAATCAGGAGATAGGCTAACAGATTTGCTCCCTCATAAAGTATAGATGAGAATGTTTAGAAAATGCACATTGTTAATCCATAACTTCACTTTGCTGATTAGCTCCTTTGCTGATTATTATGGATCCAGGCTGACCTAGTATAACCTGTGCAGCCTGTATAAACAGATAAACTAGTGTAGTACAACTAGCTTTTGCTTACATGAATATTTGGCTTTTTTAAAAAAAATAAATAAATATATATATATATCTTTTTTTTTTTTCAGTAATTTCATAAGTGTCTCTATGGTATAGACAGCTGGAGGGTGTTGATGAAAAATAAGTGGGATTGGTGATGTCAGTTAAAAGGGAAAGTTCATTTACAATACAACACAAAATAGAGATTATATTATCATGTACAGCAGTGTTTAACAAAATATTTTTTTAATTTGAAAAATGGCACCCAGGCACTTCTGCACAAAATTAATTAATTGGTGTATATATATTTTTTAAAAAAATACTAAAGTGAACTTTTTGACTTTTTAAAGGGTTAGTTTAACTAAAAATTAAAATAATGTCATTTGTTACTCACCCTCATGTCGTTTTACACCCGTAAGACCTTCGTTCATCCTCGGAACACAAATTAAGATATTTTTGATGAAATACGATGGCTCAGTGAGGCCTCTATTGCCAGCAATGTCATTGAACTTCTCAAGATCCAGAAAGGTACTAAAGACATTTAAAACAGTTCATGTGAGTACAGTGGTTCTACCTTAATATTATAAAGCGACGAGAATACTTTTTGTGCACCAAAAAAAACAAAATAATGACTTTTCAACGATATCTAGTGATGGCTGATTTCAAAACACTGCTTCGAAGCTTTACAAATCTTGTGTTTCAAATCAATGGTTCGGAGCGGCAAAGTCACGTGATTTCAGTAAACGTGGCTTCGTTTACGGGATCCGAACCACTGATTTGAAACAAAAGATTCATAAAGCTTCGAAGCAGTGTTTTGAAATTGGCCATCACTAGATATTGTTGAAAAGTCGTTTTTTTTTTTTTTTGGTGCACAAAAAGTATTCTCGTCGCTTTATAATATTAAGATAGAACCACTGTACTCACACGAACTGTTTTAAATATGTCTTTAGTACTTTTCTGGATCTTGAGAGGTTCAGTGACATTGCTGGCAATAGAGGCCTCACTGAGCCATCGGATTTCATCAAAAATATCTTAATTTGTGTTCTGAAGATGAACGAAGGTCTTACAGTGGAACGACATGAGGGTGAGTAATTAATGACAGAATTTTCATTTTTGAGTGAACTAACCCTTTAATGCTATATGAGAATATTGAGATTGACCAATCAGAATCAAGTATTCCTGTGTAATTCCTGCGAGTGGAGTTTGCAGGACATCAGTCAAGATATGTTATGATTATACTTTCAAAACCGTTGCATATTATAAATGTTTACTCACCTGCCGAGCTTCTTTTGTAAGCAGCAGTATGCCACAGACGCTGTAACCAGATATTAAGATGAGAATAACTCAGGATATTCTGTTAAAGCTGAATGAGGTAAAATAAGCCTATGGCGCTATTTCACCCTCATCATTTACATGGCTGTACAGATTTTTCTTTCAAGCAGCTCATTGCTGGTGAATTATGAGTCTGGTTATTCACGGTCAGAAAAGGCTGAAAGAGAAGTCCTTTTCTGTAATTTACCTGAGAAAATGTAATTGTCAGAAAATGTCACATGTAATGCCAGTGAATACTCTATCAGCGCTGTGAGTGCCATGTCTGTCCGCCACTATTTAAATGCAAATCAAACTCTAAGATGAAGGAATAACTGGAAATGTTCAAGCACTTAGCAACTTCAGAAACAGGTTAATTCTTTGATTGGTCACAGAACTCAAGTTAAAGCAATGTCAAAGTTGTGGCCAAGTGGTGTCTGTCCACATTTCCCAGAGGAGATGCTGTTAGTTTGATTGATAGATGTATGAATCATGTTGCTCTTTTTCTCTGGGTCTAGCTGATGATATAAAATGTAGTAATATTGTAAATATGAATTTTATTTGGCATTTAAGACTTCTAAAAATTGTCAGTAGTCTCAATACTTAAAGCTCATAAGAGATAGATTAACAGTGTCTCTGATTTAAAGTCAACATGAAACTCTGTTGGCATCTAATTTTTCAAAGTATTGAATCTTTTGCATATATTTTTTTTAATTTTAATTTTTATTTGCAAACCACAAACAAACGTGAAGTAAGAAAACTGGGTCAGTTTTTGAAAACAGATTAATTTCTGTAAATCAGTTCAAATGGTCTGTTACAGTGAATCAGATCTTGAATGATTTGTTTTTATTATCACCCACCTATTTTTATGTGCATTTTGGGATATTGCATAAAAAAAGCGCTGGATGGAAATGGCAAGATGCGCATAAATTCTAAAAATGCACATATTTAAAAAAAAAAAAAAAAATTGCACATAAAGAACTTATGCTCTCAATTGAGGCTGATACATTTTTTATCCAATAAGAATACATGCGCATAAAGTACGATGGAAACACATTAACCAAATTAAAGGGGTGGTATAATGCCATTTTTACAAGATGTAAAATAAGTCTCTGATGTCCCCAGAGTGTGGTTGTGAAGTTTTAGCTCAAAATACCCCACAGATAATTTTTTATAGCATGTTAAATGTGTCACTTTTTGAGGGTGAGCAAAAACGCTCCGTTTTTGTGTCCCTTTAAATGCAAATGAGCTGCTGCTGCTAAAAAACTAGGTGTTAGCACATAGTACTGTTAGCAGCGCCGGTTACCTCATGAAGACTCACTGAAAATGTCAGAAACTGTTCAGCCTTTTATGTTGAAACCGAAGTCGGACAATGATGGAGAGACTCAAGAAGGAGTGACAACATGTAGAATGCAACAGGACATTTCTGAATGGTTAGTTGCTTAATTTATGTAGCTGATGTGGGACATCTTAAAGTCATTGATTAGCATAATCTGTCATGATAATCTTTAAATCGTTCATGTGGGAACTGTTGTAAGATGCCTACAGGGCCAGAGAATATATGATGCATGAAGATAGAACAGTTTAGTTTAATTACGGTTATAATTTATGTTGGCATCTTGCTTTTATGACATGCTATTGCATATGTGTTACGTACTGTATTGCAATAACATGGTCTCGCCCCTTTTGTTGCGTGCTCTTGGGGGCAGGGTTTATGTAAATTTTGGGGTTTGTGATGTCACCTACCCGGGAAGAAGCTCGTTGTAGTCCCTACCAGCCATTTGTTGTAGTCCTTAAACAGAGAATTCTTTAAAAGAAAATATCTCCCTTTGCTTTGAACTTTGCAGATGTTGTCAATATTACACACTAACTAAAGTTAAAAAAGTGAAATCATAATGAACCACCCCTTTAATAAAAACTCACATTACTTTGCCTCTACAGAGGATGTGATTGGAAAACTGGATTAACCAGTGGACCATTTGTATTGCACAGCATCTCAAATGTTGGTTTAATCATTCTGAAATGCCTGAGCCAAAGTCTGTCATCAGAATTATTTTGGTTTAATTCCCTCCCAGAAGAATCGCACATGATTGCATTCCTAAACACCAGAGTTTAGAGTTTATTACGTTTCATCATATGCACTCTGAGACGCAAGTCGTTTATAATGGAGGAAAAAAGAGACACAGTTTCTTCTCCAATTACAGCAACTTCCATTTTTATTAGATAATTTGCACCAATTTCCCAGGAAGTGACTGCTTTAGATTTTGGCATTTGTCAAAAGGCTTAAAATATCAAGTTATATTTGTTTTAGTTAAATTAGCCCAACTGACCACATGTCCCTGATGTAGAGAAATCTATTAACTACAGAGTTAAACTATTTGCTTTTAAATCAAGGACTGCTGTGAGATGTGCCAATGAATTCCCTTGTTGATATGTGTGTCGACATGGGAACCTCTTATTAAAGCTCCCTTCCTTTACAATGTTGCCCATTATTTCACTGTCTACATCTGACAGCTCTACTGCTGTCCGCACAATAACCGGCAACCTAACCAATCACTGTTCAATTAAATGTTCTCGCTTCTCTTTGTGTTCCACAGTACTTGGAAAATTGAACACCACAAACAAATAGTTATTGTTCAGGACAAGCTGACCAAATTTAATTATACCTCACGTTGTCTTCGGCCAAATAAAGACACAGTTTAATAAATATAAAGCTAAGTGTCTGTATTGCCTTTGTGTATGGCTTGATAATGGAACACCACCAGATGGAATTACACATCCTTTTGTTGTTCGTGTTTAACTGGAATACTGTCCTTTGTTTTAGCGCTTCAGTTTGAGACATCTGTGTATGTAGAGAAAAGAATGGGGACAACAAAGAAATGCGTGGCAATAGAGGAATCTCCACTGGGGCCGCAGATCAAACGCTAGTGGGATCAAACTGCTGCACTGTGTGTTGAAATGGAATCAAATCATTTCATCTTTCAGGCTCTCCTGATCCCCACGTTTGTTTTACGATGCCTCACTATGAATGAGGGAGAATAGGGGACATATTTGGCATTTACACACGGGCCTCCACATAACAGAGGATGCTTGTCCTCCTCATTGTGTTCAGTTTAGGGAATTGTGCTCATTCTTTAGGACTATTTCTCATGACTGAAAGATGTCAGTCGCTTAGTTGACGTGTATTAATTAATTAAAGGTACACTATATAACTTTTGGCCCTCTAGCAGATAAAAAAACGAAACTGTATGCATTTTGTGAAAGAACATTGTTTTGGTTGTGTTTCAGCTCTGTGTGACTGCACAGATGAATATGGTTCTTTTTCATAACTAAATAGAGAGAGATATTATCCTACTGCTCATAAAACACTCACTACTAGACTTAAGAGATATAACCAGTTTAGATCTCAGAAAGGATCTCAAGTTGACTAGCTGAAGACGTTACTGTAGCTTTACCCATTAATAGACATGGTACTTCCTTGAAAATAAATTCCAGCACAGCGCAACAACATCCATAATGAAATGACCCTTCACAATAGATAATGCTTTACAATGTTAGAGAACTACATATAGCAATTTATCTGTTCAATAAAATACCATACTCACCTGTTGAGTAATAAAAACGGCATCTCCGCGTCGCTTTTACAATATTTCGAATCCCTCAGTTCTCACCATCACCGGAAAGCCAAGCTAATGTTGATTCTTGTTTATTACGAGCTCTGTTGTGTTCTCTTTTTGCCAGCAGACTCTCCTCTGTTTGGCATTTGTTTAAAATGGGTGGTTCCCCCTTAGGTTGGAGATTTAGCTGCTCCTCGGTGTGACAACTAACATATGCCACTCAGCATACAGGCGTCAAAGTAGCCGGAGCAACTTTTCTCTATTTACGGATATGACGAGACACGCACGTAAGGTGACCAGACGTCCCCGATTCAGTTCTCTTTGTGCCTGCATGGTCAAATACAGACATTGTTGTCAAAATGTCCATCATGTGGAGTATCTCACGTAAATACATTCGATTATGGCATACACATGGCATGTATGAACATATACAGCTCGGTGAAAACCGGATATGTGTCAGTAAATTCTAGCATTCGGTTTTAAAGGGACAGCAGCCTAAAATACCTGTCTGTGTCATTAATGTTAATCAAACAACAAAAGATGTTAAATAAATGTATACATGTTAAATAAACTTACCTGAAAAACATAGTTTATTTAATAGGTTGTTTGCACATGATGTCATTGCTGTGGCTCGAAATGCGGCTGGAAGGCAGGGAGTGATTTTTCTATATAAGAATCGCTTTCACAAACTTAAAATTCCTATGTTTTGCGTTGTTTATGGTTGCTCAAATCAGTCAAACCGAGAAACCACAAGGAGCTTTTATCGTTTATGTAACTTGTATTGTTTTTTAACTTTAAAAGTTATTGCCTTTAATAGCGTTTTGCGTTTGCTGATACTGAAATTAACATGGATACCTGCTTACCTTTTTTGTTTTTGACTTCTTCATGCTATTGTTTGCTAAATGTAACTATAGTTTTAATGTTGTCTTTGTAAATATTCTTTCCCATATGGACACGGAGGAGAATTGGCCGGTTACATTCAGCAGACAGACACCGACACACTGTATTTTTTTGTATTTATTTCAACAAATGACGACCAAAATCAAACCCATAGAAGCTTGTGAACAGTATTGAAGTGGTTGTGTGCAAGTTATGCTCATTCGCAAGCCGAGTGAGAGCCATACTCGCAAATGTAATGTTAATTATTAAACCAAACAAAATACAAAACTTTCAAAAACACTCAGCAATGTGATTATTTTATTGAGTGATAGGCAGTGGGTTCAATCAGTGACATTATTAGATTTGCTATACGTCGTCTTCCCGTCACCTCCTCAACCTGCTTCCCTTAGTGTTTTTACACGTAGAAAAGGTGAAAATTGTATTACACCATCCAGTTTTTTCTCTGAACGATGATGACTATTGCAATTCTCGATTCAGCATGAATGACCTACAATGGCGACATTTTTCACAATCATGACAAAATCAAAAATACTGCTCTAAACTCACTAGCAGAAAGGCAGCGCGATATAAACAAACCAGACTAGAGCTCAACACCGCGTGACGGCAGCTTCACATTCTCTATATCTACCGCCTTGATGGCAGGCAAGTCATTCAATTCAGTATACCATGAATACCATCAGCTCTGAGAAGCATACTATGTGGACAACTTGTGCAACTGGACTGATGACTTTATGAGAACTTTTTAGATGATCAATATACTTAAGGATAGATGTTACAGCAATGTTCTGTTAAAGTTAAATGTCACTGTATTTTGGTGTAGTACATGCATTAGCTCAGGGTTAACACCTCTTTGCGGGGGTATTTTGGGAAAATGGAAATTTTGCTCCCTTTTCAGAGTGTCACACAAATTCAATATTCAAACTGCTCTCTGAGGAGGAGGAAGAAGAAACACTTAGATTCAGTTGGCGACACATGAATTCAAGACAGCAGGACGCCTCCAGCTTTGCAGTTTTACATGCACATTGAAAGACTCACCGGATGCCTGGCATCCGGTGAGAAAATTCACCATTTGGTGGGAAACATTAAAGAGAAGATCTGTTAGTGTAGTTGGGGGATAATGGTAAGAGAGTTGAAGTCAGCCGTGGCAGAGCTCCATGACTGCTTGAACGTCAGGTTGGCGCTGGGTTTCATCAGTACTGCTCTGTGACTTGGCCTGAAGAGTGTTTAACATTTTAGCTCATTAGCTCTGAGATACATGGTTGAAACTGATAGCCTAGTGAGCTAAACACAGATAGCAAGATGCTGAGTTGAATTGGTGAGTTTTATTCCAAGCTAAAATCAAAAATACTTGAACTCCTCAGTTACCGCCACCCACAGGGTGTCAAATTTACAAACACTTTCCTCATCTGTTCATGTTTAATGTGCTGTGATGACTACTATTGTGTTTGCAAACATAACACAAATCAATCCTAGTCAGGGGAGATCTGATTGTAAAGTGCCTGAGCTTAGTAAAGACTCTAAAATATTATTATTATTATGTATTGGGGCTATCAAGCGATTAAAATTTTTAATCGAATTAATCACACATCAAATTTGTCTGAGAAATTACCCCCAAAAGATAATTTAATGTCATTATGGTGTTAAATGAGAAAAGCATCAAATAGACATTACAAAAAGTAGCTTTAGAACGAAATATTACATTTGATTCAACATAGAATTTATTACACATAACCGTTTAGACTTTTAGGCTACCTTAATGACCATGAGGCTGAGTAAATGATGAAAGAATCTTCATTTTTGAACTGTACCTTTAATGGGTTTTTTATTAATATAGAAATATTTATTTATTTATTATTATTATTTTTTTTTTTTATGAAATAATACTCTAAATAAGAAACTAAAACTGCCAGTAGGTGGTGGCGGTAAATGTCTAAATGATCAAGTCATAGACCCTTTTCACATTTCCATGTTTCTCAGGAGCGGAAGTCATCATAGTTGGGTAAAATTCTATAGCAGTAAATGAGAGAATACATTAAATATATTTTTTGTGTTTCCATTTGCTCAAATAGCAAAAGAAAAACTCCACAATAGTGTTTTCACAACTTTTATAAATAGGAAAAAAATAGAGAGCGATTGATAACGGCAGTCAGAAGAGAGAAAGATGTCATTTTAACTGTCACTCCCATAGCTGCTGTATTAGTGTCATGAATATGGCTCCCACAGTTCATCCTCCGGACCGCCGGAGGGAGCCATCACCGGAATACTGATTCTCCACCATTTGGACCCCATTTCCCATAGGCCCTCATTCCTGGGACTGATTGCACACACACCTGCACTGCATCTCACACACACACTATATAAGACACGCATACACACCACATCCTTGTGAAGTCTTGATTTGCCGTGGTGATCATTTCTGAGCGTTATTCTGTGGACTGATATCTTGTTGTTACCTGGACTGTTTATCTCTTGTGAACCCCTGCTGCCTGCCCTGACTCTTGCCTGTACCCTGGACTGTGTTTGTTTGCTGCCTGCCCTGATCCTTGCCTGTGACCTGACTCTGATTCTCTGCTGCCAGCCTCGATCCTTGCCTGTCCCTGTTTACGGTACTGCTCTGCCCTTGTTTGTACTACTGCTGTTCTTAATAAAGCTGCAAATGGATCCACACTCTGTTGACCCGTCATTACAATTAGAAACACCCTCACAACAGCGTTAACTAAGTTTTTGTAATTTGATGCAAAGGTAATATAATACTAAGTATATTGTTATAAATGTGTATATATGTTTTTTTTTAAAATAATATAAAAAAACTTTGCAGGATTTATGATATTGATGACCGTTAAAACGCGTCATCACAGTCCGTGAAAAGGGTCTATTGAGTCATTCATTCATCTGTTTCGTTCAAACGGCTGATACATACAGTAATGAAGTAAATGGCTCTCTTTATGAATGAGCCATTGAATCATTGATTCCCCTGATTCGTTCAAAACGCGGTTTCATTTAGAAACGAAACAGTGCGGTGTTGCTCGGAGATATGCAACATTTCTGCTGTGGTTTTATAGGTAACGAAAACATACAATACTGTGTCTAAAATATACTACAATATTAACTTAACTGTTATATAAAATCAATGTCACATTTGCACTCATGCTATTCTGAACAAAAATAGCACTCGTGTGATATTGCGCTCATTACTCATGTCGTGTGATTTGCTTAACTACATCATATGATATAAATATGAGACAAAAACTCATACAGGGGCATTTTTGCCCTGATATCTTGAATTTTAGGGGCATATAACTGCATTCTATAGGCTCCATCATGCAGTGAGTTGTTGCCCTGCTTCATGTTCGTCACCATCAACAGTATGAAATGTCAGATGACGTACATAGGTCTGGGGCGGGTGTGTTAATAATTTTAACACGTTATTTTTTCCGTAACTAATTACTTAAATTAATGTTTTAAATCGACAGCCCTATTATAAAATAAAATAAATAGAAATCCAGTGGACAAACAATTCATGACATGACCAATATCCTTAAGACAGTACAGCTTCTTAAAGGACAGCATGTCTATCCCTTACAGCGTTGTTTTCATTTGTGCAAATTAATTATGCTGTCTATCCAGACGAAGGTCCACTGCTGCTGTTTAAGCAACGCTGTTTCAAGTTCAACACATTCAGCATATCAGCACCTATTCTGTGTTCAGCTACTTGTAACTGATGAATGCAAGTGCGAACTATGATTGATTATGCAATAATATAGTGACACATATAGAAGTCTTAAAGGTACAGTAGCTTCCTGCTTAATTCTAAACTAAAATGGTCAAGAAAAACATTTTTACCATTTTTGTGCAAGAAACATAAGTAGACTTCAGGCAAAAACTGTTATGAATGTGTATAAAATGACCCCTTTAATACTCTTTTCCTTGGGTTTTAGAAGCGCTACATTCTTCAGTGTACTTACAAATGACATATGAACCTCTTGTTTGAGTTCCTCTCTATATAATGGCATTTTTGACATGGCACATAAATCTAGTCCGCCTTCTCTAACATTTACACTGCTGCAGATATCTGATATGCGGATTAGTCTTATAAGAGATCCGCAGATGGAGACCTCTGCTGCCTTTTCTATCTGTGCTTATTTTTCTCAGGATTCAGAAAGCAATTTTCTACGTCTCAGCTTTAAATAACATCGCCGCTCCGAGCTTTTAGAGATGGCCCACGTTTTCTGATTTTTTTTTTCCCCCTTAAAACTGATTTTCAGTGGTATCTTGGAGCACAGTCATGAAAGATTCATGAGTTTACATTTCCACGGATGAATTATGGATGACTACTAATTATTTTTTACAGCATTTAATTAATTCATCTGCTCCACAGTGAACGGTCCAAATCAGATGCTAGTGCTGTAATAGAGAGCATTTGCTCTGGGGGGATTGGGTTTTAACGCAGACCCGCCATTGGTTCAGATGTTCTTATCTGGGACTCATGAGAGTGTAAATCCTTGGTGTCTTGTCCATGGTTATGAGTGTAAGTCTAGAACTTCTGCTTGCTCTTCTTATAGATGAGTGGGATCAGTGCTGGGTGTGACTTTATCAGCTCATATGGGTTGTTTTAATAGCTGTTCCACAGACTGTTTAAGGCAGTGTTCATACTGCAAGCCTTAGTGCTCAATTCTGATTTATTGCTCAGATCCGATTTTTTGTTTGTTTTTTTTGTTTGGCTGTTCACTTTATTTTTTAAATGTGGCTATCTGATTAGATTGTGAATAGGTCACCTGAACTGGCCCGCATGCACAAAAGAACAATAACAAAGACGGCACGCAGAACAGTCATACGGCAGTAAACACGGAGGTCACCGAAGTCAGTGTTTACGTCTTCATTTATAAGGTCATGTGCCGCGAAAGCCAGCGAATTTGTGTGCAGATGATTAGAAGAACACAGACGAGGATGAGGAGAAAGAGAGCAAAGTTTTTCCTCAAGTTTTGCTTGTATAGTGCTGTCACCATAATACTTGTAAGTATAACAGCTCACCATCCCTCCACTGACTAACTTTGCTGCCATTTTCCATATTCTCCGAGTGACCAAAGTACTACCGGTATGTAAAATCTTTGGAGTGACTCCCATCATCGCAGAATTTGATGAATGTCGATCTAGAGTGCATAAATGCAACGTAAATGCCACATTGCAAAACATCCGACCTGTATCGGATTTAGGACATCATATGGAAGTGGCTCAAATCAGAATAGAAAGATCAGATTCCATGTGGTTTGTGCTGTTCACACAGTTATGGGGGGAAAAAATAAGAGACAAAGAGATCAGTTATCTGTATACTGGTTCCAACCTGAAAACAATGAAATGAGGAGAAATAGAGGATTATTACAAAAATGACAATAAACACCTTGTGCATTTTTCTCTTTAAAATGTGCAGGTATATTGTGCTGCATGATTTCTGTTTGCTCATTTTGTGTGCATGTGCCTAGGATATACAGTACGGTAATCTGTCATGTCCAGTTTATGCAGTCTATGGTCTATTTCTGTCTTCTGTATGTAGATAAATTGCACTAAACTCTCTGTAGTAGCTCTATATTACATTTTTGTCCTCTGGTTAAAATCGCAGGCGGTCCGTGAACAGTTTGGGGTTCTGACAGGAGTTTATGGTTTGAAAAACAGAGCTTGGTGGTTTGCGGTAGATTTGACACTAGTAGGAAGAATGACAACTTCTCTAGACATATGGCAATTCGTGTATGTGCTGTTGTATGGTGACAAATTGCATATAACTCTTTCACCACCATTGATGGAATTTTCCGTCATTTATGACACAACACTTCCTCGACATTGACAGAATTTTGTCTTCACTGTTATACGGTAGGGGGCTCTATTATGCCACTTCTGAAAGAGTACAGAGTCTCTGGATCAAAACACAGGCGAAGAAGCAGAAACAAGCGATACAAGCATTGCTTACGCTCATGTAAGTGAATGCGATCATCAAACATTAAACGGCATATAAATCAAAACTAACTAATGTTACCAAATGAAATGTTGACCCATGAAGGGTTATAGGATTGTGAAGCTTTAGGGGTCTTGATTGACTCGATCTACTCCACCAATGTTTTGATCATTGATCATCTGAATCCGATTCTGATGAAGTCTTTTTCTCAGATTTTTGTTCAAAATGTTGCTCTTTTTTTTAAGAAACATACCCACATTCAAAAAATGCATGAAGCTAGAATAAAATGATTTTCATACAACAAAATATTCTGGGGGCCATGAAAGTTTTGTGAAAATGATTAAAAATGCTGTCGCTGACTGGCAACATTTAAAAAAAAAAAAACTCTGATGGGGAAAGAGTTAACCTAATGATAGACTAGGCTGATTAACTGGCTGGTATTTGGCCATTTTAAGATATCAACTTGTACGTAACTGTGCCAGATAATCTCAAAAGGGACAAAAAACAGCCAATTAATCTGCACTGAATCTCATCGCATTTACTGATCTGTCATTAATTGATCAAAATGACTGCAGTCCCATTTACTTCTTGTAGTAATTTCCCTTTTTGATTGATAAACTTCTCCTTAAAATGCTTCAGACATGATGTATATTCAGGGTGAAGTGGCATTGACTGCAGCATAACTGATGCAGAAATGAATAACATGATTTCACTCGAGCCGCTGCATGTTTCATCTGTGTGGTTGCACTAATCAAATTAAGATCCAGGCCAGCATACTGAATGACACTGTAGCTGAGGTTATTACACCAGAAAGACTAGAGTCAATTACTCTGACAACAAATCATTGACATTCATGGAACCTGTGGCCGGTGTTATGCAGTGTGATAAATATTGATTGTGTAGTTTCACATCAGCAGAATATGAAATGAAATGAACTGAGAGATAAACGTCAGGTGAGCTTTACCAGATGCTACTGGATTCAATCCATATGGACGTCACAATGCTGTTGTTCTGCGTTCACAGATACTACCCACACATGTTTGACTGAAATAATGATTAACAGCAGTGCCAAAAGATCTTTTTTTTTTTTTTTTTTCAGTGAGAGAATATTTAGTTGGTGAGGGAGATTTTATTGCTCACAGGTTTCTCTTTCATATCTCAAGTAACTGAGGGAGCTTTTGGGGCAGATCTGCCAAAGCATTAACATATTAAATATAAATAATAAAATAAACAAACAAAACATATATGTATACATCATGTCAAATGTAGCATAGTAAATAAATCCATCTAAGTAAATGAATAAATAAAGCAGGTCTCTCTAGAGAGTTATCCGTCTCTAATGTTGTGAATGGCTAACACATATTTTGCAGCTAGTGTAGCTGTGTTATCATCTTCACCAAGTATGAAGGGCATTTTCTCACTATCACTCAGTTCAATGAATGATGGAATCAGTGTTTCAAGTATGGGGAGAAATGTTTCTCTTACATTGTGATATTTAGGACAGATGAGTAGAAAGTGTTTCTCATACTCTATTTGCTGTAGATCACAGTGTCTACAGATCCTCTGCTCTCTCGCTGTCCATGTTTGTTTATGTCTTCCTCTCTCTATTTCTAGATCATGGTCACTTAATCTGTATTTGGAGAGAATTTGCCAATTTAGTGGTTCTATTTAGGGTCGAATAACATTGGAGTTTATTTTGGAGTTCAAAATGTGCTTTTAGTAATTCATCATGAGTATCTTTTAGATTTTTGTCAATTTGTAGCTGTGGTCAGTTGGGAATTGAGTTTCATGGACAAGTTGAAGAGCGAGTGTGTTTAGAGGATGAGATTGTGCTGAGGTTTCATTGGTGAGGAGGGCTTTATATCAGGATCAGACTGATGGAGGTGATGCCAGAACTGAACACATCTCTTCTGGATCTCAATGTTCAGTGGGTACAAACCTAATTCAGCCCTGCAGGCGTCGTTGGATGTGCTTCTGTGAACCCCTAAAATGTTTTTGCCAATTTCCAATTTTTTCATTAGTTTTTCTACTGAAGTTTTATCCCAATTTCTAAAATTTTGTACTGGTCCCCAAATTTCACATCCATATAAAATAATTGGTTTTATTATTGAATTATGTAATTTTATCCAAGTTTTAATGGGTAATTTTAAGTGACCGCATCATGACTTTATAGCATAAAAACCCCTCCGAGCCTTTTCGCTCAGTGTTTTGACAGCCAGACCAAAGCTTCCTGAAGCGCTGATGTTGATGCCCAGATAACAGTAGCTGGTGCTATGCTGTAGGACCTGGCTTTTATAAGTGAACTGGTGTTTGTTTCCCTGAGATCTGGCCTTTTTCTGGAACACCATTACTCTGATTTTGTCCAGATTGACTGTCAGGGCCCACTCATGACTGTACTGTTCCAGCAGGGACAGGCTTTGCTGGAGACTCTCAGGTGTGCGGGACAGCAGGACCAGATCATCCGCGTACAGCAGACATCTGACCTCTGTGTGGTGTAGAATGAGGCCGGGGACAGTAGAACGCTCTAGCGCTGATGCCAGATCATTTATGTAGATGTTAAATAGAGTCGGACTCAGACTGCATCCCTGCCTCACTCCACGTCCCTGCCGGAAAAACACTGTTCTGTGGTTATTAATTTTCACCGCACATTTACTGTTGGTGTACAGGGATTGTATAGTATCAAAAGTTTTTCCACCAACGCCAATTTGTAGGAGTTTGTACAGTAAACCGTCATGCCAAATTGAGTCGAATGCTTTTTTAAAATCTACAAAACATGCAAATATTTTCCTTTGTTTGTCCTTGATGTTTTTGTTAATTAGAGTGTGAAGAGAATAGATGTGGTCGGATGTGCGTTGTTTTGGTAAAAATCCAATTTGTGCTTTATTTAAAATGTTGTGCGTGGAGATGTGTGTGACAATACGGCTGTTTATGATGCAGAACAGTTTTCCTAAAGCACTGCCCACACAGATGCCGCGATAATTATTGGGGTCAAATCAATCAGCTTTTTTAAATAAGGGGGTGATCAGTCCCTCAGACCAGATCTCAGGGAAGTTACCGAACCATAAAACCAGATTACATAATTTGGCTAGAGCTTTATTCATGCTGGGACTGCTGAGTTTAAGCATTTCATTGCTAATGTCATCTTGGCCACATGCTTTCTTTAATTTAAGTCTTTTAATATGCTCTGTTATTTCAGATATTGTTATAAATTTATCTAATGGATTTTGATAATTTTTAATTGGTTTCTCCAAGTCTTCAAGTGTTTTCTTTATTTTACATGAGGCTGGTTATGGTCAGTATGTTCAAATTTTTGATAAAGATTTTCGAAGTAAGATTTATTTTGATCTATTGATTCATTAATTTCATCAGTTTTGGTTTTAAAATAATTTTCTCTTTTGTTCCACAATAGTCTCTTGTAATTTTTCAGACAGTCAGAATAAGTAAGCCGTAATGTCTGGCTGGATGGATCTTTGTGCTTTTTGTTAGAAAGTCTCCTTAGTTCTTTTCTGAGACTTGCACATTCATCATCAAACCAAACATCCTTTCTTATTGTCTGTTGATTTGTTTTACGTTTGCGTTGTCGTTTAATGTTAGATAGAGTTGCCAATGTTTTGAATATGTAATTTAAGTTTTTTGTTGCTAAATTTATGCCATTAACATCTAAGCTGAAATTAGTGGATATAAAGTCATCCAGCATTTTTAATATAGTAGGATTGTTTATGTTTTCTTTGAATTGTTCAGAGCTGGATTGGTTCCATTTTAGTTTAGGTTTCAAAGGAAACATTTTTTCAGATTCTAGTGGATAAGTGTTGCTCCTTTCACATGGTGGTTTCTAGTGGTTAAACGGATCGTTGTTGATCCGTGATCCGTACGGACCAAGCCCCACGGTTCGGTGCGCATGTGATTCACGGATCAATTGCAAGTTTAACTGCAATAGAGTGAAATGTTATCATTTGCACGTGTTTTGTCTTGCTAGTTTACACATTAAATAGATATAAAACCATTCCAGCGCTAGAAGAGGCAAAAGAGGATTTAATTCGGTAGGCTATCGCACGCCACGCTGTTATCGGTGCGCACAGACGCACATACAAGGCTCGCGCGCACACACACAGAGAGAGAGGCGCGTTTTAGATAGCTCGCGAACTCCAAATTGATTTCTCTTTCGCGTCCTCAATGTACTTGGATGGACACATACACGCATTATGTCAGTCAAAATACCCCTCTCGGCAAGTATTCTCGTAAACACATTCGGTTATGTCTTAAGTGAACGAGGTGAGAATTCGGATATGTATCTATCGGATGTGTGCGTGCATGGGGTCTTACTCTTAAAGTGACAGCAACCTATAAATACCTGCTGTTGTCTGTCATGTAAATCAAACAACAAAACACAGCTTTAACAAAGATTAATCTATATTAAATTTATACAGTGAATAGTGCCATTTTAAATTTAATTATTACATTTCTGTACACAAAAATTAATACTACAGTTAGACCTTATATTTATTTGTAACTTTATGTTGTATTTATCTATTCTTGTAATTAGTGTACAGTATTTGTTCTTTTTACAGTCTGTTCACTTGCCTTTAATAATGTATTAGTTAGGCTAGTAATTTCTGCTGTGGTATCGGAGTAGTTAAAGTTAAAGTTAAAGTAATAAATGGAAAGTTACCCCCTAATTTTTTTTTTGTGCTGATCCGAAAAATGATCCGATCCGTGACTTAAAAACCGTGATATGATCTGAACCGTGAGTTTTGTGATCTGTTGAACCACTAGTGGTTTCAGGTAAAGCACTGTTTGGCAGTGATCGGAAATCGGGAGCTGAGGTCTGACTGTGAAGGCATTAATAAAATTTGGATCAATATCTGTTATTGAATAATCAACCACACTGGTTCCTAATCTGGAGCAATAGGTGAATCTACCTAATGTATCTCCTCTAGTTCTGCCATTAATTATGTATATCCCTAAACCTTTATAGAGTTTTAACATTTGCTTTCCAGTCATGTTGACTAAACTATCGTAGCTGTTTCTTGGTGTGATACTTGATGAGGAGTGAAACATGGTGTCATTGAGTATATGGCCATTATCTACAATATTTACATAATCAATTTCTCTCCCTGTTCTGGCGTTTAAATCTCCACATATGAGGATATTTCCTCTGGACTGAAAGTGTAAGATGTCAGTCTGTAGTTTGGAAAAGCTTTGCTCTTTGTGATAGGGAGAATCATGAGGTGGAATATAGACTACTAGTGGTTAGCCACCACTAACCAAACCTCACAAAGAGAAACATTTACAGTGGGTTTAGAAATACATGAAGACTCATTTTTAAATAGTTTTATTCACTGACTAATGCCGTACTACAATGGGTGGTCTAAATGAATGGATTTCTGGATGGTTGGTGAATGGCCACCACGTTCCAACAAGACTGCGACGTCAGCAAGGAGCTAGCGGGTGATGATTTGGGCTGGAATATTGGGAAGTGAGATGGAAGGTCCCTTTAGGGTCTCTGAGGGTATTAAAATGACTTTTTGCAAGATATGTGGAGTTCATAACTGGCCATTTTCAGCTATGGTATAAAAAGGAGGGTAGTGCCTTCTGAAATACAATGCACTATGCACTATCCCATGCTGCAAAAAAACACCACAGCAATAAAACTGTTTGAAAATGTATTTGTACACCCTCTGTAAATGTTTCTCTTTGTGAGGTTTGGTTAGTGGTGGCTAAAATGCATCTTTATGCACAACTGCCAGCCTGCATGGAGAGCTTCTTGAGACTCCAGAGACACCAGCAGCTTCAAATACCTGTTTGCTGCTCAACACTGGCTTTTTTTTATAGCTGCCCTTTTAATCCAATTAATTTTTTTGACAGGAACTTTCATTAATAAGCCTTTATCTGACCGAGTTCTGCTGTGCTCTAAGTCACTCACAAATCTTATGATAATCTGATAATCTCCATTCAGTTTTCACACAATTTTAGTTGTTTTCATGCCTTTTGCACAACATTGGACCATTTCATGCTTTTCATCTTCAGAAAGATCTTTCTTCCTCCCCATATTGCATGACAACTGTGACTTGCTTAATAATGTGGAACAACTTCTAAGTAGGGTTTCCATAGACCTGGCAAATTATTTTGTCTGAGACTGATACCAGTTTTCTAAAAAGACATGGATAAATAAACAAACAAACATTTTCTTAGAAAAACTAAAATCTGAATGTTTATTGTACTGAAATCTTACTGATATGTCACTTGCATAATAATTTGGAACGCGGTGTATAAGTGTGTGTGAGTTATGCAGGTTATGTCCTCAATCTGGAGCAGATGATGTTCAGTAGATGTCTTATCTGGTTGAGTTCAGCAGCTGCAGGGTTTTGTGGTTGTTGACCTGCCGCTGCGTAGCTCTTGTGTTGTGATGGAGGTCCTGTGGCCGATCTGGACTCTGTTGGAGGACGGATGGTTCTTGGTGACTGAGGTCTTCTCTTGTCATTGGAGTTTCTACTGTTTCTTGGTGTGTTTCCAAGGGCTGTGCTTTTCAGCACTCTGGCAAAGACTTTCACTCCTTGCTTGTTGAGATGTACATGGTCATACATATGATCAGTTAAGCCTTTGCGGGGCCCTGGGCTAACGAATGCAAAGGGGCCCCCCTCGACAGTGAGGTCGAGGATCAACTTTCCGCGTCAGAAACGCATGTCAAACCGAACAATATCAGTCTTTTTCAAAGCCCTCATCTCTGCCAGCATGAGAGACAAAACGACGGAGACTCGTCAATGTACATCCAAGTGATAGCCTACTCTGTAAAAGTGCAGGAAGGCAGCGTCTATTTCGTGCACAGTGCACACAACGTGGATCTAAAACAGATAAACATTTCAGCTGTGTGGACGCGAACTAATCGTTAACAATTATCATTTTTAATCGATACTGATATGGATCTTATTCTCAATATCTTTTAATCTTTGCTGTTTTCCGTTACTGCCTGAACTTCACATCTGTAGCGCAGCCATCCGTAATCACGCGTCTTATGCGAATGAGTCCCAAGATTTTAATATGAATAAGATATTATCACTTTAAAACATGCAGACAAAAATGGTAAAAACATTTCTAGGATTGACACCAACAGTACTACAGTAGGCTACTATATGCGCTCCATCATTATGACTTTGCATTGCGGATCTATTTCAGAAATGTAAAAAATAAAAAATAAAATATAAAAAAGGCTTTTTAACAAGTCCAAGTTTAAATTCGACCGATTCGACTCTGGCTTTGGAATTTCAAAATGATCATAGCATCATTTCAGATGCGATGAGTCTGAAGATTATTCTAGTTGATTAATTATTCTGTCACAGATTTTTAATGTACGTTTTATTCCTTATAAATTTACTATTAGTTTCTTCTCTAAATATGTTTCCATCACGTTTTATGTGCATTTTATTTCGTTGAATAAAAAGTATCCACCCCAACGAGTGTACGAGTTACATTTATTCACATCTTGTGCAGTATCTTAAAATGTGCAGACGTAGCCATTTTTTCAGAAAACCAATATGACTAATTAAAAATTCTGTACTACTTACATTACTGCATGCATAAGTTTCAGAAACCCACTTTAAAAATGACGGTCAAATACAATAGATCATCGTTAAGACATGGCATGGACCCTTTATTTGTCCATTTATTCAGCTTTTTAATGATTTTAGTACATTTAACATAGATAGGCTTTAGCAAGTTATTGACAACATTATTTCTATTATACTTCATTTTTCTGAACATATGTACACGGCTTCTGTCTCACGCACAGAGGCGCATGCAAGTATTTGGCTGCGGAAAGACACGTTCAGACACGTTCTAGTGGACTTTTGTTTTCAAGCACTCAATTCACTCTCGCATGGGCTGTTATACAGTACATACACTGTCCGTGCCATCACAAAAATTGGGCTGCACGCGGACGGGGAGTGCGGACGGCCCATAATAGCGGGCCCCCAATCCGCTCGGGCCCATATGCACGTGCATACCCAGACGCTACGCCACTGTCCTGGTTGTATTTCTGCGTGCGTGTCTGCTGCGCCTGTGACTCTTGATTCGGGTGTGTGACAACAATGCGTTTTAAAACGCAAAAGAGAATTGTCTCGGGGGCCCCCCAGTGTTCGGGGCCCTGGGCTGCAGCCCATGTTGCCCATTAGGATAACGTGGCCCTGCATATGATGAGGCCGTATGTCTTTGTGATGGGCGAGGTGAACATTAGGAATAAGTGCACAACTTCTGGAAATCTCCACATTATTATTTCCATGGATCACGTGAAATGGCACATCAGTGCGTGGTAGTAGTGTAGACAGAGTTATTTTAGCCTCTGGGAAACGTTGTGTGGCTCTGATCGCCACCTCTCTGATCACAGGAGCCACATGTCCCTTCATGGCCCTTAAATCATTTGTCCCTGTGTGGATAATGATGTGTTTATAGTTTTCATTTAGGTTTCTCTCAGACAGGATCTGAAAAGCACTTCTTGTGTTTGGGCACCAGATTTTCTTGGCTTTCATATTTGGGAATAGAAGACTCTTTAGGTGCAGAAACAGATTGTTGATGAGTTCATCTTTGGTGCGGAGTGCTGACTTCAAGGCAGATAGCTCCTCCTGCATTTCTATTCTAACTTCTGTTAGTTGTCTTCCTAAAGTCGATTTTACTTCAGTCAGTTCATCTTTAGTTTGCTGAAGTTCTTTTGACATTTCTTCTCTGTGTCTCTGCAGATATTCAACCTCTTGTCTTAGATTTTTTATGTTGATTGTCAGCTGTTCCATGTTGTTGTCTTTCAGGTGGGACAGCATCAATTCTTTTAGCTCCACTACTTCTACCTCCAGAAGTGAGAAATTGTCTTTCATTCTTGACATTGGAGATGGAATCACAGTTGCTTAGGTTACTGTCATCTTTTGGACTGATTTTCCAGGGGAGGCATCAGTGTTCATGTCCTTGTTGTCATCTTCATCAGACAATGCCAGCGTTTTTATACGTTCAAAATCCTCAATGAAGATCAGAGCAGACTCTGATCCTTGGACCATGACAGTGCCATTTTGATACAAGTTCAGGGTTAAATATCTTGTTTCATCATTTTTTTCAGCATCTTCAAATGCTAAGATCTGTCTGCCTTTACAGATGCCTCTTTTTTTGGTAAAGGTGAAATGTTGACAGAAGGCAGTGTGCCATAAAGAGCTGTGTTCAGTGTAGAAGAGCAGGTTGGTCATGACACTGTGGTCTTGTTCAGCAAAGTGTTTCAGGCCTTTCCTTCATCTGCTTGTGTCTGAGCAGCTGCCTGGAGTGTTCGGAACTCTTCTGAGGGTAGATGAAGGGGCGGGGCCAAGATGATGATGCACTGGCCATAGTTGATTTAGAATGTAAACAATCAACTGAATTAACTGCCAGTTTTTTATTTATTTTCTCTCAGTGAGGATATAAAGAGAGAAATATGAAAAAATCCAAGAAAAAAAAGCCAAAAAGGGGAAAAATATGACTTTCACTGATTTTGTGGAAAAAAAAAATGTCTTTAAAGTTCCAGTTTTGTCCAAAATGTTTTCTTTGTGCTGTTCTTCTAAGCAAAAACCCAAAGAGATATGAAATAGCACAGTCTGTTCAAAATGTCTTTACCTCTTTTCTTGTAAGTTTTCTTCTTATTTGTTGTTGTTTTTGTTGTTATCCTTTTCAACATGAATATCCTCTTCTGCAGAGGGTTGTCCTGTGATTATCTTCTCTTGAACTTCCTCTTGAACTTTCCTCAGATTCAGGTGTGAAAGTGTAAAAAAAAACAAAACAAAAAAACTGTCCTATTCCAACTGATCCTTTTGTCTTTTTTGTCTAGACGTTGTTTTATGTTGAATCTTTCTACTTTTCTGCTAATTTGTTGATAACATTTTTTCGTAATTTATCTGGAGCTCAACTCAAGTGTGACCATCTCTCATGGAACTCTCTCTCTCTCACTCACTGTCACTCAGTCACTTAGTCACTCACTCCCATGCACACTCACTGTCACTCACTCAAATTCTCACTCACCCTGTCACTCACTCATTCACTCTGTCACTCTGTAGTCATCAACTTCCAAAACCTTTTTCACCCACCTCACAATTTGTTTCACTCACTCACTCACTCACTCACTCTGTCAGTTAGTAAGTCAGTCAGTCAGTCAGTCACTCACTCACTCCGTCCGTCAGTCAGTCAGTCACTCACACACTCAGTCACTCACTCAGTTATTCACTCACTCACACGCTCACTCACTCACTCCGTCACTCACTCAGTCACTCAGTCAGTCACTCACTCACTCACTCACTCACACACACAGTCACTCACTCACTGAGTAACACACACTCAGTCACTCACTCACTGAGTCACTCACACACACACTCACTGAGTCAATCAGTCACACACTCACTCACTGAGTAACACACACTCAGTCACTCACTCACACGCTCACTCACTCACTCCGTCACTCACTCAGTCACTCAGTCAGTCACTCACTCACTCACTCACTCACACACACAGTCACTCACTCACTGAGTAACACACACTCAGTCACTCACTCACTGAGTCACTCACACACACACTCACTCACTCACTGAGTAACACACACTCAGTCACTCACACACTCAGTCACTCACTCAGTCACTTCACTCACTCAGTCACTCACTCAGTCACTCACACACTGAGTAACTCACACACTCAGTCACTCAGGCTGCTTTCCACTCCTCTTTTAGACACACACTCACGAACTTCCCTAAGCGCTTCCCCTCAGATGAATTCCTGCTGCCATTTTGAAGTGCGTTCCACTTTGTGAAGTGGACGAGGGAAGTTTATATGGACAGACCCTCACTCCTTCAATTTTGACCGAGGGAGCGAGTCTACTTCATATGTACACTTCAGGCAGCTCCATATACCACAATGCAACACGATTGTGACGTCACCGCATATCGCGTTTAATTCACCCCACCACAAACAACTCTGATACATTAATTATTATTATTTTTTTTAATATTTAAAACAACCCCAACACAACTATATACATATAAAATGCTGCATTAAACAATTTCGCAAGGGAAAAAAAATTAAATAATAAATCCACTCCATAGCGGATTCCGAGTGATCAAGGGCTTAGGATGTTCCAATTCAGCCCATTGCAAGGGTTCTGCCAGTAGTGGGCACTCATGCAACGTAGACAATGATGAATATCCGAGTCAACGAGACTGAGAGAATAATAAAAAAAAAAAACTGGAACGCAGCCCATGTCACTCACTCACTCACTCAGTCACTCAGTCACTCACTCACTCACTCTCTCAATTCAATTCAATTCAATTCAAGTGTGCTTTATTGGCATGACAAAAACTATAAATTTGTATTGCCAAAGCAATTGCAGCTGGGCTGCTTACAAATAGTGCATATGTATTAACAGAAAAAAAAAAAGAATAATAATAGTAATAATAATATATAAAAGTATTAAGCATGTAGTGCAAAATGAATTACTAATGTATGTAAGTATATAAACTAGAAAAGGGGGGGGGGGGGGGAGATGAGGGATTAAACATTTACAGAAGCAAAATGTTCATCTAAGTAATATAACAGAGTAATACGGTTTAATATAATCTACATGTGCTGGAAACATCAGATCAGGGCAGATTGAGTGTTTTCTTTTCTATGGTGACAGGCAGACACATGTTGAGCAGCAAACACACAGCAGTTCTTGCATTCTCCTAACAGATATGGCAGTTTCTCCTGGTTTGAAAGAGTTTTAAATGTCGGATGGATCGGCTGTATTTTATCATAGAACACTGTCTGTATGTCCGTGTATTTGGAGCATTTTGTTAGGAAGTGCAGTTCTATTTCCATCTGATTCAGATCACAGTGTGAACACAGTCTCTGCTCCGGGGGCAGCCATGTTTTTCTGTGTCTGCCCGTCTCTATCATCAGCTTGTGTCCGCTGAGTCTGTATCTGGTCAACGTGCTTCTGAGTTTCTTATCTGACACTGTGTATAGATACTCTGCCATACTGTACTCTCTCTTTAGGGCCAAATAGCATTGCATTTTACTCTGTTGTTGTGTTTGGGTTTGCCAATAAGTAATGTAATTCTGTTTGATTTGTGCAGTAATCTGATTGATTCTGATGTTGTGATTCAGAGCATCAGTAGATGTTCGTGAAACATCAGGACTCTCTCTCTCTCACTCACTCACTCACTCTCTCTCTCTCTCTCTCTCTCTCTCTCCCCCTCACTCACTCACTCACTCACTCACTCTGTAGTCTTCAACTTTGACCAAAATCTTTTTCACCCATCACACAGTTTGTATTGTGAGTTTTGCTTCCATGAAATGTCATCTGTTAGGAATATGTAAGCACAAAGAGTGCCTGTAATTAACGTCCTTAATGCATCCTCATACTCACACACTCCATAATTACTCTTTATTATTTCTCTGCAATTAAAGGTATTGTCAGAGAGTGCACACAAAGCAAGTGAGAGGATCTTTCATCAAACTGCATCACTGGCCTGTTAAATCACACTCAACTTCTCCCACTTGTGTCACAGGGAGTAATGGGAGCAGCGTTTCAAAATCACATTGTATTATCTCTTCATTGGAAAAGAGTCATTACAGCACACCCCTGCCATTACCGCAAGCTCATTTAAACCACTTAGAAGAGCTCTGAAAGAACAAGATGTTTTAAGGGTCACCGGTGCTTTGTTCTGTTTGGTCATTGTGTCATATTGTCTGGCATGCCTGAGAGAGACAGGGATGATAAAAGTTTGATGATGGATGCCCTGTTTTTTTCCCGATCTGACCAATTCTAATCTGATTGGCTTGCTTTATGTCAGTAAAGACACAGAGATTTTTAATCAATCTGCCTGAAAACCAAGATGTGTTTACAAGGTTGCATTACGTGTTCTCAGGAACATTACAGACTGGATTAAAAGTCTAGATACATGAGAGGTGGAAAATGGTGATGGAAAACCAGTTTCTGTTTGTGGTGCAATAAACCTTAGGTAACATTTTATTAATTTAATTTAATTATTTATTTACTTTAATATTTTTTTTTCTTTTTTTCTTTTAATTTATTTTATCTTATTTCATGGTATTTTATATTATTTTATTTCATTTGTTTATAATATTATCAATAATACAATAGTCAACATTTGAAGTGGATCAAAACCTTTCATCAAAGTTGTCCTAAAACCTTCTTCTTAGGAAAACTTTGATTAACTTTTTTGATCCACTTCAAATGTTGACTACTGTACATTATTATTATTATTTTGTATTTTTTACTTTATTATACTATAATACTTTAATAATAATACTAATTATAATATCATAAATGAAGTAAATATAATAAAATAAATACTTCATTACTTGATTTAATTTTTTATATTTACATTATTATTATTATTATTATTATTATTATTAATTACTTAATTTAATTGACTATTTTTTTTTTATTATTGTTGTTTATTTACTATAATAATCATAATCTGACACTGCAGATGAGTGGTTTAGGTATTGCTGGCTGGTTTTTGGTTGGCTAACGCTGTTGTTCTGTTGTTTTAGTTTTGGTCAGTAGCAGACAGTGCCGTGTGAGCGGTTCACTCTGTTGTTTCCAGGTGTGAAGCCATCTTTGACCTCTCAGAACAGTCCATTAATCCTGATCTCTCTGTGTCTCTCTCTCTTTCTTTACCTTTCACTCTCCCCCTGAATCTCAAATGTTCTTTCTTTGTATCTCAGTGCTTCCATTTCATTCAGTGTTCAGTAGTCCGTCGTGGGTCACCGCTCCTTCCTAATGGCTGTTGCCTTGTGGGTCACACAAACAGTTCTGGTCCAACACCCCAAAAAATGCAACAAAACTCTATTCTTTCTCTCCACTTCTCACGCCAGTGTCTCCTTTAACCCATGGTCCTTGTGCTTGTATTTGAAGCTAAACTGGTCCATATTTTCAATATGCTATTTCTGAAACCACTCACTCGTTCATATTTACCATTCAATACATTTTGAATGGCATATGTGAATGTGAAGAAGTCAGTTCAGACAGCTGTAAACACTTTTCGCGGTTCTCTCTGTTGTTTCCAGGTGTGAAGCGTTAATTTAATAAAACAGGATAAACTTACTTAAAGCAAAATTGCATGCAATTTTAAGACTACAGGTGCTGGTCATATAATTAGAATATCATCAAAAAGTTGATTTATTTCACTAATTCCATTCAAAAAGTGAAACTTGTATATTATATTCATTCATTACACACAGACTGATATATTTCAAATGTTTATTTCTTTTAATTTTGATGATTATAACTGACAACTAAGGAAAATCCCAAATTCAGTATCTCAGAAAATTAGAATATTGTGAAAAGGTTCAATATTGAAGACACCTGGTGCCACACTCTAATCAGCTAATTAACTCAAAACACCTGCAAAGGCCTTTAAATGGTCTCTCAGTCTAGTTCTGTAGGCTACACAATCATGGGGAAGACTGCTGACTTGACAGTTGTCCAAAAGATGACCATTGACACCTTGCACAAGGAGGGCAAGACACAAAAGGTCATTGCAAAAGAGGCTGGCTGTTCACAGAGCTCTGTGTCCAAGCACATTAATAGAGAGGCGAAGGGAAGGAAAAGATGTGGTAGAAAAAAGTGTACAAGCAATAGGGATAACCGCACCCTGGAGAGGATTGTGAAACAAAACCCATTCAAAAATGTGGGGGAGATTCACAAAAAGTGGACTGCAGCTGGAGTCAGTGCTTCAAGAACCACTACGCACAGACGTATGCAAGACATGGGTTTCAGCTGTCGCATTCCTTGTGTCAAGCCACTCTTGAACAACAGACAGCGTCAGAAGCCTCTCACCTGGGCTAAAGACAAAAAGGACTGGACTGCTGCTGAGTGGTCCAAAGTTATGTTCTCTGATGAAAGTAAATTTTGCATTTCCTTTGGAAATCAGGGTCCCAGAGTCTGGAGGAAGACAGGAGAGGCACACAATCCACGTTGCTTGAGGTTCAGTGTAAAGTTTCCACAGTCAGTGATGGTTTGGAGTACTATGTCATCTGCTGGTGTTGGTCCACTGTGTTTTCTGAGGTCCAAAGTCAACACAACCATATACCAGGACGTTTTAGAGCACTTCATGCTTCCTGCTGCTGACCAACTTTATGGAGATGCAGATTTCATTTTCCAACAGGACTTGGCACCTGCACACAGTGCCAAAGCTACCAGTACCTGGTTTAAGGACCATGGTATCCCTGTTCTTAATTGGCCAGCAAACTCGCCTGACCTTAACCCCATAGAAAATCTATGGGGTATTGTGAAGAGGAAGATGTGATATGCCAGACCCAACAATGCAGAAGAGCTGAAGGCCACTATCAGAGCAACCTGGGTTCTTATAACACCTGAGCAGTGCCACAGACTGATTGACTCCATGCCACACCGCATTGCTGCAGTAATTCAGGCAAAAGGAGCCCCAACTAAGTATTGAGTGCTGTACATGCTTATACTTTTCATGTTCATACTTTTATAATCATCGAAATTAAAAGAAATAAACATTTGAAATATATCAGTCTGTGTGTAATGAATGAATATAATATACAAGTTTCACTTTTTGAATGGAATTAGTGAAATAAATCAACTTTTTTCTAATTATATGACCAGCACCTGTATATATACAACAGAACAGATCTTGCAGTTAGTTGTTTTGAGCATAAATATTACTAAATTCATTTATTTTTTTTATGCTTAAAACAAGAAAATAAAATGCCAGTATTCCTAGTTTGTTGTAACAATATTTAGATAATTTTTTTTTTTTTTTTCCAGGTAAAAATGTTTTTTTTTTTGCAGATTTGCTGAGGACATTATCAGGGTTCTCTTTAAACAAGCTGAACAGTTCCAAATTGGGCACCAGCACAGTGTTGGCAGAAAAGACATTTATAAACCCAAAAACTCCCATCCCACAGCTTGATCTTGTGCGATTTCTTCTCATGTTTCTGCTGAGCGCATGTTGGCTGAAACTGATCGATCGAGAGAAACGGATGTGAAATGTTTATCAATATAATTTTTACACAGTGTCTGAGTCCATCATGTGGTTATAAACAGATTTCTGTTTGTGTCACACGTGTTATCCAAATGCATTTTATTATAAGGAATACTGCTTCCACAAACAGACAGACAGAGCTGGTGGGTTTAATTGATCCCAGAGGGAGGGTTCAGGTGCAAAATAGCAGCAACATCAAGTGCAAAGTACACAAATACACAAGTTTACACAAACATAGTGCAAACACAACAAGTCGTGCAGATTTAATGCCTACATTTGATTTCCTGAACTGCTGTTGCCATGGGGTCTATGAGGAAATGATGTCAATGTGCCATTATTACCACGGTTCTGTGGATGCATAGAATTCAGGATGAGCAAGAGGTGTTTTACTGGGAAACGTAGTTCCCATTAGTGCTTCAGAGAACATCCCGCTGGAGTAAATGCATGATATTAAAGGAATACTTTACTGAGAAATGAATGTTGTAATTATTATTTACTTAACCTTATATGACTTTCTTCTGTGGAAAGAGCACCATTTTGGAGCACCATTCTTTTGAATGTGTTTTTTTTTTTTTTTTTTTTTTTTTTTGGGATCTGAAAGAAAGAACATCATACAGGTTTGGAACGACATGACGGTAAGTAAATGATGACAGAATTTTTGGGGGAGTGAATTATTTCTTTAAAGGGATCGTTTGCCCAAAAATGAAAATTTGCTGTTAATTTACTCAGGCCATCCAAGATGTAGATGACTTTTTTTCTTCAGTAGAGCAGTAAAGAAGACATTAGCTGAAACCTTGGTGATTCGTATAATGCAAGTCAATGGCTACCGTCACTTTGAGAGTCAAAAAAACATTATAGGCAAAACAAATGAGGTCTTATGAAGCAAAACGATCGGTCTGTGCAAGACACTGAACATTATTTACAACATTATTACCTGTAATCCACAGCATCGGCAAACGGTCCTGAGAGCGTTCACGTCAGTCTGAAGCATGAGCTTCCTGTCGCATAATGACGTATGCTTGGGAGCTCAAACATTAAGGGTGCGTTCACACTTGTAGTTCAGTTCGTTTGGTCCGGACCAAAAAAAAACATTTAGTCCTGGTCCGATTAGCGTTCAGACTGGCAATTTTATCACTGAACCAAAAGATACCGAACGCATAAAGGCATAGGGGATACGTTCACAACCTGATTGGTCGGATTTTATGTCGTATTGCCTATTTTGAGACGGAACTTACCGAACATCCAAAACAATGCTGTGTGCTGAGGTAAATGCGCTTGTTGTGTGTGCGTAGCCTGCATATGATGGTATTTTGGCCAGCTGGAAACTCGTGAAAAGCTTATAAAATGTGTAAAGGAGTCAAAACAGCGGTGGGAATTCCTCCTCCACACACACAAACGATCTGCTGCGTGGAGACGTGCTTCTGATGCCTGTGATGGGCAAACCCGCGACTATGATGAGAAAAACTGATATGCGTGAGGATTCTGTAATTTTTAGGGTCTCATCTTTCTGTTTTTAGTTCGTTTACATGTCTTTGGTCCATGTTGCATTCATATATAATTCGAACCGCACCAGAGTTCGTTTGGAAGCGGACCGAGACCCATCTTTTCAGCGGTCTCGGTCTGCTTGTTTGTTGCGCACCAGGGTTCGGATGGGTCCGCACTAACAGAGCAATCGCACCAGGGTTTATTCGAACCAAACATGACAAGTGTGAACACACCCTAAGAATCTGTGAAAAGTCAATCTTCCTGGTTGAGATCGCACAAGCGAACATAATCTTTATTTTTTAAATAGGTTGCAGGGTGAGTTTGTTTCTCATTCCGTGTCAACTCAACCAGAGTCCCGGCTCAAATTTTTGGTTTTGTTAGTATTTTTTCTGTAGAAAGACAGACATAAATAGTGATGAAAGCCAAAATATTAAATGTCACAGATGTATATTTACTGAGTAATTCACTATTTTGTAGAGGAGGGTCAAAATGACAATTTTCACCTGAGATTTGGAGCCAATTTACAGGGGGTAAAAATGACCTTAGAAAGATGGCAGCATCTTTATATTATTTTTACACAGACATTGGTAGGTCTATTAGTAAAATCTGTTGACTTTAGCAATCTTTGCTTTGTTATATGTCTTTTATTCAAGAAGTGTTAAAGATATCTTAATGTTATTTTAGATTCTTGTTCTTATGAAACTTTTATTTTGGAATCTTAATTTTTAAGGCCCTATATGGTTAAATCCCGGAGATATTGGAATGTCAATGTGGTAACGTGTAGTTACGATACTGTGTATTTGAACTCTTGGTAGCTTCAGAAGCTGTTAAAAAATGAACAAAATCCCATCTTTCAAATATCCCTAAAACTGACTCAAATATGGATTCTTATAAATACATTTTTGAGAGCAAGTTAATGTGCCTCAACTTGACCATTTCAGTGGATTTTTGGTACTCAGAGAGTTATGTTTTATGATATTATTTTGATAGAGGAAAACTAGATACATTTCTACTTTAAACATTATTTATTCTTCAGACATTCCTCTTTAAATGCAATAAGTATCAGCTGTGTGCAAAATGAACCACATTTGGTTTTTGATCGCTGAAATTGGGTAAAATTCAACAATTTGAACATGAAGCTGCTTTGAGATCCCCATATCTATGGGACTGAACTATATAGGGCCTTGAAAATGAAGATTTCAAAAGGAAAGTTTATTAAGAATGAGAATCTAGAAGGATTTTAAGATATCTTGAATACTTTTAGAGTTACAGGCATGCAAACTTTGGAAAAGGAGTTGAAAAATGAGTTGATAGAAAAACATGAGGTACATTTCTAGTTTCAACAATATTTGTTCTACAGATATTCCTCTTTAAAAGAAAAAAAAAGTATCAGCTGTATGCAAAGTGACCCACATTTGGTTTTTGACCACTGAAAATGTGTACAATTTACCAAATTGCTCTTGGAGCCACATTAACATGTCCATATCTCTAGGATTGAACTATCGAGGGCCTTTAAAATTAAGATACCAAAAGGAAAGTTTAAGAGCCAGAATCTAAAAGGATATCAAAATATCCCTTTTAATATTAATATATTAAATAATATATTTAATATATTAATACTTCTTGAGTTACAGACATGCAAACTTGAGGCAAAAAACACAAAAAGTGCTTTTTGCCATTTTTGAACTGTTACCATTGGCATATAATGAAACAAAGGTTGCTAAAGTCAACAGTTGTTACTAATAGACCTACCAATCTCTGTGTAAAAATAAAAATGAAAGTGAAAATATACAAAATAGTGAATTGCTCCGTAAATATACACTTGTGACATTTAATATTTTGGCTTTCATCACTATTTACGTTTGAAATAATATTAACAAAATCAAAAAGCCAGGGATTTTTTCCGAAATTTGGTTGATTTGACACAGAATGACCCTACTGTGTTTCCTTGGTTGTTTTGGTTACTAAGTATTTTTTCATTGGTTGTCATGGTTATTCATGGTTTCATTGATTTTACACACCGGTTTCTTATTTTGATCATTAGTTTGCTCTGTATACACAGGTATAGCCCTCAGTTTGATCTGTTTCTTTGTCTGGCGTTGTTTGTGTTTTGCACATGCTGTTATGAGAATATCAGATTATCTCTGTGTTATATCTTTGTTTTGTTTTATCCATATTAAACTTAAAAGTGCTGTTTTTAGATCTGCTTTACCTCATCTCATCTTCCTTGCCTAACCTGACCATGACAGGTATACATGAACAAGCTTTATTGAAATATCCATACTTGGAGCTTATTATGCATGAACTCTTCTGCATATTTCCTTATGCGTATTACTTTTCAGACATGTGATACTACCACACAGCATTAGGAACTAGAGAATAGAATTATATAATAATTATCAATAGCACATTGAATGCACATTTCATCCACGTTCAGTTTCCTTATGCAGTGATTTGTGAGCAGTCTTTCTTTCAAGTGCAAACTCATCAAAGTGTAACGTTGAGTTTGAGCTTCTTCATGCTCGTCTGTCTGTTTTGCTGCTGCTCTACATGCATCTATATTTAAAATGAGAAACTCTGTTTCCAGCTATTTTATTCTTATCTTTCAGCACAGATCATTCACTTTGAATTGTTAATTTTTTTTTTTTTTTTCAGAGCAGCGGAAGATTAAAATTGCCACAATAATCCTGTATAATTATGCATTTACATAAACCCACTTTAAGCTGTAAAAATAGAAGCCATCAGGCCCACTGCGCTGACACACTGACAATGAGAGCGCAACCTGCAGCCAACACAGTTTACAGCTTCAGCGATGCAATGCCAGTAAACACACAACCGCTGTGTGTGGGTGTTTATTATGATTCGGAGTCGCAGCTGAAGACGACACAGAGCGGCTTCGCTGTCTCTTTTTGGTGACATGCACAAGCGTACGCTCAGACAAAGTGCTTTGAGCTGCCATCTACTTCTCTGAAGCACATGTGCAGTGGCAGCTGAGTCACTCAACAGAGTCACAAATAGCCTGCACTGCCAATCTCTCACCCAAAGATCGCTCTGCACTGCTGTGAACAAAAGGTCAGAGGTCACACTGGCCAAGTACATGAAAGTGACGTTAAAATGCATGTCCAAATGTCAGTCACTCTAACTTACGATGATTGAAGCAAGAACATTTGGTAACACTTGACTTAAAGTCTTTATGTATAATGCATTATAAAGGTATTCATAATGCACATTATAATGCATTCCCATCGGGGTCTTCAGTACTGTCTGCACTGCTGTGGTGGTCTTCTGCTCCACCCTGGCCCTCTGCATTCACCTGCACAGCACCAGGATACCCGCCAACCCTCCCTTGCTGGATTCTGGAGAGTAAATGTCACAATCTCCATTTACCATGCCTGTCACCACAACAAGCTACATTTCCCATAATCCTCCCTGGCCATCATCTCCACACTCACACCAGTTTGCCATCAGTTTTCTTATATAAGCAAGCACCAAACACTCATTCATTGTCTGGTCTCATTGCTACTAGGACTGTTATATTGTCTTTGCCTAAGAATTGCTTACCTACGTTGTTTCATACAGATGGACTTACCCATCTACTCACCTTGGATACTTAGCTGTGTAGTGCCAGTCTTCAGCCCCAGTCTTCAGCTTTTCCTTCAGCCACGCCAGCCAGCACCTGCAAAACATAAAGATTCTTTATCATTCAGTTAAGTTCCACGTTACAATATGAATTACCTACTCACCTGCTTCCATCTCAACTGTCTTGAACAGCTTATAAATAAAGACTGTGGCTGCGTTCCAATCTAAATTTTTATGCCCTTCACTTGCTAACTTCCCTCCTTCTCATGAGTGCCCACTACTGGCCAAACTCATGCATAAGGTTTAAATGGAACGCACCAAGCCCTTGATCATTTGGAATTCACTATGGCTGATTTATTATTTAAACCCCTTTTTTACTTATGAATTTGTTTAATGCACCATTGTTAGAGAAAATATATAAAATTACACACACAAAAAAAATATCAATAGTATAAACTTTGACTGTGAACATAAGGTAGCTACAAGTATTATGCAATTAAATCTCAACATAATTAATATATAATACGCTTCATTTAAAGTTGAATTGTGGAATGTAGAACTGCTTGAAGTGTACATCAGAGTAGACTTGCCTCCGTCGGTCAAAATCGAGGGGACGAGAGTCTGTCCATATAAACTTCCTTCGTCCACTGAACGCAGTTCAAAATGGCGGCAGGGATTCCCCTTGAGGGGAAGTGTTTAGAGAAGTTCATGAGTATGTGTCTAAAAGTGGAGTGGAACGCAGCCTGTCTTTTGCATTATCATCGTGTCATCCTCTTCTGTTATTGTGACAATAAGATAAATTACAAGGCATAATTAATGCATTAATAATACTTTTATAATGATTATATATAAAGGCTTTAAATGTTACCACTTAAAACCATATTACAGTTTACACATGATCCTTCAGAAATAATCGAATATGCTGATTTGGTGGTCAAGAAACATTTATATTATTTAGTTGTGCTGCACAATATTTTTGTAGAAACTGTGATACATTTTTTTTCCAGGTTTCTGTGATGAAATGAAACAGCATTTATTTGACAATGGATTTTATTTGGTATTCAAATCATATAAATATATTTTCTGTCTGTTTGGATCAATTTAATGCATCCTAGCTGGATGATAGTAACAAATTTATTTAAAAACAAATTACTGACCCCAAACTTTTGAATGGTATTTTATATAAAATTATAAAAATAACATTAACATATTTGTAAATGGATTGTAATTGGTTTGCTTTGGGCTCCAAAGTGGATCATTATGTTCTGTTCACTCAATTTAATGTCAATTTGGTTGTTACTGCTGTTTTTCTGGAGTGTATTTGGTTGTCATTCGTGCATAATCAAAATATGTTTTTTACAGAATGAGAACCATGGGCAAAATAGCTGCTGCAGTTTCTGTAGGTCAGAAGGAATATTTACATCCGCCATGGATTATACGTTCAAAATGATGGAACGTATTTTCTTGATATATTCTTACTTTGGTATAACATTCTAATAAAAAGTGAATGCTTAGGCCTGTATGTTAAATTCTACCTACTCATGTTTAGAGTTTCTGGTCCGGTGTCATTTCATCCCAACTTAATGAGTCTGTTTGCGTTTTCATCATCTGGCTGCAGTGATAAGCTGAAAATCCCTGTCGTTCCACACACCCTCTCTCATCTCTGAACTCTCAGATTTCTGCCTCTTATCACGGCTCCACTGAGGCATACGGATTCGCCTCACAGGTGAAGATTTCACACGCAGGTTAGGACTCATCTCAAAATCCACAGAGATGTAGCCGCAGATATGGCCGCCATGTCGTACAGCCGCTCTTGGCGGTGGAAATGGGACACTGTGGAGAGGAATGTTAATTTCAGTTCAGCCCAAACATCTGCATTGGGCATCGAATTTTCTTTGCATTTTTTTGTTTTTGTTTTTGTTTAGGATATTATAAAAAATATGTTGTACATGAATTCTCTCAGTATTAGATCTGTTACCATGTCAATAGCTCTTAAAGTTTGTGTACTTAAATGCAGTTGAGAGGTGTTGTTTTTTTTTGTTTTGTTTTTTGCCAGAGAATAAATTGTATTTTTCTGTAATATTCATATCTTTAAGTGTTATTGATTCAAGGTAATGCAAGATCAAATGCTATAAATTCAAGGTAACATTAAAAATCAGATACTTTAAAGAGCAAATACATTACATTAAGTCATTTAGCAGAAGCTTTTATTCAAAGTGAATTACAAATGAGGAGCGTCAGAAGCAGTTTATTATAAAAGGCAACAACATTTGCCATTTGCAGTCTCTTTGGGTGTGTTCACACTAGTTCGGTTCCCTTGGTTCTTTTGGTCTGGACCCAAAAAAAGAAAATGATACATTTAGTCCCGGTTCGATTAGCATTCACATTGGCTGTATACGAAATTGCATACTCTCTTGAGTAGGTACTTATATTGATGCAGCCACTGCCATTTTTAAGAAACAAACCTAAAGATACAAAACAGAAAAGCGTCTTTTATGATGAATAATTTGCGACTGAACTTACTGAACATCTAAAACAGTGCTGTGCGCTGGCCTAAATGAGCTTGTTGTATTTCTGCTTACAGATATGATGGTATTTTTACCAGCTGAGAAATCACAAAGAGCTTATAAAATGTGCAAAAGAGTCAAAACGGCGGCAGGAGTTCCTTCATAACACAGGAACGAAGATCTGCAGCAAGAAGACGCGTTTCCAACACCTGTACCAAGCTGTAATGGGCAATGTAACTCTGAAAACGAGAGTTCCTTTTTAGGATCGCATCTTGTGACATCACATCCTGTTTTTGGTTTGTTTAGGTGTCTTTGGTCTGTGTTGCATTTATATTTCAGTCAAACTGCACCAGAGTTTGTTTGGAAGTGGACTGAGACCCACCATTTCAGGGGTTGTTTTGTGCGCACCAGGGTAGTGTTCACATTTATTCGGATGAACCACACTAGTTTTTTTTAATCCAACCAAACCTGCCAAGTGTAAACACACCCTTTGTCTACTTTTTTATCTGCTCCAGTGGAAGCTAGAGAAGCAGAAGATATAGTTGCTCCATATGCTTTGTAAGTGTGTAACTATCAGTGTGTTTTGTGTATATTTGTTTTTTGGTTGTATTTAACCTAGAACTTTCCTATTATAGTAATAGACAAATACATCAGCCAGGCTGCTGCCCTACGTTCTTTTCATTCAGTATTCTGTTTAACTTTGAAGTACTTTAGAAATCCATCAGGATTGTTGAAAATGAGTTGTGAATGGTGTTTAATTTTGACTTCAAAGGGTTAGTTCACCCAAAAATGAAAATTCTGTCATTAATTACTCACCCTCATGTCGTTCCAAACCTGCAAGACTTTCATTCATCTTCGGAACACAAATGAAGATCTTTTTTTATGAAATCTGAGAGCTTTCTGTCCCTCCATAGACAGCTACGCAACTGACACTTTGACGCTTCAAAAAGTTCATAAAGAGATCGTAAAACTAATCCATATGAATTGAGCGGTTTAATCAAAATTTTCTGAAGAGACACAATCGCTTTATACACTATATTGTCAAAAGTTTTGGGACGCCTGCCTTTACATGCACATGTACTTTAATGACATCCCATTCTTAATCCGTAGGGTTTAATATGGAGTTGGCCCACCCTTTGCAGCTATAACAGCTTCAACTCTTCTGGGAAGGCTTTCCACAAGGTTTAGAAGTGTGTTTATGGGAATTTTTGACCATTCTTCTAGAAGCGCATTTGTGAGGTCAGGCAGTGATGTTGGCAAGAAGGCCTGGCTCGCAGTCTCCACTCTAATTCATCCCAAAGGTGTTCTATCAGGTTGAGGTCAGGACTCTGTGCAGGCCAGTCAAGTTCCTCCACACCAAACTCACTCATCCATGTCTTTATGGACCTTGCTTTGTGCACTGGTGCGCAGTCATGTTGGAACAGGAAGGGGCCATCCCCAAACTGTTCCCACAAATTTGGGAGCATGAAATTGTCCAAAATGTCTTGGTATGCTGAAGCATTAAGAGTTCCTTTCGCTGAAACTAAGGGGCCAAGCCCAACCCCTGAAAAACAACCCCACACCATAATCCCCCCCTCCACCAAACTTTACACTTGGCACAATGCAGTCAGGCAAGTACCGTTCTCCTGGCAACCGCCAAACCCAGACTTGTCCATCGGATTGCTAGACAGAGAAGCGTGATTCATCACTCCAGAGAACACGTCTCCACTGCTCTAGAGTCCAATGGCGGCATGCTTTACACCACTGCAACCGACAGTTTGCATTGCACTTGATGATGTAAGGCTTGGATGCAGCTGCTCGGCCATGGAAACCCATTCCATGAAGCTCTCTACACACTGTTCTTGAGCTAATCTGAAGGCCACACAAAGTTTGGAGGTCTGTAGCTATTGACTCTGCAGAAAGTTGGTGCGCTGACCCCGCTCTGTGATTTTACGTGGCCTACCACTTCGTGGCTGAGTTGCTGTTGTTCCCAATTGCTTCCATTTTGTTATGATACCACTAACAGTTGACCGTGGAATATTTAGTAGTGAGGAAATTTCATGAATGGACTTATTGCACAGGTGGCAACCTATCACGGTACCACGCTTGAATTCACTGAGCTCCTGAGAGCGACCCATTCTTTCACAAATGTTTGTAGAAGCAGTCTGCATGCCTAGGTGCTAGGTGTAAAAAATACATTCACCCCAGACCGCCAATGAGCAAATGTTGACAGTTTGCATTACAATTGAAGTGGACGCATGGGAAAGAAATTAAACAATGTAAATGGCATTATGGCAAACACTGTAACCACAGAAGCCTTACTTTATGTGTAAGGTTAGTGTGTGTGTGTGTGTGTGTGTGTGTGTGGGTTTTACACTGGTATTACGACGTAAACATGAAATATGAGGACATTTCATGAGTCGTGTAGGGGGATAGAATGTACAGTTTGTACAGTATAAAAACCATTACGCCTATATGGAATGTCCTCACTAAGATAGCAAAACAAACCTGTGTGTGTGTGTGTGTGTGTGTGTGTGTGTGTGCGTTTGCTCTTTTTTTGTTGAGCGTCTATGCTAGTGTATAATATGCTGTTTAGTGTATGTGTGATGTGGCTCTTCATTTGCGGTCAGTTCATTTATGTTTTCATCATTTTGCAGATGATTTCAATAATTTATTGACAGATTTGTGCACAGCACATCTGTTTGAGGGTGATCTGTGCATGCGTGGATACATGCACACTCATGTACACATTTATTTTTAATTTTTTTTGAGTATTACAGGCTTTCTTTTTCACAGAGATGAACTTTATCCTCAGATCAGTGAAGCTGAGATCAATCAATATTGGATTCAGTCTTTTTGTCAACTTGTTTTCTTTCAGGTTTTGTATTTATTTTTGAAACTGATTGATCATAGGCCTCATTGATCTGAGGATAAAGTTCATCTCTGAAAAAGAATGTACATGAACGTGTGTGTGTGTGTGTGTGTGTGTTAGAGAGAGAGTGTGTGTGTGTGTGTGTGTGTGTGTGTGTGTGTGAGAGAGAGAGAGTGTGTGTGTGTGTGTGTGTGTGTGTGTGTGTGTGCGTGGTTGCACGGTTTGCCTAAAATCAGTGTACAGAAATTTCTTGTGGTGTGGCTGTTAATCATTTTGACATTTTGTAATCATTTTGTAGTTTAGAGAATTGGAGAACATGTAGTCTGTATATATCAGAGAATAAAACATAATTTTGAACTCTATTGTGTGGCACTGTTAAATTTGTTTGCATTTTAATTCAGTAAATTTAGCTACCCGTCATTAAAATTCCAATTCAAGCTCCTGTGAAATGTGTCCAATTCAATTCAAACTCCACTCATGAATTGAAATTCTGAAGAGAAAATACAAGTCTTCTCTTTTCCATGATCATCTCTCACATGGAGATCCTCGGGCTTCCTAATCTGACTCTGTGAGTAGATAAACAGCTTTCAATACGTCTCTCTGTAGCCTACAGGAAGCCTGATGTGACCTGATGTGGTGTGAGTGAGTGCTGTGCCTGTAGGATGTCAAGTCTCTTTGGAGAGGGACAGAGAGCCTCAGGCGTCTCTATTCTCTGAGTGTGTGTGCACATTTACAGGTTTGTCTGTACGTGTGAGGGCCACATTGTTAAAAATGTCCTGTGAAACCGAAACATTTACAGTGGTCTGCCATGCTTAAAAGAATCAGCCAAATCCTAGTGTTGCTTTCAATCTAATCATGTCATCAGGTTTGTTTGTGGGTTTAGGGATGGGGTTATAGTAAATATTGTCTTAGTATGAAAGCTGTTGCATCTGTGAGAGGTCCTCACTATTATAGCATCAGCAAAAGTTGACATTTGGAATAATCTCTTCCATATAATGGGTGCAGGGACTGTCAAGCTCCAGAAAGGACAAAAAAGTACAATGAGAGTATCATAACAGTAGTTAGTGTGACTCATGCTCTATATTCACTGAAAATATTGCTCCGTTTTAGCTCTCAAATCAAATATGGCACCTTTGGACATGTCAGATCAGGTCTGATGTCATGGTTATTTCTAACTCTTCCTTTATACATTTTTTGTTGTTGCCGTTTCATGTAGTGCCTAAGAACACCCCATTAACCGTGGTAAAATCACCATAACACAGCCTCTTGTGGCTTGATTTTATCCAATTGATTGGATGGTTGGATGGTTGTGGTTTGCTATTGGTGGATCTCGTGTGAGTGACAGGTTGCCCCGCCCTCATCATCAGAGAAGAGAAGAGATGTCACTGCAAGAGGGAGGGGAAGTTATTTTGATTCAAGATTACGAGGCACATGAATTTTATAAAAATAATGATGTGCATGGAGGAATCATGTATAATAAATACTGCAATATTCCATAAAAAAAATAAGAATAGTCAATTTTGATGGTAACACTTTACAATAAGGTCTCATTTGTTAACATTAGTTAATGTATTAACTAACATGAACTAATGAGCAATACATTTGTAACAGTATTATTTTTTTTTAATGTTAGTTAATAAAAATATAGTTGTTCATTGTTTGCTCATGTTAGTTCACAGTGCATTAATTAATGTTAACAAATACAACTTTTGATTTTAACAATATATTAGTAAATGTTGAAATGAGCGTTAACTAAGATTAATAAATGCTGTAGAAGTCTTGTTCATTCTTAGTTCATGTTAACTAAAGTAGTTAACTAATGAAATCTTATTGTAAAGTGTTAAAATTTTGATTTCATGGTGACTAAGTATTTGACTTTTTATACAAAGCTAAACAGGCAATATTTGGGAAAAAACCCAAACAAAAGTTATTTAGATAAAAAAAATAAATAAATTAATCTATCTGCATTGATTGTAACACATTTAAAAAAAATCCTAAAACATGACATTAGTGTAAAGGTGATGATACACGGAGTAACTTTTTGAGCAGTGTTGCCGGGTGATGTTGCTGAGGCACTTTCCCATTGAGAATGGGCAACACATTTTGATCTAAAGTATCCAGATAAAAATTTGATGCCCATTCTCAATGGGAAAGTGCCCAAGCAACATTGCCCAGCAACATTGCTCAAAAAGTTGCCTCATATATCATCACCTTTACATCAATTTAACAGGTAACTAACGCTGAGTTTAGAGTCTTGTGATCCGATCGACTGCACATTCTTACAGCATATTGCTGCTGTTGATAAAATGGAGTGAAATGAAAGAGATTTTCATTGAGATGACTGCTCACTGAGGACCAATTTATGGCCATCTGTTCAGGGTGTTTGTTTAACTGGTTCAGGGATTACTTCATTGTTTAACTGGCTGATTATTTCTAAAGGATTTCATATACTACCCCATGTAAATAATGTTAATAATTAATACATTTAATCTATTCAAAAGTACTGTATTCATATTCCTCAGACGGTCAAAATTTTTTGTTCTCCACACATTTCTGCAATTAATTCAGTCTTAACGGCTTAACTTTAGGTGCGTTCATGCCACGTCTTAATTACCATAGATGCGAGATTACGACTTGTACCAAGCGTTCAAATCCTTGTAGGACTCGTAATTACAACTTGTAAACTGGGAATTCTCTGAGAGCCACCTGACCGCTGCAGATTTATTTTGGCATTGATAGTGTTAACATAGAAATGCCTGAGTCCCAAGTACGTGAACAGCTTTGAGTAGAAAGTCACATGGCGTGAACACAGCATTTATACTAAGAAACTCAACAACAACAACAAAAAAAATACAAATTTAAATGTATTGATCCAAATTTATAGAACTCAGAATTCAAAATGTAACTAACAGTGTAACTAACTTGGAATTATAGGTGAAAGTCAAAGGTCAGATCACTCATGACTGATAGAGTGTGACATCATATACCCCGAAAGGTTGAACGGTAGCTTTTAAAGATCTGTCCACTGTAGTCGTCATGCTTCAGATGGTCGTCTCTCCATTTCTACATCATGATGAGCAGATTTGAAGAGATGTTTTTGTTATCCACCCTCCACCTCTTCATAGAAGAGCTGGTTGTAGTTTGGTAACTGGGTGACCTGATTATCTTGCAGAAAGAGTGCAAGGAACATATGGGTGTGTGAGGAGCAAACATTCACTCACAATGAGCTCTATAAGAACCATAGTAGACAATTTCTAATCCACAAACACTGTGCACGTGCACACAATTATTTTTAGTAGTAAATGATATATGTGAAGTTTTCTATGTACAGTATTGCACAGTGAAAGTGTAGAGACAAGTCTCTCTGTCTTTTGACCATCATGAATGGTTTGGCTCATTTTAGCACACAGTATTTATAAATGAATATTTAGCATATACTTCCTTTAGATCGCAGCTGCCATAGTGATGAAATAGGCCACAGTTCATCCTCCAATGAGAACTCTTTTACTTGTCGAAACAAATGACATCAGCGCCGATTCTGCGTATGCGTTTATCTATGGACGTGTGCTTCAAATCTCTGTTGGCATTTGCCTGTTATTTCTGACCTTCTGTTAAAAGATTAATTAGCTCTGTCATATCCTGTCTATATGTGAAAGGTAAATGTCAGCATGTTCCTTTCAAACTTAAATGTTCTAAACAAATGTCAGTGTCACGATATCTGCATCCCAATGATAAACTGCTCTGCTCATTAATTTTATTCAATAGAACTTCAAATGTTTTTTTCATTCATTTTCAGAAATGTACATAGCATCTACTTGACTTTGCATATAGTATCTTCAGAGGAGCATGGTGATTTTTAGGGGCCAAGCACCGAAGGTGCGGAGGCACCTATTGTATCCGTTGGCATTCTTTTTTTTTTTTTCTTCTTCTTCTTCTTCTTCTTCTTCTTCCGCTCTTGAGTCTATGGCAGCCCATAGAACCGCTTGCAGGAAAGTTGTGAAATTTGGCACACTGTTAGAGGACAGTCTGAACTGTGCCCATAGCAAATTTGGAGTTTTTAACTCAATCCCTCTAGCGCTACCAGCTGTCCAAAGTTGCACTCATGTTTATGTTAATAACTTTTGAACCGTAAGGGTTAGAAGCAAAATTCTTTTTTCCTCTGATTCCGAAAGACGAATCGTTTGCACCCTATGACGTCATTTTCCGTCATGAAAAATTTTCCGCCATTTTGAATTTTCTATAAAACGTACTTTTTCGAACTCCTCCTAGGCCGTTACTCCGATTTTCACAAAAATTGAACCAGATCATCTTCAGACCATGCCGACAAAAAGTTATGGAATTCAAGTTGATTTCTCAAACCGTTTTCGAAAAACACGCAAACGAATTTTACGTAGCGCTTGCGAAAATAGACATAAGGCTGTATCTCTGCATCGCTTTATCGTATTCAGACCAAACTTGGTACATGTTATCACAAGCATGTCCTGAGGCAACATGCAGCGTTTCGGCGCAGCGCCACCTACTGGTCCGGAGATACGAAAAATGGCTATTTTTACTTATAACTTCTGATGGGTTTGTCCAAAAATCATAAATTTGGTCTCGTTGGATTCGGGGCATCATGCCGAGTCGAATGTTATCCAATTTTCCCATATCGGCCATTTTGAATTTTGTGCTAAAATGCTGTATTTTACGAACGCATTAGTGTATCGTTACGAAACTCGGTATGGGTCATCAGGACAATGCCCTGAAGGAGCCTGAGAAGTTTCGGACCAGGGCCACGTAGTGGAGAATATTTTTTTTTTCATATGCTTATAACTTTTGATCTGGTTGACTTATTTTCACGGAATTCACATTCTACGACTCCTGAATCCTTGACGAGTCCAACGATACCAAACATGCTAGGTTTCGACTTACGGTTTGTGCGGCGTGGTGATTTAGCGCTTAAAAAACGATTGCGAATATCTTTGAAACCGTTAGTCCGATCTAGACGAAACCAGCGTAGGAAACACGAAACCTAAGCTGGTTAACTATATGTTAAAGCCCAAATGTCAAAATTTTGATAGGAAGTGGCAAAAAAAATCAAAACAAAGTCGTCCATGGGTCATTTTTTATGATCTCATACATATAAATGTCTATAACTCCAAAACGAAATGAGATATTTGCACCAAATTTAACACACACATGTATGGGGTCACCCTGAGGACACATAAAAAAAATGGTTGGATTGTGCCTCTTGGTGGTGCTATAATTGAACAAAACATGAAATTTCCATTAACTACAATATAGTATTATGATATAAAATGCTATATTATATGAATGCATTGATGTACCATTACGAAACTCAGGATGTGCCATCGGCACCATGCTCTGAAGGCACACAATAGGTTTTGAGACAGCGCCTCCTTGTGGTCAATTGTTATAATGAAATTTTAAAAAATGCTAATAGATTTATATAAATGTGGCTTTTTTTAATTAGACTGATCTTAACTAATTCTGTGGGTCATGCTGAGAACATTGATGCCAATTTTGCCACAGTCAGCCAAACTTCATTTCTAAGTCATTTTGATTTTCTTTAAAATCATACTTTTTCGAACTACTCTCAAACCGTTGCTCCAATTTTCACCAAAATCGAATCGTATCATCTTTAGACCATGCTGGTAAAATGTTATGGATTTCGTGTTGATGGACGAAACCTTATTCATTCACCACAGCAACAAATTAGAGGCTTAATGCCAAAATGACTCTTGAGGTTGTATCTCTGCAATGCTTTTACATATTGACACCAAACTTTGCGAGTGTCATTGTCATCTCACTCTGACCATACCTCATTAATTTAATCACAGTGCCACCTATTGGTCAAAAGTGATAAACCAGTAAATCTTTATTATTGACTGTATTTGTGATTTTTCAGCTCTTTTGCCTAAAATGATCTTAATAGGTATTTAATTGCTCACTGATGCACTTGGTCTGATGCTCACAGCCGTATTGGCTGGCTGGTTGTGCCTTATTTGTGCTTGGCCCCGTAATTGCTGCTTGCAGCTATATTTTTTTTATTGTTACATTACTGTTTAAAAGTTTGGGGTTGTTAAGATTTTTTATGTTTTTGAAAGAAGTCTCTTCTGCTCACCAAGGCTGCATTTATTGGATCCAAAATACAGTAAAAACAGAAATATTGTCAAATATTATTACAGTTTAAAATAACTGTTTTCTATTGTAATATATTGTAGAATTTAATTTATTCCTGTGATCAAAGCTGAATTTTCAGCATCCTTACTCCAGTTTTCAGTGTCTTATGATCCTTCAGAAATCATTCTAACATGCTGATTTGCTGCTCAAGAAATATTTATTTTTATTATCAATGTTGAAAATAGTTGTGCTGCTTAATGTTTTTGTGGAAACTGCTACATTTTTTTCATGATTCTTTGATGAACAGAAAGTTAAAAGAAAAGCATTAAAAGTGACTAGTTCTTTCTTAAAACTAGCCTGAAAACTATGCATGTCATGTTTGTCTCTTCAGTAAGAAAACATATGCCAGAAATTGAGTACAGTTGTACTCTCCATTTAGCATTCAAACAAACCTCTTCAGCACTCACTTTTCGTCAAGAGTCACTCTTTACCTTCACACCTGCATGACAGATGCTCTACACTCGATATCTCTATGGGTCTCTTGTATAAAAGCTGCTATAATATCTGCTTCTGCATTAGTTTTATGGTAGCTTAAAGGATTAGTTCACTTTAAAATGAAAATTACCCCATGATTTACTCACCCTCAGGCCATCCTAGATGTACTTTCTTCTTTCAGACGAATACAATCAGAGTTATATTAATAATCACCCTGATACTCCAAAGCTTTATAATGGCAGTGCACTGAAACCACCTTGTTACTCTCTTAAAGATGTAAAAGGGATGATAGCGCAACATTTAAGTGAGATATAACTGTTGCAGTGTGTGAAGATGGCAGAGACAACCAACAACAATGTACTGCTAACATTAAGGTCGTTTTTATTAGGAGGACTGTAATGAGGTTACAACAAAAGAAAATTATTAGGAATATAACAAGAAACAAAACAAGAGTGTCACCAAATTAATAAAATAATCTAAACAAAATCCCCATAACTACAACCTGAATTCCGGAAATGTTGGGACGTTTTTTAAATTTGAATAAAATGAAAACTGAAAGACTTTCAAATCACATGAGCCAATATTTTATTCACAGTAGAACATAGATAACATAACAAATGTTTAAACTGAGAAATTTTTACAATTTTATGCACAAAATGAGCTCATTTCAAATTTGATGCCTGCTACAGGTCTCAAAATAGTTGGGACAAGGGCATGTTTACCATGGTGTAGCATCTCCTCTTCTTTTCAAAACAGTGTGAAGACGTCTGGGCATCGAGGTTATGAGTTTCTGGAGTTTTGGTGTTGAAATTTGGTCCCATTCTTGCCTGATATAGGTTTCCAGCTGCTGAAGAGTTCGTGGTCATCTTTGACGTATTTTTCTCTATAGGTGAAAGATCTGGACTGCAGGCAGGCTAATTCAGCACCCGGACTCTTCTATGACAAAACCACGCTGTTGTAATAGCTGCAGTATGTGGTTTTGTATTGTCCTGCTGAAATACACAAAGCCTTCCCTGAATTAGACGTCATCTGGAGGGGAGCATATGTTGCTCTAAAACCTTTATATACCTTTCAGCATTCATAGTGCCTTCCAAAACATGCAAGCTGCCCATACCGTATGCACTTATGCACCCCCATACCATCAGATATGCTGGCTTTTGAACCGAACGCTGATAACACGCTGGAAGGTCTCCCTCCTCTTTAGCCCAGAGGACACGGCGTCTGTGATTTCCAACAAGAATGTCAAATTTGGACTTGTCTGACCATAGAACACTTTTCCACTTTGAAACAGTCCATTTTAAATGAGCCTTGGCCCACAGGACACGATGGCGCTTCTGGACCATGTTCACATATGGCTTCCTTTTTGCATGATAGAGCTTTAGTTGGCATCTGCAGATGGCACAGCGGATTGTGTTAACCGACAGTGGTTTCTGGAAGTATTCCTGGGCCCATTTAGTAATGTCATTGACACAATCATGCCGATGAGTGATGCAGTGTCGTCTGAGGACCCGAAGACCACGGACATCCAATAAAGGTCTTCGGCCTTGTCCCTTACACACAGAGATTTCTCCAGTTTCTCTGAATCTTTTGATGATTATGCACTGTAGAAGATGAGATTTGCAAAGCCTTTGCAATGTGACGTTGAGGAACATTGTTTTTAAAGTATTCCACAATCTTTGTACACACTCTTTCACAGATTGGAGAGCCTCTGCCCATCTTTACTTCTGAGAGACTCTGCCTCTCTAAGACATCCCTTTTATAGCTAATCATATTACAGACCTAAAATCAATTAACTTAATAAGTTGCTAGATTCTCCCAGCTGAATCTTTTCAAAATTTCTTGCTTTTTCAGCCATTTGTTGCCCCCATGCCAACTTTTTTGAGACCTGTAGCAGGCATCAAATTTGAAATGAGCTCATTTAGTGGATAAAAGTGTAAAATATCTCCCTTTAAACATTTATGTTATCTATGTTCTATTGTGAATAAAATATTGGCTCATGTGATTTGAAAGTCTTTTAGTTTTCATTTTATTCAAATTTAAAAAACGTCCCAACATTTCCGGAATTCGGGTTGTATTAACCCAACCTCTAAAACTGCCTACCAGAAAGAAAAATGCAGAAACAAAACAGAAATCTTCAGCGTATACAATGCCCTAAATAAACTACGCTGACTAAAAATGAAAATACAATTAGTGGCGATCACCCTTCAGCTAACTAACACAAAAGAATACTACTTACCATTGTTACAAAGGTACTTAGAAGTTCAACAACCAGAAAAGATATAAACTGTTGACTTATAAGCTCAGCAACCAGTAGGATTGTACAAAACAATGAGACAACTACTTAAAATTAAACAAAGAATTCAAATTCCTACCGAGTGGTTAGTTACGACACACCGTGTTTGTCTCTGATTATCAGCGTGTAGCAAGAACATCACACACGCACACCTGCACTTAATACGGGACTTGAATACTAGTACTGAAACAGTGCATTTTCTTAACAAGAACTAACAGTGCAGTAATACATCAGCACAACAACAAACAAACCCGAAGATGTCTTGACTCGGAAACCACCGGACAAACATTAACATGCAATCATAGCTAGCTGGACTTTTCGGCTCGATTAAAGGCACGGAAGTTGAGCGAAATCTGGCATTGGTCTGCTCACTGCTCATTCATTGTAAATGAGGCCTTTTAACCTGCCGGCATGTCAGCGGATTGGTCAAACATCGGCCATGACGTCGAGCGTCGTGACCTCACAGATATGATTGACAGTCGTATAGTCCAATGATCGCAACCTAAGAGGAATTTAAAGAAACAAAGCACAAAAAAGAAAGAGAAAAAAAAACACAAAATACAAAACACACGTGGAACGTAACACACCTGTTTGAAGCTCAAAAAAAGTGCATCCATCCATCATAAACGTACTCCACACGACTCTGGGGGGTTAATAAAGGCCTTCTGAAGCGAAGCGATGCGTTTATGTAAGAAAAATATCCATATTTAACGTTATAAAGTAAAATAACTAGCTTCCACCAGATCGCCAAAAGTATAACACCTCTCGCAATTCGAAACACTTACGCAAAGTCCTGCGCCTTCCATATTCAACTTACAAAACAAGCGTAACTGAAGCGTCGTCAGTTACGCTTTTTCCGTAAGTTAAATACTGAAGGCGGTCTGGCGGAAGCTAGTTATTTTACTTTATAATGTGTTAAATATGGATATTTTGATATATTTATGATTGATGGATGCACTTTTTTCGAGCTTCAAACAGGTGGTTTCTGTGCACTGCCATTATAAAGCTTTGGAGCCTCAGGGTGATTATTAATATAACTCTGATTGTATTCGTCTGAAAGAAGAAAGTTATATACACCTAGGATGGCTTGAGGGTAAGTAAATCATGGGGTAATTTTCATTTTAAAATGAACTAATCCTTTAATGTCTAGGTTAACATGCAACTTAAACATGCTGCTACCGGTAACTGATTTCTTATGCTTTCTTGTATGTTTACTTTGTTAAAGCATCAAGCACTGCACTGTGGAACTTACTTAGTTCCTCAATTAGTTCATTCTAGAACTCGCAAATGCGTCTTTCTTTTTTTTAAGACAGACTCACGTGTTCCAGAAGTTACTTAGCACCAGCCAATCAGGGGTGCGTTTCCCATATACAACGATGTAACTCGCTGCTTAACTAACATAATACGATGCATCGTTGAAGAAATCAACTAGCTAGGCACGACTGTTTCCCGAAACCATATTGTCACAAATTTGGTTAATGTCGCGCAGGTGGTGGAGTAAAAACTTCTTTTAAAGTGCCCCTATTATGGATTTTTGAAAATTACCTTTCATGTAGTGTGTAACATAGCTCTAAGTGAATGAAAACATCCTGTAAAGTTTTAAATCTGAAAGTGCACCATATATAAAGTTATTGTCTCTCAAAAGTAAGAATAGACTCTGAGTCAATTAAACAAGTCGTTTGTAAAACAAATCCCAAGCCGTTTCGTTGTGACGTCACAATGAAACTTTAGCATATTGCCCGCCCACTTATTGCGCGCGCAGAAGCCAGGGAAAATTCATTTTTTCAACAATACCACAGCAGTACAATCTTTTGTTGTGTTCCCATCATATGGATATGGATCAATGCCCAGTTTATTTAGACCAGCTTGCTTCTCTGAATCTCAACCTGTAAGTATGATTAATAATTGATGTTTATATTTTCTAGCGATCGTTCAAAATTCGTAGTTTTGTGTAACGTACACCCTAGTCTGTATGTCTCCTGCTAACTGGCTAACTCACGTTTCTGTAGTTCTGCTATTCAGATGTGGGTCCAATATTGTCTAAAAATGTGTTGATTAATGCAGCTTGTCTGTCTTATTACTTGGAGTAATGATCAAGGATGGAGCATGACTTTTCTTTACAAAGTGTAATGCATTATTAGCTATTCACGTTTGTGCTCAGCTAACGTGGGAGTTTACAACATAGTTGTGGGCTCGGTTCGCTTACAGAACTGTAAAACAAAATGCTTTTTTCCTCTGCATTTTTATTATTACAGTAGAGTGGAGCTCTATCTTTAGGAACCTTAAAAAAGGCATAATAGGGGCACTTTAATGAATCCGTTTGAGATCGAATTAATGACAGATTTTTGCTATAAATTACAGACATAGCATCTGAGGTTTAATTCTCATTTTTTCTCAATTTTGCTTTATTTCCAGATTCAATCATAGGCTCCTTCGTATGTACTAGAGCATGTACGCACATGCACACTCTTCAAAAACTGAATCTCTTTAAATCTCTTGACAAACTAAAAGATGTAAATGTAATTTGTATATATTCAAAATAAAAGATATACTAGATTGAATGTCAGCTTGCTTATTTTGCTCATGATAAGGATTTATCAAGTCCACGTCATGCAGACAAGAAACTATGCTTCTAACCACAGGTTGAGAGCTGTCATTCCAACCACACAACTTTGCGATGCTGTTTGCGAACGTTTGTTGAAACTATGGTTTCAGGAAACACCGACTTGTTGAACTATGGTGATGATGAAGGAACTTGCGACCATAGTAGGCTAACAATGCTTTTGGGAAACGCACCCAAGATTAAAGCTCTGGAATTCAGCCCAGACAAATTAATGCAGCAACAAATGAAAACAAGAACACATTTGTAATAAAAGGTATAAAAGCAGCTTATTGGTTACCTGTGCAGATGAAAAGCACAGTATCACCCAAGCACCAGATGAAAAGGCCTGAGTGGAATGATTGGATTTCCTTCAAACCAAGAAAATGTCTTCCGAAGCTCCACTAGCTCTGTCAGACTCCAGATGCCGGCCACAGCCCAGAGATTAGTGAGCTACAAAGGGAAAGCTGGCTGAGAGAGGACCTAAAACCATGTGAGGAGCAGAGCCTGGCCTGGAGAGGGATGAGGGAGCTCCATTTTGGATAAGAGTGAAGAGAGAGAGTAAAGCTGAGTGATCTTCCACCCCGCAGTGCTCAGAGATACGGCCACACTCACGCGCTCACACTAAGCTCTACAACCTGTAGTGTGTCTTGAGATATCCGTACACCCGCTAAACAACCTGATTCCAGCCACTGATCAATGAATAAGTTTTTATTAATCTGGGTTCTTAATGTTAAGTTCTACATAAACACATTTTTAGCATTTTAAGTTGAATACATTTCAATAAAATAACAGTTGATGTATTTTGACAGAACATTAATTAACAAGGAACAATAGTATATTTGTAAATTAAAGGATTAGTTCACCCAAAAATGAAAATTCTGTCATTAATTACTCACCCTCATGTCGTTCCACACTCGTAAGACCTTTGTTCATCTTCGGAACACAAATTAAGATATTTTTGATAAAATCCGATGGCTCAGTGAGGCCTTCATTGCCAGCAAGATAATTAACACTTTCAATGCCCAGAAAGCTACTAAAGACATTTAAAACAGTTCATGTGACTACAGTGGTTCAACTTTAATGTTATGAAACGACAAGAATACTTTTTGTGCTCCAGAAAAACAAAATAATGATTTTATTCAACAATATCTAGTGATGGGCAATTTCAAAACACTGCTTCATGAAGCTTCGAAGCTTTACGAATCTTTTGTTTCGAATCAGTGGTTCGAAGCATGTATCAAACTGCCAAAGTCACGCCCCCCCAGTGGTGAACCATTGAAATTTTGAAACACTTATGATGTACCGAAGCCTTATTTACTAAAATCACATGACTTTGGCAGTTTGGTACACGCTCCAAACCACTGATTCAAAACAAAAGATTCGTAAAGCTTCAAATCTGTGGTCTGTCCATTCTTGGCCAGAACATCCTGCAATGTGGACCAGATTTTATGCTGATTCTCAGAAGTCTGTACAACACTAGACACTGCTGCAATAGTGGTTTGTTTCTGCCAGGCTTCAAATGTGGTATGAAAATTTGGAATATGTAGGACATGGTCAGGATGAAGACCACACACACACACACACACACACACACACACACACACACACTTCTGAGTAGCAGACAGTCATCTGTGTATCTTTGTAGGTGTTGTAAAGCTAATATGATGCATTAGTCCAGCAGCGAAAACTCTGCCGCGTGACATGTCAGAGAGAGACACATCAATATATGATTTATGGTCTCATTACTGGCAGCAAATGGGACTTGGAGATGACACACTCTGAAAAGCTGCTGCTCAGATAAACACACGTTAGGAAGGAGATGGTGAAGACAGGTGGCTCTGTTCTCCACTGCTCTGGAGGAGGAAGGAAGGTCATTCTTAATAGATCCTTTGATTTCGGGTTACTTTGAAAACCTGGATACTTTGAGGGAAACTTAGGATGAAATTAGGTGGGGAAATTGTTATTTTTGTGGACACAGCGTGAGATGATCTGAATAATTTAACATTTAAGCTTGATTTCAGAGCCCGAAAGGTCAGAAGTTATTGCTTGATTCTTGATTCTGACATCATATTCTATAACTAGGGTCCAAAATGTAAGGGTTAGTTCACCCAAAAATGAAATTTCTGTCATTAATTACTCATCCTCATGTCGTTCCACACCCGTAAGACCTTTGTTCATCTTCAGAACACAAATTAAGATATTTTTGATCAAATCCAATGGCTCAGTGAGGCCTCCATTGACATAAAGAAAAAATTAACACTTTCAAATGCCCAGAAATATACTAAAGACATATTTAAAACAAATACTATTTGTGTGCCAAAAAAACAAAAACAAAATAATGACTTTATTCAACAATATCTAGTGATGGGCAATTTCAAAACACTGCTTCATGAAGCTCCGAAGCTTTAAGAATCTTTTGTTTTGAATCAATGGTTCGGAGCATGTATCAAACTGCCAAAGTCACATGATTTCAGTAAACGAGGCTTTGTTACGTCATAAGTATTGCGAAACATTTCGAAATTTCAATAGTTCACCACTGGGGGTGATGATCTCTGTGAACTGGTGATGGGCAGAGCGAGGCTTCGTGAAACACTGAAACAGTTGAAGCAAATGAGTCGAATTGTGTCAAGGCTTCGCAACAATCTGACACCCGTCTCCACAGTGACACTGGTAACTTGCACGTGTTGATCTGAAATAACTTTGACAACGATTCAGACAACCGTTGACGAATTATAACGTACATGTGGTTTAGCCAAACAAGGAAGTGTGTGGGGGAGTGGATGGTGTTCTCGACTGGGTTCGAATCCTGGTCAGAACAGTGTTTTGCTATAAAAACTCATGCAAATAAACACCTTTTACAAACCCATTGCAAATGTTTTATTGAAAGTAAAATCTATAAATCATATAATAAGATTGAAAATCAAGTGTATGTATAAAATGCCTTCTTTTATCAATTTTCAGGGCTTGTTTTGATTGTTTCATGGATGGCTCAGCTAAACAGGCCAATAAGAGACTATTAACTACTATTATTCTTTTTAATTATAGGCCTACTAATGTCTAATTAAAACATCTACAAATGTATAAAACTGATCAGAGATCAGGTAAAACCTATAGACTTGATTCATGGGTTCAAAGAAATCATCGACCCACAGTGGTGAACCATTGAAATTTTGAAACGTTTTTCGAAACTTTCAAAACACTTATGACGTAACGAAGCCTTGTTTACTGAAATCATGTGACTTTGGCAGTTTGTTACACACTCCGAACCACTGATTCGAAACAAAAGATTTGTAAAGCGTCGAAGCTTCATGAAGCTTTTTTTTTTTTTTTTGACGCACAAAAAATATTCTCGTCGCTTCATAACATTAAGGTTGAACCACTGTAGTCACATGAACTGTTTTAAATATGTCTTTAGTACCTTTCTGGGCATCTGAAAGTGTAAATTATCTTGCTGTCAATGGAGGCCTCACTGAGCCATCAGATTTGATCAAAAATATCTTAATTTATGTTCCAAAGATGAACGAAGGTCTTATGGGTGTAGAACGACATGAGGGTGAGTAATTAATGACAGAATTTTCATTTTTGGGTGAACTAACCCTTTTAACACTCAACAGGCACCAAATGTACCAAAATTGGAAAGATTGTAGTTGGAGTAATGTATGTATTCCATCAAATATCTGTATATTATCAGATACATTTTAGTAAAAAAAAAAAAAAAAAAAAAGTTTCCTGGCGAGTAAAAAAAAACAAAAAAAAATTTTTGGCAGTTCATGTATGATTGTGTAAAGATGGACTGCATTACTGCGGTAAACCTGTCATCTTACCCTATAAGGGATTTAAAACCAGAGTGTCTTCCATGAACTTGTAAGCTGTTTGTCAGAAAACAGACAGAGTCTTTCTTTGTTCTTCCAAAGCAAAGCTTTGGAGTTCAATAATAGCTGGCGTGTTACTCTCTGACTGTGTCAGTCCTGCTATGAAGCGCCGTCAGCCATGATTACTTGTTTGACGGTTAAATCAGTCTTGGTTTGTTAAAGTGAAATGTGCCTCGGGAATCATCAAATTGAATGTAATAAGCTGAACAGCACATTAATTGCTCAACACTTTTGGAAAGTACTCTTCCCATTATTTTCAGTTTATGATGGTCACAGTTACTGCAGAGGTGCTGTAAACTTTTTTCTCTGATTACACAATACATTTTAAAGACATTTACTTCTGTTCTGACATTTCTGACATTTACATAGGAGGCTATATAAATATAGATAGCTGCCTGTAGCTGTCCGAACAGAAGTACACGTCATTAAAATATAATGATTGATTGAAGTTGTTTATAATTCAAAACACTGAATCAATGAACAATGAATTCAATATGGGGAACTATTTATTTAATAGTCTTATTATAAGCACTAGTCTTATTATAAACTCCAAAACTCCATGTCTTGTATGGGTTTAAATGGATAGTCTGTCATCATTTACTGACCATCATGTCATTCCAAACCTGTTTGAATTTGTATCTTCTGTGGATCACAAAAGCAGAAGCTAATTAAATGGGGGCAGATGTTAAGTTTGGAAAATGACTGAAAAAGCACCAGTATCAGTAAAAGTATCTGTACCACTATTTAAAAGTAGTTCATACAACAGTCTTCTGAAGTCATGATAGTCTTGTGGGAGAAACAGAGAGAACTGTTGCTTCATGAGAAAGAAGTGTGTGAACTTTCTGCTGAACATCTTTTGTGATCCATAGAAGAAAGTCAAACTGGTTTGGAATGACACAAGTGTGAGTAAATGATGACAGAATTTAAATTTTGTGGTGAATCATTCTTTTAAATATGAGAGGGAGAAAGATGTACAAACTCTTGCATGAGACAGAGAGGCATTTGAACAGTAATCTGAGGAAAGACAAGAGACTTTTATGTACGCTGGCACATCGAAACACAGTGCCCTGTTTGTCTCTCTTCGCTGCCATAGCAACCATGTCAAAAACACACCGTCTCTGTAGAAGCTGAATGAACCACAGAGAGTCCAGGGTGTGAAGGAGGTTTTGAAGGGTTTCTTGTGCAACCTTCTTGCCAAACTGTGTATTGTGGATATTGTTCTGGCACTACAAGATTTAACCTCACGGGGGCTCATATCATTTTCAACTCTTTATTTCCAAAAGATCGTGTTTGAAGCAATGAAAGGGACTGAAAGAGAGTTTATTAAAAACAGCTCATTTTTGCAGTTGCATTAACATATGGCCACCCACATTTAAATCAGCCACACCTATTGTGTGATCATAAATTTGACCCACCCACTCACAATGAGGTGATAGTGTGATAGATACTATTATGTTTGAGTGCTGTCTTCAAGGACATGAATGAGAATTAATGAGTTAATTCAACTGTGCAGAATTAAAAAAAAAAAAAAAAAAAACAACTTTAATTGAAATAAATTGTAAAAGACATCCAGTATTTCCACTGAAAAGATGTATAGGAATATTTCCAACCTAGGCTAACTGGAAAAATATAACACTGTACTACCTACACTACACCCTACCTAAACAGATTGTGTTAAAGGATTAGTTCATTTTAAAATGAAAATTACCCCAAGCTTTACTCACCCTCAAGCCAGCCTAGGTGTATATGAATTTCTTCTTTCAGATGAACACAATCTGAGTTATATTAATAAATATTCTGATGCATCTAAGCTTTATAATGGCAGTGAACGGGGCCAACGAGTATAAAGCTCAAGAAAGTGCATCCATCCAAAGCAAAACGTACCCCACACGGCTCCAGGGGGCCTTCTGAAGCGAAGCGATGCGTTTGTGTAAGAAAAATATCCATATTTAACAAGTTAAATATCTAGCTTCCGCCAGACTGCCTTCTGTATTCAACTTATGAAGAAAGTGTAATGCCTCTCGCAGTTCAAAATGCTTACGCTACGTCCTACGCCTTCCATAAACAGCTGCTTTCTTCCTAAGTTGAATACGGAAGGCGGTCTGGTGGAAGCTAGATATTTTACTTTATAACTTGTTAAATATAGATATTTTTCTTACACAAAGGCATCGCTTTGCTTCAGAAGGCCTTTAACACTGTGCTCAGACTTTTCTCCTCAGCTAGAGACTCCAATGGTCTAACATTTGTCTTCTCTGAAGCTTTAAAAGAGACCTCAGAAATAAGGTTAATGTTACTCTTAATTGTTGATACAATAAGAAAGCAGTAGAGTTTATGTGCATAGGGCACATCATTTGTTGATGGAAATAGTAATGTACTAGACGCTGTTATCAGGAAAATTGCTACAGGAAAGGTAACCCTGGAGCTTTCTTTGCTGAAAGGCGCATTAAATGGCTTATGAACCAATCCTTGACTAATTTGATTATTAATATATCTTATATGGTAGAAATGTTCGAGTTCACATTGAGACATTTGACTTGGTATACACTTTGCAATGTTGTTGAGATCACTTTTTAAATTTAGAGGAGACAAATGAAGGCCTTTATTACCAGGCTTGAAGAAAAAAAAAAGATGACTAAGGGTGATTTCACACCTGCCTCATTTAGTTCAGTTGCATCGCACTAGAGTTCGTTTGGGCAAATGTGAATGCAGCAATCGCACTCGGGTGTTCACCAAAAGTGGACCAAACAAGCGTACCGAGACCTCCATACAGAGGTGGTCTCGGTACGCTTTCAAACGAACTCTGGAGCGGTTCGCTTGATATGTGAAAGCAATCCGACCCATTGGACCAACGAACCAAACGATATCATAATTCATAATGGGAAATTTGTTATATAAAAAGCAGTAGTGTCTGATTCTGTGAGTGTGCACATTATTTACCGTAGTTGAAAACCAAAGAGCGCCTCTTCATCTTAAAATATTGTGTAATTGCGCTTCTTCGTGCAAGAATGCTGTCCCGACAAAGCCTTGATTCCTGCTCTATCTGCATTATAACATTCATATATGGTCTCGACAGTGCTGGGAGATCCAGAGAGAGCGCGTTTGAATTTACCGCAGTATTAATACGAATGTAGTATATAATTTAACAGCGGGAATGATGACGGCTACATTAGTATAGTGTTTGCGTGTGTTTTGACAGTTACAAACAAAGCCACAATAAGCTCATGGAGCTAAATTATAAATCATTTTGATGGATGATGCTGAGAAAACTCTGACCAATAAGAGGACAGTTGTACTGGCATGTGACTTACATAAACATATTTTGGTATGCTTTGAAATGTTGCCTTGTGAAAGCGAACCGAGCCAAGAAGAAAATGCAACATTGTAACAAATTTAGTCCCTGTTTCGGAACAAAACAAACGATCCATATGTGTGAAAACACCTTAACTTTTAAGACTAGTCTAAGAAATTTTTGCAACAAACTTGTCAGAAGCACTTTTCAAAATGGTCTCCTTTAAAGTTTTAGAAGAGATCTCAATAACATCAAACACTGTGCTCAGACTTTTCTCCTCAGCTAGAGACTCCAATGGTCTAACATTTGTCTTCTCTGAAGTTTTAAAAGAGACCTCAGTAACATCTCACGCTGTGCTCAGATTTTTCTCCTTACCTAGAGACTCTGAAGCTCACACATTTGTCTTCTCTTAAAGTTTAGATGAGATCTCAACAACTTTACAAACTGTGCACCAATAAAGTAAAAAAAAAAAAAAAAAAAACAGTCCAGCGTTTCAGCGTTTAAGCCTATATTAAGAGTGAAAATATGCAGAAATAAGGTTAATGTTACTCTTAATTGTTGATACAATAAGAAAGCAGTAGAGTTTATGTGCATAGGGCACATCATTTGTTGATGGAAATAGTAATGTACTAGACGCTGTTATCAGGAAAATTGCTACAGGAAAGGTAACCCTGGAGCTTTCTTTGCTGAAAGGCGCATTAAATGGCTTATGAACCAATCCTTGACTAATTTGATTATTAATATATCTTATATGGTAGAAATGTTCGAGTTCACATTGAGACATTTGACTTGGTATACACTTTGCAATGTTGTTGAGATCACTTTTTAAATTTAGAGGAGACAAATGTGAGAGCGCCAAAGTCTTTAGCTAAGGAGAAAAATCTAAGCACAGTGTGTGATGTTGTTGAGTTCTCTTCTGAATCTTTAGAGACAAGAGTGAGAGCATCAGAGACTCTAGCAGAGGAGAAAAATATGAGCACAGTGTGTGATGTTGTTGAGATCTCTTCTGAAACTTTAGAGGAGACAAATGTGAGAGCTCCAGAGTCTCTAGGTAAGGAGAAAAATCTGAGCACAGTGTGTGATGTTGTTGAGATCTCTTCTGAAACTTTAGAGGAGACAAATGTGAGAGCTCCAGAGTCTCTAGGTAAGGAGAAAAATCTGAGCACAGTGTGTGATGTTGTTGAGATCTCTTGTGAATATTTAGAGGAGACAAATGTGAGACCACCAGAGTCTCTAGCTAAGGAGAAAAGTCTGAGCATAGTGAGTGATTTTGTTGAGATCTCTTCTAAACCTTTAAAGGAGACCATTGTGAGAATGTCTCAGGAGACAAGTGTGAGAAGCAGGAGACTCAAAAAGTCAAAAGTCTCCATTTGATGTTTAAGTAACCTCATTTGTCTAGGAGAAACATTTGAGATGTTAAAGAGATATCACTTTTGATTTTTCATTCATATGGGACTTTCCAAAACAAAGCCAGAATATGGCCTTTAAATGAATATTCTGGCATTTGTAGCATAATGTTGATTACTACAAAATAATAATTTTGACAATGGCTTTGTTTTCTTTAAAAAAAACAATGATCAAGGTTATGGTGAGGCACTCACTGGAAGTGAATGGGGCCAATTTTTGGAAGATAAAAGCAGAAATGTGAAGCGTATTATTTTATCAAACGCTTACAATAATGTTTCTGTTAAAACCTATGTATTTAAGATGAAATGCTGTTTAAAACATTTTTTATGGTTTTAGGGTTTTAGATGTTACAACCCGAATTCCGGAAATGTTGGGACATTTTTTAAATTTGAATAAAATGAAAACTGAAAGACTTTCAAATCACATGAGCCAATATTTTATTCACAATAGAACATAGATAACATAACAAATGTTTAAACTGAGATATTTTACAATTTTATGCACAAAATTAGCTCATTTCAAATTTGATGCCTGCATAGTTGGGACGGGAGCATGTTTACCATAGTGTAACATCTCCTCTTCTTTTCAAAACAGTTTGAAGACGTCTGGGCATCGAGGTTATGAGTTTCTGGAGTTTTGGTGTTGGAATTTGGTCCCATTCTTGCCTGATATAGGTTTCCAGCTGCGGAAGAGTTCGTGGTCGTCTTTGACTTATTTTTCTCTATAGGTGAAAGATCTGGACTGCAGGCAGACCAATTCAGCACCCGGACTCTTATACGACTAAGCCATGCTGTTGTAATAGCTGCAGTATGTGGTTTTGCATTGTCCTGCTGAAATACACAAGGCCTTCCCTGAAATAGAGGTCGTCTGGAGGGGAGCATGTTGCTCTAAAATCTTTATATACCTTTCAGCATTCATAGTGCCTTCCAAAACATGCAAGCTGCCCATACCATATGCACTTATGCACCCCCATACCATCAGAGATGCTGGCTTTTGAACTGAACGCTGATAACACGCTGGAAGGTCTCCCTCCTCTTTAGCCCGGAGGACATGGCGTCCGTGATTTCCAACAAGAATGTCAAATTTGGACTCATCTGACCATAGAACACTTTTCCACTTTGAAACAGTCCATTTTAAATGAGCCTTGGTCCATAGGACACGACAGCGCTTCTGGACCATGTTCACATATGGCTTCCTTTTTGCATGATAGAGCTTTAGTTGGTATCTGCAGATGGCACGGCGGATTGTGTTTACCGACACAATCATGCCGATGAGTGATGCAGTGTCGTCTGAGAGCCCGAAGACCATGGGCATCCAACAAAATCTTCGGCCTTGTCCCTTACGCACAGAGATTTCTCCAGTTTCTCTGAATCTTTTGATGATGTTATGCACTGTAGATGATGAGATTTGCAAAGCCTTTGCAATTTGGCGTAGAGGAAAATTGTTTTGTTCTGATATCAATTAACTTAATTAGTTGCTAGATGTTCTCCCATCTGAATCTTTTCAAAATTTCTTGCTTTGTCAGCCATTTGTTGCCACCGTGCCAACTTTTTTGAGACCTGTAGCAGGCATCAAATTTGAAATGAGCTCATTCAGTGGATAAAAGTGTATAATTTCTCCATTTAAACATTTGTTATGTTATCTATGTTCTATTGTGAATAAAATGTTGTCTCGTGTGATTTGAAAGTCTTTTAGTTTTCATTTTATTCAAATTTAAAAAACGTCCCAACATTTCCAGAATTCGGGCTGTATGTTGTCATGGTGACGAAGTTGTAAAATTGGATATAACTTTGCACAGAAAAGGATAGTGAGCATTTGTTCCCACGTTAACACATATTAACAATACCAGACTGCCAATAACAGATTGCCCTCATTCACTTCCATTGTAAGTGTATCACTGTAACCTGTAACCCATCACAATTTTTTTTTTGGTGGTAATCAACAATAAGTGCTTTCAGTTGGGCTTTGCATGTATTGAAGCCAAAAATATTCATGTAATCTGAATAATGTGCATGCAAACGTGATCAGTGTGTATGAAATGGGTTGTGCTGTTCTGTTTCTTCACCAAGCACAGATAGTGACGGAAGGCATTCCCATGACTTAGATAACAGGGTAAAAACAATCTTTCAAAGAGCCTGGGATCCAGAGCTAGTGTGAACTTGGCTCTCCAGTAGTCAGATTGTGGCAGCTCCCTGATTCAAAGTGACTGGCGATGGAGACGGCCCAGAATCCTATTGGGCAGAGCAGCCTACACATTAATTAACGGGGCTGGCCAATCTAATGCAGTCGGTCGCACATACCCTGCCAATCTGGCTCATTCTTGCTTTATTCAATTCCAAAAAATAAATCCCTGCTCTTGTTCTCATCAAAATAAGCCATTTTGCATTGATTACTGCAGAGTTGATTTCGCTCTGTGAGAACACAGGTTGTTCACGGGTGGCTTTTGTTCATTTTCAGACTTGTTTATAGATGTTGAGCCATTGGATCAGCCATTGGACTAGAAGTAGTTTAGTGTCATGCTAAAGGTCATATTCCCCTTCAGCTCTTCTGGCCGATCATTCTCAACATCCAACCTCTACCAACAACACTGTGAAAAACCTTGTGCTTTCACACAAAGCACAGTCAGCTCATGTTGTTCCAAACCGGTATGACTTTTCTTCAGTGGAATATAGAAGATGAATTGCTGAAGAATATCCTGCCTGTTCATTTCTATATAATGAAAGTGAATGAAGACTGGAGCTGTCAATCAAACACCAACAAGCATGACATGATTAGCTAGTCTGTATTTGAGAAAAAAAAAAAAAAAAAAAAACTATGGTAGCTAACTCTAGAAACTGTCATCTTTAGGTAATTCATCTGAAAACATAATCTCACTATGAAGATTTCATGGGCTGTATCTCTGCGCAAGTTCAGGCAATCATTGCTTCTTGGTTACAGTTACAGTAAGGGTGCATGTGTCAGACAGCACATCTTACCTTTCTTTATAGGCAGTGGCTATTTGCACTAAGCGCAAATAGTGATAGATGCTATTTACACTAAGTGAAAATAGCAATTAGAAGTGAAAATAGCATATTTTCTTAGTGATAGATGCTATTTACACTAAGTGAAAATAGCAATATATTCTATTTACACTAAGTGACAATAGCAGCATTTTCTTAGTGATATGCTATTTAAACTAGACAAAAATAGCGATAGATTCTATCATGTAAAAGAATCAGTTCTTTGCAAAAAGAGTAAATAGTAATTAGATGCTATCTATACTTTATATCGGCAGATGCTATTTGCACCTCACTATTTTTGTACATTAAAAGGATGCAATAATATCATAGAGTGTAATTGATTATATTTATTAAAATTATTAAATGGATGCTGCCTTATTGGGAGAATAAAAACCCTCCCTTAGAATAAAAACACCTTCCCCTAACCCTACCCAATAAACATTTAATATTATTAAACACTCGTTCACAGTTTATTTCCACTTTTAGAACGTTATTTTCATTTTTATTGAAAATAAATGCAAGTTCAGCAGAAGGCGGATCTAAACCCGCGTCGATCGCGTTAAAAGCCAAGTTTACGAGCCTTACTTGCTACTGCTGCTGCAGACGTTGAATTTTATGCCTCTTTTTTTAAAACTTGAGTGACAGACATTGGTGGGCGGAACTAGTGTAAATAGCATTTAGCTAACAAGGGACGCTATTTGCACTTAGTATAAATAGACACTCCGTTATTTTTATATAGCGCTTTATACAATACAGATTGTTTCAAAGCAGCTCTACAGTGATAAACAGTAAAGTAATGATCAGTGATTCAAACAGAATTCAATTCTGCTGTTGTTCAGTTGAAATCAGTTCATTGTTGATTCTGTTTGGTTCAGTAACTGTGTAAAGTTCATCAATAATGAAATGAGTTCAATTCAGCTATAACACAGCTGAAAACAGTGACGTCATCGTCCAGCTCAGTTCAGCTCTCATCTGATAGCGTCAGTAGTACATTCAAGTCAATAATATTGCTGAATATTAAGTGTCCCCAACTAAGCAAGCCAAAAGACAACAGTGGCAAGGAACCCAAATTCCATCAGGTGACAGAAACTGAGAAAAAAACCACATGAACATTTGTACATCTCTTAAAGTGCACATATCATGAGAAGTCAATATTTCCCTGATCTTTGTTGCATCACTTCCAATATGTTCATGAGTTTTCTGAGGGTCTTTCTTTAACTTAGAACAGCGATCCATAGAGAACTTGAAGGCGAACTATGAGAAGTCGAAAACATCGAGTACAAGAGTGTTCAATGTTGTTTTGAAGTAAAACTGAGACTATAGTTTAGGAGCTTGGATTTCCACGTCTGTTCAGCTTCTTAGCATCACGTGACCCCCATTTCCTTGATCTTTGAGTGTATGAAAACATACCAAAACTTTTAGAATTCAAAACTTTCTGCAGATTCCTTTTGAAGAATCCCAACGTTAGAAACCAGGGACTCAAGTTTATTTTTAATAATTTACATAATCATTTCTGTCTGAACAGTTTGAGCAGCATATTTCAATGCAAAACCACTGGAATAACTCTTCTTCTTAAGTATGGTAAACATAGTCATTGTTAGTCTTAAATGTAAAGCACGTCAAGTTGAAAAATGGCCATATGAAACATCGGCACTAATAACTTTGCTAACATTGTAAGAGGACCCTCAGGGAAAAAAATAACTAAAAATGCATGAGATGACCCTTTTAAAATGGTCTGTAATTATGATATTGCTGATAGATTATTGCTAGAGAGGAGAAGCGAAGCACTGAAATAAATATAACTGGTCATTTCTTATGCATAAATGTGTGTCCCATCAAATATAGTCACTCTCACATGCAAGTGATTTTTTGAATGGTGGAAGTGCTGAGGTTTCCTCTAAAGGAAATTGCATAGTTTAAGACTCTTAAATGTAGTGTGTTCTGAATGAAATAATTCAGATCATTTTTGGTTTGAATTAATGTGAGTTAATAGAAGACTGTGATGATTTTTGCTCTCCTACAGTGGCAATTTTAGGTGGAAGGGGGCATCAAATTACAGCCCTCTGATATGCATGTATTATGTATAAGGAAATTTACAAAAATCAAACTATTTCTGTTTGATTAGATGAATGAGAGGTTTGGAAACCTGATTGACATGCTGTGTTCTGTCTGTTAATCATGTCGACAAAAACACAGCTGTCATCATAATTTCTGATTATGAAATACATTTTTTTCTCTAATACACGTTGGCCACAAGTATTGGCACCCCTAGACATTCTTATGATTAAAATATCTATATATTTCCATTCATATTTCCATATTTTAGCACACCAGTGTGACTAGGAACATGAAACTATCCAGCCATGACTTCCTGTTTCACAGGAGTATAAATATGAGGAAACACAAAGGCCAAATTCAATTAAAGGCACAATATGTATCCGCCTCTTCCAGTCATGATGAGTATGTACGCAGTCTTGTTTTATCATATTAGGTACATTTGTGTGCTGAAAGTTGTTACTTGGTATAGTGCTACATTTGTGCGTTCGCTTGGCGGCTACTATGAGACACTTGTTGCACACTGCAGTAAGCTAGATCGATATTAGGCATGGTAAAACATGGTACTCACTGTAAATCAAGAAAACGAGATTTAAACAGTAAGACTTACTATTGAGCTATATAACAAAGATTAGTTTTCTGTCGATGAATGTATCCAAAAAGTTGCTCACCTGTCTAATAAAAACACATAATATATTAAAGCGTCTTTGGTGTTTCCATGGTTTCTACAAAATAAAACCGGAAATCGAGGGTAACGCGGGTATGATGTCATTGATAGGTGACACATGATCATGGTCCGTGTCCTGGTTAAAATGTCTTATTTCTCCGGAATTAAAAATTCTTGGAAACATTTAGGATAATATAAGTACACAAGTCAACAAAATATATAACATTGTTCTAGTGATTTTTGGATATATTAATCCAAAAATCTTACATATTGTGCCTTTAATCATCCATCACAATGAGTAAAACCAAAGAATATTTGGTTTAAAGATTGTTGAGCTTCACAAAATAGAAAGTGGCTATAAGAAAATATCTAAAGTATTGAATTTCAACCATCATGGCAATAATTAAGAAGTTCAAATCAACAGAAAATGTTACGAATCTGCATGGAAGAGGACTTCTGTCTATATTATCTTAAGCCTGAGTAAATGACCACGAATTATCTCTTTTTTTTGGTCAACTTTTCCTTTAAGATGCACCTTCAGTTGCTTTTATGCTCAGGCACATCTTGACACTGGTGGCTTGCAGCATGTCTCAAGTACCTGCTCAAAGAGTAAATGTTCTCTTTTGTCTCGGAGCTTTAGATTGTGTTCAGTGTTTTTCTGTCCAGATATGTGCTGTGCTGGCAGGCGGTGATGAGAGAGGCCACTCGACAGACAGAGGCTTCAAAGCACTATGCCATGCTGCATAGGGCACTATGGGAATGTCTGTCTGAGAGAGGACATTGTAAACATAAGAGGCCTTTAGAAAGATGAAATGCATTGTTTTGCCTTGAAATGAAAGTGCTGCTTGAGACAGTAAGGACACACTTTGCCCTTTGTAACTTTGCCCTTTAGTTTTGTGTGTTAATCGTGAGCGTGAGGCAGTCACTTTGGGCTGTGAATTGCATTGCTTTATTATGTTTATAAGAAATTGTGTAGATTTGATACTTTTGTTAATTGTGATTTTGGAGAAGAGCCAGGATACAGTGAATCATGCAGTCCAGTTTTATTTAAGTAAATATTGTCCCAGAACACATTTTGTCACGTTCATAGTGGAAGTTTCAATGCTTTTATATTCTTGTTTCATTTCCCTTCTGCAAAAGAATAGTGTCATTAATGTTAAAGTCTATAAATATTCAACCGCTTTATGTCAATGTATGCATCTTGACAATTTAGTTATCGAATATAGAATAGAATAATCACAGACAAATCAAATAACAGAATCCCAGTGAAAAAGATACATCTAAAATAAATAAGGAATAATTGACGACAGGCTGTTGAATTATTATAAAATAATGCACACCGAGATGGTAATGCGTCGTGGCTGGTACACCTCGGGTGTGCATTATTTTCTAATAATTCAACAGCCTGTTGTCAATTATTCCGCTTATACTACGGTTACCAAACCTCAAGACAGTGATCAGATGTTGTATTTCTAGATATTTGTCAGGTTTTTGTCCTTAAAACAATCTTGTGTGTGGCACTAATTTCTTACGCATCTCATCCCAAGTCTCCGTTACTAATTCCAAATTACTAATTCTGAATACTAATTCCTAGTAACGGAGGCTTGAGCCATTGATAGCAGACTAATACAGTTATTAACACAGTTAAGAGAGAGAGAGAGAGAGAGAGAGAGAGAGAGAGAATAAGCATATGTAAATTAGCCTACCTGAATCTGTGCATCTCTCAACAGTGTTCGGCAGCAGTGTCTTTACAAATAGCGAAACTGTAAGTTTATCTACCTCAAGAACCACACCGTTATTACCTCGCTGGTGAGAAATGTCGTGTAGCTTTTAAGTTGCTAAACTATTTTAATGATTAATTCGTCAGAGCAGTGCGGACATTACGTTTCTGTGCGAGTGTGTGTCCGTACTGTATGTGTGTACGTTTGAGTGAGAGTGAGAGAGAGCGGGAGAAAGAGTATGTGTTTTCAGGACATGAAATGTATAAAACATAACAAAACCATGACAATAATTTGTCGTTTTCATCCTATTGTTTAATATATTTATTTGCTTGGTTGGTGTCGTTGTGGGTTTTTATTTCTTTTGCAGTTGTAGGCTGTATAAGGACCTTTTGAAATAACTGAAATCATTTGGCGAAGTGATATGGAACTGTAATGCGGTCAAGACCTGCCTGGAACTACTTTAGCCGTGCGTTTCCCTGAAAATGATTGCACACTTTAGAATGTTCGTCAACCAATCAGATTTGAGCATTCAACCCCGTAGTATAAACTATATTATTCTATGAATTATTAACAGATATAAACATTCAGAAGTTTGGGGTAAGTAAGAAGACTCTTCTGCTCACCAAGAATGTGTTTACTTGACCAAAAATACAGTAATATTGTGAAATATTATTACAATTTAAAATGACTGTTTGCTTTATGAATATTTTTTAAAATGTAATTTATTCCTGTGATCAAAGCTGAATTTTCAGCATCATTACTCCAGTCTTCAGTGTCACATGATCCTTCAGAAATCATTCTAATATGCTGATTTGCTGCTCAAGAAACATTTCTGATTATTATCAATGTTGAAAACAGTTGTGCTGCTTCATTTTATTGTAGAAACCGTGGTATATTTTTTTTTTAGGATTCTTTATTGCTCAGAAGAACAGCATTTCAAAAGAACAAGTTCAAAAGAACAAAGAACAACATTTATTTGAAATAAAAATCTTTTGTAACATAAATCTTTACTGTCACTTTTGATCAATTTAAAGAACCCTTGCTGAATAAAAGTATTAATTTCTTTAAAAAAAAAATCTTAAAATCGTTATATCAACAGACGATGAATTCAGACTGAATGATTCCACTCAATCCATCATACAGTAGGTTATGACAAATAACAGATGTTTGAAATGTACATCTAATTCATGGCATTTTTACAACATAACTCTATGAATTACAATATTTAAATAATAAAAACACCAGCAACAGCAATGAATACAAATGGCATCATTTGATGAATTACTGCTGCCACGATTGCAAGAACATGTAAACAAACATCTATTTTAAATAAAAGCATTTACTGCCTCCGTCCTGAGGGGAAACAAAAGCGCTGTGTTAACTGATCCCAGCAAATAGCACTAGTTTTCTGAATGTGGCACATTTCTGTAAGCCTGATTTATATAAAAAGTGGTGTTCATTTCAGTGCATTTAGTGGGATTGCTGGTGTAGTTTGTTGCACAAAAGGGGAGAGTTTGCGCTAAAGTCACAGAAAACTATTTTTTGAACATGTTTTTTGAACATAATCTGTTACAGAGGCTACATACTGTAATTAACTTTACTCTGCATGGCATAGACAACAAAGTACTGCAAAACAAAGGATGTATGACATATGAACTAATATTGAATGAAGCTGAACGATTTTTTCATCAAACCATCATTCCATCCCCTGTAGTCTGAGCTGAGAGCTCAAAGTCATCGTTAAGCACTGACCGCAACCCCAATTATCCTCCGTCACCAGGCTGTTGCCATCTTTAATTTTCTGTTCCCAGCGTTGTTTCCATAACATCTATGGGCCGCAAGGCTGAGATATTGATGGCGGATTATAAAGACGGTGGCACTCAATTAATTTCTTGAAATGCCACGGTTTCCTCTGCCAGTCACTGATTGAGTCCAGTGTCTGGCTTTAGTGGATGCTGATTGGTCAACGGTGGTGTTGTTACAGAAACTTGTCAGGGTGCCACTGTCCGGTCTGCACATAAAGTGTGTTTGGAGGGGAATAACAGCTTACTGAACAATCCACATCATACATGGTATACTGCCTGCTGTTTATAATAAAGCAAGTGAGCATGTGAGTGGCGTCTAGTTAACATCTAGGAAAAAAAAATTGTTGATTTGCATTTTCAATGTCATTATTTGCTTAGACTGCAAAAAGCATTTTTGCACAAAATGAATAAAGAAAAATGCTAAAAATCAAGTCAGTGTAATCACATTCATAATGCTGGAAATGGAAGGTCAAATCATTGTATTACTGAGAGATACTGTATTTCATGCAGTGTGCTCTGTTGTATATACACACTTTGCCAAATATAGGAGGTCAACTGGGTGTTGAATACATACACAAAGTTTGCATACTGTGCAAAGTATAAATATTGTGTGTTTTTTGTTAAAAAGAAGTGGTAAGAATAGTACTGAACGTTGAGACTAATTGAGACTGAGACAACTCATACTGAATTTAAAATTACAGTTTATTCCTCAAAGAAAGTAGCTAAATTTCAGTCAGTCTCACCTTTTTGAAAAACTAGTTGACTCTACACTACTAACAAATGGTAGTTAAATGCATAGAAGTGATTGATATTTTTAGACATTATTTTTCAATAAGCAGTAATTATTTTACAAAAAAAAAAAACAATGAAGGTGAAAGCAACAAACAATACACCTAAAGGCAGGAACACACCAAGCCGACGGTCGGCCGTTGGGCAGTTTTTGTTCGTCGGCTGACTAAGTTTTCTCAGTGTGTTCCGCACCGCCAGCTGAAGTTGGTCCTCGGCGGCTTTTTTTCGGCCGATTCGACATGTTGAATCGGTGTCGGAGCTCGTCGGGCCATCTGATCATTCTGATTGGCTGTTCAGCTACTGCCACCTGCTGGTACGGAAAGGCATTTCATCTTACACAGGCGCAGAACGGACGTGCTACTTGGCCGTTGGCTGTCGAGCGTCGGTTTGGGGTGTCAGGGCAACTTTGGACCCAGACACTGCCGACGTGAGCCAACCCTGTCTGCTTTCGTCGCCACTAGTTCGTCGGCGTCGGCTTGGTGTGTTTCGGCCTTAATAAATAACTCTGAAAACACCATTCAAAAACATCATTTTAAGCAGTAAGCAAAATGCAAAATCTAATGTTAGTGATTAAATTACATGAAATGTCCAAATGAACCTAAATTCAAAAGTATATTCAATGAGATTTGGGAGCTCCAGTGTTTCCAACAACAACCTAAATTACAGTTTATTCCTCAAACAAAGCTACTAGCAAACAAATCATGGACTACTTTTATGATGCTTTATTTCTTTGTCTTTATTTTACAGCTTGGCAGCCTGAGTTCATTGGTTCACTTTCATTGGGTGGAGATATGCTCATCTGCTCCATTTCTCCTCTTTTGTGTTCCATGGCGGAAAATGTCAGAGAGGTTTGGAATGACATGAGGATGAGAAAATAATGACAGGTTCTTCTTTTGCACTATTCTATAATAATTACATTGGGATTGTAATTATTAACCCTGGATTATGTTAACCCATGTGTGAAAAGCCTATTAGAATAAATGGTGAGTGATTATTGGTGTATAGTCTACATCCTGATTGAATGAGCTGCGTTCACAGCTTTTGTAAAATACAGATGAACACACATATGGACTGCAATAAAATATTTTAATTCATAAGTTATTGTGTTGCTTGCCACTTGCAAAAAAAATCAGTATACAGTTAAACTAATGATCTACAGGCCTACAGTACACTAGTGATCAAAAGTGACAGTAAAACATTTACATTTTTTGCAAAAACAAAACCCATTTTATATGAATGCTGTTCTTTTGAACTTTCTATTCATCAAAGATTTTTGAATAAATGTAGCATAGTTTCTACAAAAATCTGAAGCATCACAATTGTTTTCAACTGATTATAATCAGAAATGTTTCTTGATCAGCAAATCAGCATATTAGAATGATTTCTGAAGGATCATGTGACACTGAAGACTGGAGTAATGATGCTGAAAATTCAACTTTGGATCACAGAAATAAATTACATTTTAAAATATATTAAGAAAACATTTATTTTTGAGTGTTGCAGGTATGACGGTGTCTTCGCAGATTTGTTCTTCTCTCATGAAAATCGTAATGAATCTCATTTCTCTCAGGTAAGTGTGCAAATATTACATCAGGACTGAGCAGATAGCAAGTGTTTTTTTTTTTTTGGACTAAATTTGAGCTTTTGTCCTAAATGTGTATCAGATGTAGATAAGGCTTGGGAATCTGTTTTGATGTACACTCTTTTCATAAGCGTTAACAACACTGTCATTTTTTGGGCCAGTGCACTCAATTACTCAATTTCTATGTCTTACCATGAAGAATTTTCATGGTTCTCGTGTAATGGCTCTCGTTTAGGGATGATCAGTTAGTCATGGTCGTGTCGCTTCCCTGGAGCACTGGGTCTAATGATCACTGTGCGTGTATTCATGGGCAACATCATCTATTAAACAGCCAATAGCGCTGCACTTATGGTGCTGCTACTGTAATGTGATGATTTCAATTTAAAGGCATCTGAGTATAAAGTCAATCATTGCAGTAGGGCCTATTTGATTGTAGACTTGAGATTGGCTAATGTAAATATACGTTGATCCAGATTATCCGTTTTATATATTATCAGTCACAGTGTCTATACTACAAAACCATGATCAGTGGAGTCGTTTACATTGATAATATTTTAGCAGTCGTTTTGTATGTCCTGTATTTTGTGCCGGCTGTTTAGCAACATAGTAATGTCCAAATTATTCTCCATTTTCATTAAGACATTAGTTAGTTTTTTTTTAGTTGTTTTCCTCGTGGGTACTAGGTGAATTTAGGTGCAGTAAAATATATGGAAGCTTGTTTCCACCATGGAATAAAAAAATAAAAAGGGTTGTGACTTTGGTTACACTGTATTTTAATTGTCCCCTTCAGACATAAGTAATGTTGCACCTATTTGCCAACTAACTCTCATTAGAGTATTAGTAAAGTATTAGTAGACTGTTAGGGGTAGGGTTAGGGTACATACATAAATGTATGTTTTACCTGTGTTATGTGTGATTTTGTGTTGGGTCGGAGGAAGCAGTGGCGAACCAGAGCACTGCCGGAGACTGTCTTTTATGTTAAAAGCCGCGCTCTTCCGGTCTCACGAGTCACCCGGAAGGGGACCATGTGAGGTCATGTGACCATTATAAAAGGAGCTTTTGCTACAATGTTATTTGTCTCTCGGTTGGCCGGACAAGTAAGTGTGCAACTTTAGTGCCGTGAACGAGTCAAAACCCTTTATTGCTGGAGTGTATATGGTGGATACGTATATATATTTATATATATATATATATATATATATTATATATTTTTTTTTTTTTTTTTTTTTTTTTTTTTTTTGCCAGTGGCAGTGTTTTGTTTATTTTTGTACTTTTTTTTGCATTTTGTAAATATTGCACACCTGTGGATTACCAAAGCCTCACTGTAAATAAACATCATCTTGCACCAGAGTGCATTTTCGAGTTGAGCCATTTTTTCCCCCTACATCACGGACACTTGCCACGTTCTAGAAGTCTGCTGAAAAGCGACTTCTTCACACCATGACTTTTCATTTCACAATTCTGACTTTTTTCTCAGAATTGTAAGTTATAAACTTGTAATTGCGAGATATTAAGTCAGAATTGCAAGACAATTTCAGAATTGAGATAAAAAGTGTGTTTTACTCTGTGTTTTACAGTGCAACAGTGGCATCTTTTTTGTCTTTCCATACTTTGCTTTTCTGATGTTGCGGTCATTGTTCACTTAGTGAACACATGGATTTAACTTAAGACTGCTCACAGTTCATAAAAAGACATTGTTATAACAGGTGTTTAATTACTCTGTTCAGTCATATTCAATTATAGTCTATTCAATTTCTTTCTGCCCAAAATGTCATCAGGAATATTATTTCTACTTTGTAGTGTGATTGTGTTGTGCCCCTCTTGCACCAAGCATTTTTTTCTTCTTAAAATGTTACACCAAAAGAAAGGAATAGTACAAATATGTTAAAAATAGTGTACACTTGCATGAGGAGAAGACTTCTAAACCTTGCTTAGCTTCCGAAATCTTTGGTGAGCCTATGCTTGTAGAGCCTGAGGTCTTGTTCGGCATAAAAGGATACAGTAATATGAACAATAAAATGTAGAAATTCATTTTTCTTCACTGTTTGGCTCTTCAGCTAAAGCTCACATTATATGCATTCGACATCACTTGCCATTGAATGAGAAATGGTATATACTTCTGGTTAGTTAAATAACATGTAATAGTGTGCCATTTGAGACTACCCTTCTAAAATTCATATACTAGAGTATGTACTTCAAGTGCATAGTGCGTAGTACATAATTTGTGACAACTAATGTGTTAAATTTTTTGTATTGGGGAGAAATCATGCAGTAACCACAAAATGCTGAAGGTACACAGCTAAATATTAGTTTTTTGGTGTTTAAAGTTTGTGAATTGTTTAGTTAAATGAGTATAGTTGCACACAGCAGGAAAGGTCAAGACAAAATGGTTTGATGCTAAGTTAACTTTTTCAGATAATAGTCAAGCATATCTAGTAGTTTTGAATTGTGTCCCTGATGCTTTAGTAATAGGACAACCAAGTATACAGTGTTCGTGGGAAGTGCCTGTAATTTGTCAAGCAATAAAGTGAAGTTCTGCCCAACTCTGCTCTTACCTCTCCAGTGAAGCAGTGCAGATTCTGACGCTCTGTAATGTAAGGCAATTACCTGTCGCTTTCGCTCTGCTTCACTGTTCGGAGGCGGCACTCTGATGATGAAGTGGGAGGATATCACAGCAAAGGCTTTTGATGTCTCATTCATTTAGATCACTTATCCTGGATAGTCGTACAATCCTAAAGATTCAAGTCAGCATGAAATGCCGTTTGAAACCCATTTACTTCTGTAATCTGATCTGACATATTTCAAAGTTAAACGGGATACTCAATGAGAGAAATTTAGGAAAAGAATTGATTGGAATGTTGCCTTCCAACCTGGGCTGCGTTTCCCAAAAGCATTGTGAGCTAAGTTGATCGCAGAGGGTGGCAGTGGTTCTACCATTACTTAGGCTTATGATGCTTTTGGGAAACACAGCCCTGGTTAGTTTTGGCATAGTTTGCCTTCATCCACATTTATGAAGGCAAAAACAACTGAAGACTTAATGCTGCAAGGCCATGTTTGATCCAGCATTTTCAGTGACAGTATAATGCAAGTTTTGATAACTGTCAGAAAAGATCCAATAGAATCTGTCCTTGACCATGGAAACAATGTAGAATTTGATCCCTCGATGCCTGTGCATTTCAGAGATGAGTTATTAGCTTTAATTATTCATGTCTTTGTATACTCTAATCTTCATTTCACTTGGTGGCCCATATTAGCCTCTTACAAATAAAAACATCTTCTACCTGCCCACTCAGATATGACTTTTATGAATGCATTAAAAAATGTAAAGTCTAAAGCCTGTTTTAAACCGCATGTATAACAGCCACGGCTCATCTGTAAGGGCAGGTGGGACAGAGTCCCACCAAAATATTCATCCAAAACATAGACCTCTATATAAACTTAATCATGAATGAATTGTAAATGTGCTTAGCATTCACCAACAAATATTTTTTGGATTTTCCAGACTATTTTAAGTCGTAAAGTGAGCGGGATATATTAAAATTTAACATATGGCTTCGGCAGGCATGATTTATGATACTAAGTGGGGCAGCGGGTGCCTGAGCCCTCCCCAGCTCTACAGGCATTTTTATCTTTATGTACACAATAATAATCTTTTACATTGTAACGACTGAGACAAATCAGACACAATTATTTGTTATATTTAACAAATAATTGTTTAAAACTCACTCTGGGGTCTGTCCCTATCCCCCGAGAAGACCAGTCTGTGCAAGGGCCTCATGGGCACCATCAGATAAGACTTTTATGATCCGAAACTATGCAGAACTCTGCATCCAAAAGTCCTTGTGAGTCAAGTTACAGGGAAGGAGCCTGTAGAAACAGACTCTCCTGCATTCATTTATAGATGAACGGATCTATAAGTGAACATGCACCCCAGCCATTGTGTGTATTATTATAACTGTTTTGTGCAGCGTCTTTTGTATGGTATTTTGTGATAAGAACCAATGGTTAACGTAAACTAACCTATACCAAGTTTGGTGCCTATGAGTTTGTATTTTGAAGATTTAAATGCTCGTTTATATGATATGTCGATACCTGTGCAACATATCAGTATTACAAGAATCTTTAATAGTTTATTCTCCATTTGTAACCAATCCAGTTACATGCGCACGATCTGCTCAAGACAAAGATCGTAAACTTTCCTGTCGGAAGCTCAAGTATGATTGGTCCACTGACCCAGAGGAGGAATGGCCAACAGCATAGGTCAACCCTCAGGGGTGTAACTTCTCCCGGATCTTAAAAGCCAGCGCACAACGCTCCTCCCTCTCTCTTGCTTCTTGGACGGACTGAAGAGACCCCCTGCTGGGCAGCCTCTTCAGGCCAAGGCCTGTAGTCCTAAACCTGCACCCCAGCCATGTGCTCATCTAGAAGAGTGAAAGAACTCTTTCCTACTAAGTCAAACTAACCACGCAAGTTTGTCATCGTTCCTTCATTCAACGCAGAAGACATCGATTGCAAGTTCAGCACCGTCGGACTGAACTCTTAGGACTTCCTATGGCAACAGTATATCCGGATGATCTTCAAAAGGCTGAGGCCTAATGCAAGTATCGTACCGTACAATATACTAAATTGCTGCTAGTTAGTTAAGTTGTGAACCTCCTTTGTTACCAAAGAGCTTTGTAATGAATACTAATGATTCTTTCCTGGTTTTTTGGCTTCTCCATAGCTCCATTTCTTGTCCCACTTTCGGTTCAACTCTATCATTGCTCATTTTACCTATGTATGTGTGACTTGTGAATTTATGCGTTTGTTAGTTTAGTTATGTGTTTGTGATTTAGTTAATAAAAATTGTGCACAATACATATTTGGTTCTGACTCCCTGTCTGCTAATAAATTGCCTCTTAAATGATTTAGATTTTGCTACCAGCTCTAAGTGCTGTAAATGCTAAGAAAGAATTATTTTTCTATGGCCATGAAAAATACCCTTCTCTTAGAATTAATAAATAATCAATACTGAGTGTTCACAGAATGAAACTGATTGATTAATTGTAATTTTAATGTAGCTAAGTTAATCTGTAGGTAGTAAGTTAATCTGATTAACTGATTCAAATATTCATAATTAATCATAATCAATAATCATAATAAGTTATGAATAATTATTAATATTTCCCCTTTGAGCTAATATGGCTACAACATTGTAATGCTTTTTTTAATATTTGGCATGTTTGTGTGCTGCTGCACGTCCTGACTGGAAGACCTGACTGGATGTCTTCCCAAATCGTCCCTCTCTATCATTTTCGTCTCGTTTTTATTTGTTGACGAAATTTAAAGTAGATTTTAGTCATAGTTTTAGTCATTCAAAACGCATTTTTATTTAGTTATCGTCTCATTTTTGTCCGTGAAAAAATGTCGTTGATGAAAATTATGACGAAAATTATTCGTCAATGAAATTAACACTGGTGTGTAACAAGCATATATAGGCGCATATTAACGCGCTCTTTAAATAACAAAAAAAATACTGCGCCATTGACTTTAGACCAAGTTTTTGTTGGTCAATGGCGCAGTCGTTTTCAGTTGCTTCAAAATAGCAACACGCCAACAATGCACCTGAACACACCTCGTTTTCAGACCAGCACGCCCATGGGCGAACAGATGGACATGAGTACATTTGCTATTTAAATAACGTGGGTGCTGGATGTGAAAATGATAACTCCGTCGGGCTGAAATTAGCAAAAAACACTAGCGTCGCATTGCGCCGGGTGTATGATAGGGCCCATTGGGGCAGATTTCAGACAGCCCCGCTTATTTTCACGTTACCTTGCGTAAACCTCACTCCAGACCAAGGCGATATCAGTCTGCTTCAGCTATGTGTATATTAGTCTGCATCAGGTATAAAGTATAAATACATTCGTTTAAAAATGCTCAGTTCTGTTGTGTTTATGTTTGTTCTGAGAATAGACATGACTTTCTTTTCCTCACCAGAATTCCCCCACATCTTGAAATATTATAAAACATTATTCGAAGACAATAAATACTAAGGAAATTCTAAGATAGCGTACTATGCGTGTGTCGTGTGTAGCTACTTAAAGCCTGTCGATCAACATTAGAGTGCCACCCTCAGGCTGTATAATGCAAGGACACTAGACCTCTGCCAGAAGTGTGTCTACATGTGTTAAGTGGTTGGAATATAAATCTGCCCTACCAAAATTTACGGTCAGGCTCTACTCTACTTTTGGAAAAGAACTAGCACAGGTGATGCTGAGTGCCATATTTGTTCACATTATTGTAATTAAAACAGATAAAAAATAACATTATGAAGAGTCAAGTTTTAGCTGGTTAGCAGATGTAATAAGTACACCATCTGAACACAAAAAGCATACGACCTTTCAAAAGTAACTGTGTTTTCTGATTAAAAATTTCTGTTTGTCTGCAGATCTAGTGTGATCAGTCACATGACATTTACAGTTCTGTGCATGTTTCATATGTACTGTGTAATCTCATTACTAATCCAAGGTGAAGTATGACCAGTGTGAAAGCTGTAAGAAGATTACATTCACCTCAGTTTAAAGTGTTTTGAGTGGGTTAATTCAGGTAGTACTGCTGAATCTAAAGCTCTTCGATACAGACTCTGTAATATTAGACTTGCACAGAGTGAGAACATGATCAGTGTATTTTCATGCTGTTCTCTTTCACATTCTCTCTGCCTGCATGTGTTTGTCTGTGTGGGAACTGAGAGGTTTAAAGGGGACAGGGATCAAAGCATTGAATCAGAGTGGGTTTGTTCATGATAAGAAATTATTTGAAGTATGCAGAAATGCATTATGGGAATTGTATTAGTAATATATGCAAATGCACCACCAAACGCCCACCATCAGTTAATGCTTTCACTACTTCAGACTCTGTCTTTCTTTTCTTTTTTCTTTTCTTTTCTTTTCTTTTCTGTTCTTTTTTCTTTTCTTTTCTTTTCTTTTCTTTTCTTTTCTTTTCTTTTCTTTGTTCCTTTATTTTAAATGAGGAAGTACTACATATGAGCCATTTATAATAAAAGAATATATTTGCAATTATACAAATTATAAAATATATTTATCGTGGTACCAACTTGATTATGTCAGTCGGTTTATGGCAGTGGGTGGTCCCTGCTGGGGCTTTTTTGGTGCAGTTTCTGTTTCTATGGCAACAGCAGCTTCTCTGATTGGTGGATCCTGCTTCAGGATTATGGATAGTGTAGTTCTTCACTGGAAACCTCCTAATTACACACAGTTTTTACTCTGACTTATGACTTCTTTCTTTCTTTCTTTATGCCGTTCATTTGTTCATTCTAACTATCTATCATCTGTTCTGTCCGTCCGTCCGTCTGTCTGTCCATAGTTTGTTCTGGCTCCATCCATCCATTCATCCATCCATCGTTTGTTCTGTCTGTCTCCATCCATCCATCCATCCATCCATCCATCCATCCATCCATCCATCCGTCTGTCCATAGTTTGTTTTGTCTCCATCCATCCATTCATCCATCCATCATCCATTGTTTGTTCTGTCTGTCTCCATCCATCCATCCATCCATCCGTCTGTCCATAGTTTGTTCTGTCTCCATCCATCCATCCATCCATCCATCCATCCATCCATCATCCATTGTTTGTTCTGTCTGTCTCCATCCATCCATCCATCCATCCATCCGTCTGTCCATAGTTTGTTCTGTCTCCATCCATCCACCCATCCATTGTTTGTTCTGTCTGTATCCATCCATCCATCCATCCATCCTCTCTGTCTCCATCCATCTATCCTTCCATCCGTTTGTCTGTCCATAGTTTGTTCTGTCTCCATCCATCCATCCATCCATCCATTCATTCAACTGTCTGTTCAAAGTTTGTTCTGTCTCCATCCGTCTCTGTCCATTGTTTGTTCTGTCTGTCTCCATCCATCCATCCGTCTGTCCATAGTTTATTCTGTCTCCATCCATCCATCCATTCATCCATCCATCATCCATTGTTTGTTCTGTCTGTCTCCATCCATCCGTCCGTCCATAGTTTGTTCTGTCTCCATCCATCCATGCATTGTTTGTTCTGTCTGTCCATCCATCCATCCATCCATCCGTCCGTCTGTCCATAGTTTGTTCTGGCTCCATCCATCCATTCATCCATCCATCGTTTGTTCTGTCTGTCTCCATCCATCCGTCTGTCCATAGTTTGTTCTGTCTCCATCCATCATCCATTGTTTGTTCTGTCTGTCTCCATCCATCCATCCATCCATCCGTCTGTCTGTCCATAGTTTGTTCTGTCTCCATCCATCCACCCATCCATTGTTTGTTCTGTCTGTATCCATCCATCCATCCATCCATCCTCTCTGTCTCCATCCATCTATCCTTCCATCCGTTTGTCTGTCCATAGTTTGTTCTGTCTCCATCCATCCATCCATCCATCCATCCATTCATCTGTCTGTTCAAAGTTTGTTCTGTCTCCATCCGTCTGTCTGTCCATTGTTTGTTCTGTCTGTCTCCATCCATCCATCCATCTGTCTGTCCATAGTTTATTCTGTCTCCATCCATCCATCCATTCATCCATCCATCATCCATTGTTTGTTCTGTCTGTCTCCATCCATCCGTCCGTCCATAGTTTGTTCTGTCTCCATCCATCCATGCATTGTTTGTTCTGTCTGTCCATCCATCCATCCTCCATCCATCCATGCATTGTTTGTTCTGTCTGTCTCCATCCATCCATCCATCCTCCATCCATCCATGCATTGTTTGCTCTGTCTGTCTCCATCCATCCATCCTCCATCCATCCATCCATCCGTCTGTCAGTCCATAGTTTGTTCTGTCTCCATCCATCCATCCATCCCTCTATCCGTCTGTCCATAGTTTGTTCTGTCTCCATCCATCCATCCATCCGTCTGTCTATAGATTGTTCTGTCTCCATCCATCCATCCATCCATCGTTTGTTCTGTCTGTCTCCATCCATCCATCCGTCTGTCCATAGTTTGTTCGGTCTCCATCCATCTATCAATCCATCCTCCACCTATTCATCCATCCATCCATCTGTAATTGCGAAAAATGCATGATTGTGTATCTGTAATTCAATGGGACACTGTATCTTGTGTGTAAAGACATGAATTTAAGCAGCAGATTTTCTCCTGCTCTGAATCATGCCCTCCTTGACCTCAGGGCACCATGAGTGGCCAATGAAAGCGTTTCAGGGGACAGAGTTTATGTGTGAGATGCCACCCTTAGTTGTATCACTGGCAGAATACATTCCCTCACCTGTCTGTCTCTTGGCGCACCAGGTAGTGACCCTCAGTTCTGCCCTTAACACTCAATAACAGCCCTACTGCAAACAACGTTAACAATATTTTGGGATCACTCAGGGCTTATTGGCCCACAATTTCTTCCAATCTTGTGTGATTGGAGCCATTTCTTCTGCAGAATCAGCATGCCTCTGTGTTTTCCCAGCAATTGTGTCCCCTACATCTGGCCTGCAGTGCCCTGGGTGGACATCTTAATGTTGTCCAGACATGTCAACAGTGGGACCTGGTGAGTATTTAGTATTTAGTAACATTAAGACAACAAAGTGTTGAGTTAGCCCTGGTGGTTCCAAAAAGATCCATGTAGATCGGCTCTGACAGACAACAAAGTGTTGAGTTAGCCCTCTTCCTGGTTCCAGGAAGATTTGTCTGCAAGGGTACTGTTAAACGCACAGTTACCTGACAAATATTCTCACTGAAACTCTCTGACTCTTCCATCCAGATAGGGCTATTCTCTGCTTTTATTGTTATTTTTATTTCTTATTCATTCCATTTATTTTTATTCTTATGTATTTGTTTCCGTTTGATGTAAAGCTCTTTGAATTACCATTGTGTATGAAATGTGCTACAGTATATAAATAAACTTGCTTTGCCTTGCCAAGTTGGTGAGAAAATGCTTTATCTGGTTAAATAGATGGATAATTCTTTGGACTAATTATTATTCAATTAAAGGAATAGTTTCTCATGTCGTTCAAAACCTGTTTGCTGTTATTTATTTTGTGGAAAACAAAAAGAGTTATTTAAACAACTAACAAGCGTTCCACTGTACTACCCGCAGTACACATACATTTTAAAAGAGACCAAAACCATACATATACTCCAAATTCAAGAACAGCATGCTATTTACTTTGGGTATGCCTTTTTTAGGTGTTTTAGGCATTTTTTTTATAAAAAAAAAAAAAATTTATTGACAGTCAAAAAAAATCCTCAAAAGCACCAAGAAAGTGTCCTGTGGGACTTCTGATTCAGGGATGGAAATTTGGGGGCTTGGGGAAAAAATGCTGCCACAAATGAACAAAACTGTCTCACAAATTCATGATGAGAGGACAAAAAATGCCCTTACACAATAAACTAAATCATGGCACAGTTTTATTCAGGTCATACTCACTGAGTTCTGCACTCTCACAAATTCTATCATCATAAACAGTTTGAATAACCACTTTGTTTTTCATGCTACAAAGATAAATGTGAAGTCTTGATTTTCTAATGCATAAGAAGCTATAAAACTAATTCATAAGATACATTTAATAGGGTTATTATAAAAATTCTCTATAAAGGTAAAAAATGCCCCTGGAAATCAATTCCAGGGGGCAAAAATCACTCCTTAAAAGTGCAGATTTCTGAGAAACACTGTTGATATTTGAAATCATTTCAAACAAACACACCCTCCCTTCATTGTTCCGCGCCCAAATGCACGAACACACAATGCAAGAGTGGATGTCTCTTTATCATACCTGAAGCGAAGCAAAAAAAAATGCTTCTCAAAAAATAAAGCAAAGATGAATGAACGACAAGGAAGAACAAAACAATTTTAATACCGATTTTTTTCCTCCCACGTGGCACAGGTCGGATATGAGCCACGACCATGTAAGCAGGAAAAAAGGATTCCGATATTCACAGACCGGTTTCAGGCCTCATTCATATGTGGAAATAAATCAGATATGAATTGGATACGTGCATTTGCTGGGTACACACTAAAAGATTTTTGAAAACCTATAAGATTTTCAAAATGTGAGAGACCACAAACATGAGGACAAAAAAATCCTAGATTTAACCGTTTTGCTCCTATAGTGTGTTGTGTGCCGTGACGTGACAAAATCAGCACACCACACACAAACAGATTTTCAACCAGAGTCCCGACTGTGAAGAAGGGAAATCTCGCAAAATCTCTCAAGACTTCAGAGTAAACATGACAGATGATAGGCAGGAAGTAATTGTGTTGTATCGTGCTGTTGCCACAAATCGACAAGCTGATCCTCCTTCTCTGCTGTCTAAATCCGTTTAACTTTGTGCTACGCCATGACTGCGTTTGTTATGCTTCCGTCTTCTGTCAGCTTGCTTTCTGATTGGATATTGTTTCGTTTCACGTGATAATCTCCAGAGTACGTGCGTTTGTCCTCGGGGTTCCCCCCACACATCAGGATTTCACGATCAGAGCGCCTCCGACGTTCTTCCGAGCAGATTCAGTCACTCTTAACACACCTCACACCACAGGAAAATCTGATAAGATAATCTGTAGAACCATCAAGATAATCGGGACATTACCTAGGATTGTCGGAAGGGGAGAAATTGGCCCAAAATCAGTCCGATTATCTTGTGGTGTGTACCCAGCATAAGCAGACAGATCGGATATTCCCCTGTAAATGCGACTCCTGCGTCATTGAAAAGTGAGTTTTTTTTTGTTTGTTTTTTACATTTCGCAGTACAGACATACCTTTAACAAATTAAACATCTCTAGTTGACTGGCAAAGTATTAATTTTGTTCATTTTTGTTAAATGAAAGGCGTTGAAATGTGTTGCTTTTGAAATCACTCCGAGTGCTCTGCTGCTGTTGCCGTTGTGGAGACTCTACCCATTCGTTCCATTGAAACCACAAAATAAAATGCACACAAACATGTCCCTGCCCTTGATATACAATCACTGATGAACGCATTTGGTTTAATGAGTAAAAAAACCTATACAATGGCGGATTCAAATCCAGAAGCTGTGACATGGTTAATGAATATCTACCTGAGTATTATTCCATTTGCACACTTCCAGCGGAGCTGCGTACATAATCACTGTCGTGAAGAATTTGTATTATTTTGATGTACGGATGTAACTATTGCATTAAAAAGGTTTCTATATGAATTGCACGTCAATAAATTAAACTCAGTGTACTATTGAAATTGATTTGTGATGTCATATATGCTATATTTGGTTCGTTTCGCGAAGTGCAGTGTAAAATGCAGACATCGGATACAGGGCACTTTTAAAAGAAATGTAAGCACGTCGTCCAAAAAATCGGATATAGTCACAAAATCAGAATTGATCATCAAGACCTGCAGTGTAAATGCGGCCTAAAGTCTCCAGCAGCACACCAGCTCCAGACAAACAATGACACTCAAATCTGTCCAGTTACTACAGTTAACATTACAACAACAGCATATCTTGGTTCTGTTAAACATAGCAAAACCAATTTTACTCACGTATGGAGCAGAAACGACGCAACCTTTTCTGACCTTTTCTCTTTTGTAATGTCTCTCAGCCATCTATCTTTCTTTAAATCTCCCTCTTGCTCACTCTCTCTCCTCCCCCATCAAGTGTATTGTGCTGCTCCACTTTCAGCAGCGTTTCTCAGAAATCGCTTACTGCACCTTTAAAGTGAGTGCGATTTGAGAGATAAGGACAATAATATCACTGAATAATGACTTAAATTTCAGCTGTCAAATCACTTCAGAACAGGGCTAGAAATTAACTTTTCTATTAACATTTTGACTCAAAAATTATGTGTTGAAGATTTGCACCAGGTTTAACATGATTGATTGGTTCCCAGATGTCAGAAATGTGGAATGGAAAATGAGATTTGTAAAGATTTGAGAGGTAAAGAAGTGGATAGACGCACTTTAGTGAGTGAGTGATAACTTTATGTGAAGAAGAGATTAGTCTTATGACTTCAGAAGAATTTGAATATCATGCACACATTGTATAGGCTACTTTTATGGTGTTTTTGGTGGTCCTTTTTGGAGCTTGAAATATATGTGAAAAGCGCCATACAAGTAAACTCGAATTGATCTGAAAACTGTGGTCATATGGAAGAATCTGCGTGAAGATTCTTCAATTCTTCATCTCTTTTAACCAGAGTAAAAGATTATAAATCTGCATTCCCTGCACATATCAGACAAGACGTTTAACCTTAGTAAAACCTTATCCACAATGTTCTAATATCCTGGATCTTTAAGCCTGTTAGACTGGCTTAGAGCATTAGGCACAGTTATGTTACATCAATATCTAAATGTCAAGCAGGAGGCTCCGCCGATCCTTACACAGGGGGATCTCAACACAGTGCCAGTGTTTGTCAAACCTACTGCTAATTCTCCACATGTGCGTGCAGAACAATATGCGTTTGACTTCATCTGATGCTTAGTCAACCCTGATAATGTAACATGGCTTATTTGTTGACCCAGCATCAGCTGAATTTAAAAACGGTGGGCTTCACTTCAGGAATGAAGACTTTGTAACCATAGAAACAGACGTGTCACATGATTGCAGTTCCTGCGCTGTCAGTAAGGATTGTGTGGCGAGAGAAAGCTCCTCCACTGACAGCTCCTTATGAGCCCTGCAGAATAACAATCCACATTCAACTTCACTTCAGAGTCTATCCAGTTGATTCATGAGTTTTCTTATTCCTGCATTGGATAATTATGAATGAATGCTTTAGTATAGCAATGCTTGGTCTTCCCTTTTAATTTTAGAAATTCAATAAATTGTATGTATTGTATTGTGAATATTTAGGCTAACTCTTTCTGGATGATTATTGAATATGATTATTTACTATTAGTAAGCAGTGTGATAGAAGTGAATTTGAATTTGCCAAGCTATAAACTAATAATCATTTAAATTAGTAGTTCAACCTTTCTGAAAAATTAAGACTAACAATACATATGAGTGCATCAGTTTGCTCATCTGAAAAGTTGCATGCGCTATACTACAACAAAATCAGCAATATAGAATTTTGTCACAATACATCACTATTAAAAGCTACTTTCATTTAGTTATTTTCTAACTCGTTTGGTAAATTACCTAAAGTACATTCATTGCTATCATTTTTATTCTGTCTTGATTTAATGAGAAAAACTCAAGAATTAACTTGTTTTGTCATGTTAATGAATGCAAGACCGAAAAATAATAATGCATGGCCTCTGTAGGCTTCTACATTTTACCGCTGCACTTTCTTACAGCTCCGATTCCAAACTGACAATCAATAAATGGACTTTATCTCAAATGCTGCATGCTACGAATTTCAGAAATCTTTTTTTTCCCTCACTTTTTGAGTCTGCCTTAAGCACAGAATTGATTTTGGTCTGTGTAGGGTCGCACATGTGCACACTTTAGAGTGAACACTGGTTCCACAAGGCCTGTGTAAGTGACAGAGCTAATGCAGTCATATAGACGGTCCCGAGGTCACATCTCTCTTTGAACATGCTTTGCATATTTTCAATTTGAATTAACAAAGCAGCTCCCGATGGAAATGACAAACCAAAAGCTTGCCCTCGTCACTCTGGTCTATAGATCTCACCGGTGACAAATGAATTTGGAGTCTTCTTGTCATTGCACTATTTGTACAGGGTTTTTTCTTCATGACAGTTGACAACCATGTCATAAAAAGAGACAAAAGGCAGACAAAAGAGTTTCAAATATTAATCTTTTAAATAATAAATAAAATTTTAACTAACCACGTTCCTTAACAAAACAATAATAAAACATTATGCTTAAGGTTTATTTTATTTTTCATTATTTTATTTTATTTTAAATTTTACTTTTAATTTCAATCTCTGGAGAGTTATACTAACCAGACAGTTTGTACTTTGTGCTTCCCAAACTATAGCTAAATTAATTTTTATTTCAACTCATTTTAAAACATACATTATAGACCAGGTGTACTCAAGTCATTGTATTAATGAATTTTTAATGTATTTTGAATAAATAAGTTATGTGGGAAAAACCTTAACGCCAAGTCATTGACCTAAAAAAGTTTAGTCATTAAAAACTTGATCTAGAATACATAGTAAAAAATTTTTTTTTTCAAAGTTGTATATAAATCAAAGGTTATTGGAGTGTATTTTACAAGAAAATGTTTAAGTCTACTTAAAAATTTCACATTTAATTCAATGTGTTACTTGTCATTTCTTTGTAATTGTTTGTGAAATTTACTAGCAATTTCTGAGTGAAAATTGTTTAAAATAAATCTTACAGCATTTTTTTTTTTTTTCACCTGACGAGCAACTGATAACATAATTGCATATCTTTTATTGCAAATAAATGCAGGTTCAGTTTGATTTGGTCACTGCAAAAAAAATATGACATGACACACACACACACACACACACACACACACACACACACACACACACACACACACACACACAAGATCTTAGACATTCCTTTGCAGATTGAAAATATCTCTATTTCTGAACTTAATTATGAGGAGAAACTCACGGCCTTCACATTCATGGCTGAGTTGTGTTGACTTTAACTGCTGGGAGAAACACAAAGCTGCTCACTTTCAAGAATGAAGGAGAGAAAGAGAGAGAGAGAATGAATTACTGTCTTCCTCATTCAAGTTCAAAATGTCTTCTACTGAAATCACAGCAAACAAACAAAGACTGAATGAATCCACATCAAACAAATAATCCGTGAGCATTTTGCCGTACAAATGCCTCCAGACTGGCCCGTTTAATATGTGGGGCTTCCCTTAGAGACCCCGCGGCCTCGTTCAATAAACGCACAAGAATCCTTCCTCCTCCTCCTGACTGTGCAGTTATGAGATAACCAACGCCACAAACAACCGCAGCAGTTTAGCCACGGGTAAGGGAGAAGCCGTCATTCAGTTTGGCAGGATGTTAAAATCCTCTCTTCCTCCTCTCTCTGCAGCTAAATGGCCTTTGAATGTATGTTGAGCGGAGCCTCACGGGATGGAGCGCTGTCATGCCGGGCCTGGACGAGCGAAATCTGGTTGGTAATCCTTCGATTTGGAGAGGCATTGCAGCCAATCGGATTTAGACCGTATTGCTTTGTTTAATGACGGGTGACGCGTCCGGTCTAAGCCAGGAGGTCAGGCCGGCAGGTGGTTGAACGAAGACAATAAGCCGCGCTCTTATCCTCGGCTAAGACCTGCCGTGCCTCTCCACTCTCATTGGCATTCAGGGAAAACCTTTGTCCATAGGGCGGATTGCTAACAGACAGCTTAGCCCATGTCAACAAATCCCAGTCCACCCGGGCCAAAAGAGCAGCGTGTTGATCTGTGTAAGGCACTAAAGCTGGACATGTTGTGCTATTGTTTTGACTGTCAGAGGAAAGAGGATAAGATACGTACGATAACAGAATATGATCAAACCTCAGCGACTCTCGGCACGGCCGTTCCTCTAGATTGAGGCTGACTTTTTCAGTCTGTCATTGAGCAAAGACAACAAAGCCACAGTTTCAACAGCCGTGAAGTTGTGTTTCCAGTTAGGCTGTCAATCAATTAAAGTTTTAATTTAAATAACTGCTGATTCATACGTCAAATTAACTGCATTTATCAATATTTGCTAAGAAAATGAAGATAATTCAAAGACATTACAGTGGCGGCCGAATAACTGTAAAATATGATTTGTTCATTTTACTTGAAAAGTAAAGAAAAATGTTGCCTTTATTAAGTAAATAAGCTAAAAGTGGTTAGACTTCAATTCCAACTTGACTGAATAAAATAAAATATCTTGTGGTCAGTAGGTTTTTAATGTTTAATGAGATAAATACTAAATAAATAAATAAAGTTATTAAAAAAATAATTAATTTAAATTAAAATAAATAATTTAAATAAAATTATTAATTGAATTAAAAAAAACTGTTTCCTTAGAGAAATTAAATAAATAAGCTTCACTCTAAAAAAAAAAAAAAAAAAAAAAGTTAGAATAATATAACTTCAATTCCCACTTAGCCGAATAAAATAATATCTTGTTCCCTTTCGAGGGAACTCGCACTGCGTCGGTAACGACACTTTGAGGGGGATTCCCCAAAGTGTCGTTACAGACGCAGTGTCTCGTTCCTTTTCTCAGGGAACAAGGGTTACAGTTGTAACCAGAGACATTCTCTCTACTTAACGTAATCCAAGAAACCAGTTAAGTTTGTGCCAACCCTGGGTTTTAGGCACCATTAAAGTGGTTTGGCTTCTAGCAGTGTTTGTCATATTAACTTACGTTCCTCAGCTAACCTGCTAACCTCCCTGTTGTCTTGTTTGAGCTAATTGGACCAATCAGCTGTGAGCAAATTGACATGTCTGATGCAATATATAAATATATACCAGTAATATGTAATATAAATAAGATTTGGAATCGATAAAGTTTTTAATATGACTACACGTGAGCTGTTCGAGTCTCTGTATACCTATATCTACAGTCAAGCCAAAAATTATTCAGACATTTTTAATATTTTTGATATGTTTTTACTAGTGGGTGCAGGATACTATAGTTCATTTATGTAAGTGAGGATAGCAAAATAAAGTAAACTGTGACATATTATACCCAACAATTCTTCATACAGTAGACTACCAGTAAAATTGATAAAAATTTGGAACCAAAAATTCTTCAGACACTTTGACCTGACCATGTTTTGCTTAAGTGTTTTCTGACATAATTAAGATAAATTTTTTTCTGACACAGTTTAACTCTGAGATCTTGTCATATTTTATTACAATTTTTTAAAACTATAGTGAATAAACTGTATTAATGAATGAAATGTTCAAGGTGTCTGAATAAATTTTGGTTTGACTGTGTATATATATTATATATATATATATCTGTGTATATATATTATATATATATATATATATATATATATATATATATATATACACAAATGATTGTAAGTGGATCCTGCCTCATGAAAGAGAAACATTTTTTAATATGTAGCCCTGGAAATAAAGGCTTTTTAAATACTAAAATCTATGCAAGTGCCTGGATGTGAATTTTGCCTCGTTTGTAAGGATAAAGCCACTTACAATCGTTTGCATTTTGCAAGCCTGAGTTGACAGAGAAAGTTGGTGATCCGCATCATACCAACAGCCTGATTGGATTAGCCTGGTTTTGTCAACTCAAAACTAATCCCGTAACCCTGAGTTTGTTCAACTACCTTCACAGTACGGGTCCCTATTGTCTTGTTTGAGAACTGTTTGTTGATTGTCATCACTGTTGATGGTTGTCTCCAAAGAGCCTCAAATGACTCAGACATGACCTTGATCCACAGTACATTTCTACCTGTTAATGATGCTGCTCGTTTCTTGTATTTTTTTGTCTTTTATGAATAGACATGATTGTGAGGCTCACATGTGCGTGTGGTGTTTGTAATTCCCTCATGTTAGTAGATCTGCTCTAAACACAGCTCTTTTCAGTCTTCACCAATCAAACCCATCTCTTCCATTACCAAACACTTCAAACTGGCTTGTCAAACTCTTTGATCCCAGATGTAAACAGACTGCATGACATGACTGCTAATTAGAGTTTCACTCTAGTTTACAAACCGCTGAGACTGTTAGTGGTCTAACAACCAGCACCAAAACAAGGAGAGGCAAACCTGGACTCGAGACACACAGTGCCTTGAGGTTATCCCATGATCTTGATTCCTTCTATTTCATATTGATGATTTACCAAACTTCAACCTAAAAACACCTCATAAATCTTGAAGATTATTTCTTGAATCTTTCTCCTAAGAAAAATATCTCAAATTGTCAAATTGTACTGTAACCAAAAGTCAGTATGAACTCGCAAACTAGTTCTCATCTTGATCTGAGCTGCGGCCCACGTTGATTTAACACTGTATACTCATTTTCAGTAGATACATATGAGAACAAGTTGATACTTAGAAGAAACATGACTGAGAACTTGAAGTTTCATGAAGTTTTCTGAGAAAAGCCTCTGGGAACTAGGCGTTATGTTTCAAGTATCATGTACATGTAGTTGTGCTCTCTACTCTGAAAGTAAAATATTATTTATATATAAGAAAAAATATTGTCCAAGATGTACTCATAAAATACTATGAGTGCTCCAGAAGGGCTTGCAAAATCCTCTCCAAGGATCACAGCTGGAGAACTGCAGAGATTAGTTGAGTCTTGGGATCAGAAAGCAAAAAAAAAAAAAACCCTACATCACCACATGTTGTTTGGGAGGGTAGGGAGGGTTTCAAAAAATGGTTTCCTAATGGTTAGAGAGTTGGACACGTAACCCAAAGGTTGCGGGTTCGAGTCTCAGTACCGGCAGGAAATGTAGGTGGGGAGAGTGAATAAACAGCGCTCTCTTCCACTCTCATTACCCAAAAGTGAAGTACTCTTGAACCTAACCCCCATTCGCTCCCTGGGCGCCGCAGCAAAAATGGCAGCACACTAAAATAAGAGCTTTTTGGCAACAAACACACTAGATAGCTTTGGTGCAAACAGGGGTAAAAAGTACCCCATGCAAAATATACCCCACAGTTAAATATTTTCTTCTGGATCTTTAATGTTGTGAGCCTATTTTTCTGCTGGAGGTCCTGGACATCATGGATTCTATCAAATAACAACAGATAAAATAAATCAAACCTGACCGCCTTTGCTAGAAATCTTGTAATGGGCCATGGTCGCTGGTTGGATCTTCCATCAGGACAATGATCCAAAACAAACATCACTGAGCACAAAATGAAGCTTCTGCCATGGTCATCCCAGTCCCCTGACTGAACACTATAGAAAATGAGTGGAGTGAACTGAAGAGGACAAGCACCAACATGGATCTGGGAATCTGAAGGATCTGGAGAGATTCTGTATGAAGGAATGGTCTCTGATATCTTGTCAGGTGTTCTCCAAACTCATCAGGCATTATAGGAGAAAAGTCAGAGCTGTTATCTTGGGAAAAGGTGGTTGCAAAAAGTATTTAAAGGTGCCCTAGAATTGAAAATTAAATTTACCTTGGCATAGTTGAATAATAAGAGTTCTGTACCATGAGCCTCAAACACCATTGTTTCCTCCTTCATATGTAAATCTCGTGCGTAATCTCAACGTAACACCGACTGTGACGCAACAGTCGGGATCATTAATATGTACGTCCCAACATTTGCATATACCAGCCCATGTTCAAGGCAAGGCAGTATTAACGTCTGGAGCTGCACAGCAGAATAATCAGACGTTCTGCAGGTATTGTGAAGCATGCAAGCAATGACAGTAATGGCAGATGGATGCATAATAACTGTTCATGAACCATGATATCATGATATATTTACTGATATTTGTAAATTGTCTTTCTAAATGTTTCGTTAGCATGTTGCTTATGTACTGTTAAATGTGGTTAAAGTTACCACATTTATGTTTCATCATGTTTCTTACTGTATTCACGGAGACCAGAGCCATGTCATTATTTTCATTTTTAACCCGAAAACGCTTGTAGTCTGTATAATTCATAAATGCATCTGCATTCTTATTGAGTTTCTCCAACTGTGTGTAGCTTTAGCCACGTTAGCCGTCGTGCAGCACTATCAAACTCATTCAGAATCAAATGTTAGCAAACATCCACAAAATACATGCCATACTTACGTGATCTGGGGCCCGTTTCAATAAGGAGGTTCAACCAACTCTGAATTAAAACTTGAACTCTGAGCTGACTTACCCTGAAATGGAAAACTCTGAGTTTTCTGTTTCAGAACAGCTGAATTCAGTTAGTTCAGTTGACTCTGAGTAGGTTGACTCTGAGTTAAGCGCGTGCACCATGACTATGAAAAGCTATCATCAATGGAGCTCCGATATTACGATTCACCATGGCAACAGCACGTGACAAAATGACATCCGCATACTTCTGAGTCAATGCAAGTTTAATTCTTATCACTGTTATAGTATCAAAGGTGAAAACTGGAAGAATGGTAAGTTATTGAACTAATATTCATTTTCATGGTATCCCACATGCAAAAAAAGAAGAAGAAAAAAATAATAATTTAACAGGATGCAATAATAAGAGTGTAAATGATTTTATCATTATTAAACTCTCGTTAGGCAATTTACTTGCACTTTTAGAACATTTTCTTCATTTTTATTGAAAATAAATGCCTTTCTGATGTGATGGGAAAAGGGAGATTAGCGAGCTTGGCAGAAGGCGGATTCGAACCCAGTCAATCGCATCACAAGTTATTTTTCCGCACCCAACACGCTACTGCCTACACCACTGTAGCTACAAAAATGTGTGTCAGTTTTAACATAGACTGACATTGGTGGGTGGAGCTACTGTAAATTTGCACTTAGTAATAGACACTCCGAATAATCTTGTTTTCTGTTTGCATTCAGATTATTTTTATTACCACACTGGCAGATATTGATAATTTTACTTAAGTAAAATGCACTTAATTTAGATCCCCCCAAGAAACAAGACTAAATATCTTATACTAATTTTCTTATATGCAAAATCCATCTTGATTTAAGAATTTTTAGATATTTGTACTTGAAATAGGACAAAAAAATACTCAGTACGAAAAGCATTTTTGCAGTGTGAATGAATGAGTGAACTATTTAAACATCACTTGCACTTTAAAAAGGGGGAGGAGACCAAAGAAAACTCTGGGTTTACCAAAGAAAACCTGCTCCCGACCAGGTTAGGTTCACAGAGTAAGTTACCATGGTAACTGACTCTGAGTATAAGTTACCTCTCTTTCAGAAACAGGCTTGACTTAACCTGCTTTCTCGGGTTTGACATACCTCCCATTCTGAAATGGAAAACCCAGAGTTTCCCTCATTTCAGGGTTAACATACTCAGAGTTTTCACTTAACCTCCTTTCTGAAACTGGCCCCGGATATGCTGCATCACGAACAGTTTGTAAAGATCCTTTTTGAGAGTTATATTGTGAACTTCAGTATTGTATATGCAATGTTTATTGGAGTCACGAGCTTGAGGGCGGGGAGCACGAGCATTTAAAGGTGTACACATCCCAAATCGGAGCATTTTTAATGGCACCCCAAAATAGGCAAAAAATCTATGGGGTATTTTGAGCTGAAACTTCACAGACACATTCTGGGGACACCTTAGACTTATATTACATCTTGTAAAATGTCAATTCTAGGGCACCTTTAATAAAAGGGTGCCAATAATTGTGGCCAATGTGTATTGGATAAAAACATTTATTTCATAAAGAGATTTTCTCCACATTTTCAACTCTTTTACTTCAGTGAATAAAAGATCAAAAGGATAAACAATGCAGATTTATTTTTATAGGCTTCTTTGTTCATATTTACAAAGGGTGGCAATAATTCTGACCATGACTGTATATATATATATATATGTGTGTGTGTATAGAATATATATACTATTATAATATTTATTAATATTTTGAATTAGCTTTTTAAGTTCAAAGTTTGAGTAATTTTGTTATGTGCATTTTTCATAACAATATTTTTAAAATGTTTATACATTTTTATGTCTAGCTTTATTTTATTTCAGTTTTAGTTTTAGTAATTTTAGTATTTCAACATAATTAATTTAATTTATTTTATTTAATCATCAAAGCAACAGTTCTTTTTTTTTAATTTTTAAATTTTCAATTTTTATCTATTTCTAAATTATTTTATTATTATTATTTTAATTACCAAAAATGATTTTGAATAGTTTTACTTTTAGTGAGCAATAAGACAGCCATACTGTACTTGAGTACAAGTTGTACTCAATGTTGTACTCAATGCCACATGACAAAAAAAAAAAAAAAAATGAAACTAAAGATTACTAGACACACTAGACTTTGAGCATGCGAAATTTCTACGGACACTGCAACGGTCGCAAAATGATGTCACATTCTGTGGTGTATTTTTTAAGAAAATAATTCAGCATATAATACATCAAAAATGTAAAAATATGCAATCTACTACACTTTACTGCAACACTGCAATCCTGCAGATTTTTAATTTAGCTAGAAGGTCACACTGTGGCATTCTGTTGGTCTAATCTTCTACTGGTCACACGTCTTCATGTGATATGATTTCACAGGTCAGAGTTCAACAAACTTGAACTTTGGAATGCAGCGAAATTCGAAATTTATTCGCTTGAGCTCGCATTTCCTGTCTCCCACATTTGCATGCGTATGAATGGAAGTCAGTGGAATGAAAAGTGTAGTGTGACACCCAAGCGACGTACCAAATGTCTTCTCACATGATGCTGTTGGTGTCTTTTACACTTTCTGAGATATTTCAATCAAGGAATACGATCGAAAATTTTGCGCATTTGAAATGCTCAGTTTTAGAGATTTCTTTTTGGACTTATTTTTGTGATATGTGATATGTGATAAGTGTCTGTTGTCTTTCCCAAATGAATCAAGAAGGCTTCTTACTGATCGTATGAGGATTTCTCTTTGATGGACAGCTTGACTGTGATGTACTGTACGAGGTTTGTGTGGGTCAGTAATGACAGTAATTAAATCTGGTTGTGTTCAGTCTCTTGACTCTAATGATCCCTTTATTTGGGTTCATTTTAACTTGGGTGAATTACTTGGAAAACTTTGCTCTTTAATCCTTAATCTAATTTTAGATTTTAAGCTGTAAAAACATGCAAAGTTGGAAATGTTTGATAATTGAGGTATTGCGTGCATCTTTTACTGGATGCCAATGACAGAGAGCCTCCTTTGTGAGTGTTATTGTGTGAGCGAGAGCTGGAGGAAAGGGTAAGTGATCTCTGCACACAGAGCTTGTCTCCAGTCTTTCTCTGCAGTCCCCTAAGTGAATGGGAGGAGGGGGGCTGTGTAACTCTGAAGCACATTTTGACAGATCATTTTTCAGGCATATGAAAGGCAGAACCCCGAGCGTAAAGGATGAGTCGGATATCGAACGGACCTGCGTCGCTAGAGAGAGTCTAATTCTGACCACCAGACGCATCTCAGATGAGCTCTGTCTGTGCGTGCCTGAAAGCCACCGGGATCGAGCGACACACACACACACACACACACACACACACACAGCATGGCAGCTTTATATGACAGCTCTGAATGCTTCACTAGCAGTGTCTGTGTGCTGCTGGTTCCGCTCGATAACTGCGTTGTCTTGGGCAGTTTTTCAAGAGTTAAACAGTTTTAAAATAAAGCAGTTACCCATGAGAGGCCATGTGTTCTTTGGCATAAAATAGTTCATTAGTAAAGTAATAATTCAGAATGTGCAATTACAGGTGTTTAATTGCATTTTACATACAGTATAAACAAACTATTAAAAAACCTTGTATGGGTTAAATTTTTGTTTCTTTAATAAATACTGTTTGCAATTAGATCCATGCTTCTCCTCTTCCCTGCAACGACTGGGACAAACATTAGTTAACTAAAAATACTAAAAATCAATTTAGTATTAATCAATCTTAATGTCACTTTCAACATTTACTATTACATTATTAATGATTGATTATTTTTTAACAAAAGTATTTAACTAATGTTAACAAAGACTAATACTGTAACAAATGTATTGCTCATTGTTATTTAATGTTAATACATTAGCTAATGTTAACTAATAGGCCTATACCTTATTGTCAAGTGTTATCATAACATATAATATAATATTTTTGGTAACTATTTTATTTTATCTTCTTTGTCATATCATATTTTACCTCAAAATCAATACTCTGCTTTAAAGGAGTCATGAACTGCATTGTTTTATTGTTTTATAATGTTTCGGGTGCACTTATAATGTAAGTATGCTTTTTACATCAAAAATGGTCATAATTTAGAAATAAAAGGCATTTTCCTACCCTGATTTTAACCCTCTTATTTGAACGTTAAGGGGCGTGTCTGCTGTGAGTCTTCAGTGTAAACGCCCACTGCTGTGATTGGCTAACATCTTTCCATTTGAAATAGCCAAGTATTACTCTCTCTTTTAGCACATTTTTACTATTGCAGCTCTCAAGGTTAACTAATCGTGAAAAATAGATCTATGGCATTATATTTAGATTGTGGCATGAAAGGCTGCAGTAATGAACACTGTAACCGATCACAGACATGTTGTTGAGCGCATTAAAGCAGTGATCTCGTCATTGCAACTCAATTTCAACGAATGCTTTCATCGTCACTAACCGTGCAAACGCGATATAACTAAGAGATTTGTTGAATAAAACTGGAGTTTTGGCGTGTGTCCAGAACTCAGTAACTGATAAACTCGTGCTGTTTGATTGACAGCTCCAAAGATTGCAGTGGGAGCGTTCTTTGATCGCTTTTTTTTAAAATATAATTTAATCACCATTTAAATAACTAAATAAATAAATATAAATATCCTACTAAGAAAAACAACATGAAGTTGATCGTTTAGTCACTGGTTTGATTTACTGACACATAGATAAAGAACATCTGACTGTACATGAATCATTACATATCAGATTAGGCATTAGAATTAACACAGTTACTTACATGTTGTTGCATTACTGTCGAGTCCATGTCGTAAAGGTCTGTTTGCAAAGCCTGCGCCGAAATGCGATTGATTTAGAATCCACATTGAAATACCAAATACTAATAAGCTCAACTGAGACATTCACATTGTTGAAAATAAACAACCATATTCCTAGCATAAGGATTCTTTGAAAGGTAATGTTATTTTTGTCCTGTTGTATTGCTCTTCTCTCCTTTTCTCACTAACACGCCAGTGGGCGGGGCTAACGTTGCAAAGATGAAGTAGGCGTTGATTTCTTCTGCGGAGGTGGCGTTCCACCTATATATCATATATATAGGCACATTCCAGGATCATTCGATGGGCCTGGTGTGAATAAAAGCTTTTATTAGACTAACAAGGAAGTTTTCAGTTCTGAAACTTATAGGATATTTTTATAGTACAATGACCTCTTACATATCAAAAGCTCAAGGAAAAGTTGATTTCTCAATTCATGTCACCTTTAAGAAAAAAAAAAAAAGTATTAAGACTTTTTGCATTGTGACATATTGTCTGACATTTTGCACTGTCACAAACGTCTTTTCTATAAAATGAATGTAAGTGATAGAATTGATGAAAAATGCTCATTGCATTAATGAAGATCTCTGACTTTTAATTGCAGTGATCTTGGCCAACCTGAACACAGTTTGAGACATTGTAGAGATCTCTTGTGAAACTCTAGAGGAGATGCATGTGAGATTACTGTGGTCTTCTCACGTTACATCTGGGAAGTAGAAGAACTCAGAAGACGCCTTCCATTTTCTCTCCATGCATTCTCAGTAAAATATAGGAAAAACAATTGAGATATTACAGAGATCTCATTGGTGATTTGTCCTTCCTGTGGGTGTTGATTGACAGAATTGTTGTCATTTCCTTACCCATAATAGTGGGTCCCAACTCTTTTCCACTCTGACCCCTGTGGCTGAATTATTAATCAAGCTTTACCAGCCGGCATCCAAAATCGATCAATCATTCCATCTGCCCAGAAAATCTCCAACTCTGGATGCATTATCTCAAACAAGCTGTGCCCATAGTAAACCCATACTTGAAGGTCATAGGTTTAAATTGTGAAAGATTGGCTCATGTTTTAGGGTGAAGTCAGGCACTTTAAAATCATTTTAAGTTGTGAATATATTGTTGCACGCTGAAGGTTTTCTCATATGCTGTATTTGTGCATAAGCACATGAACATCAAGGGCACTTGACAAACTCTTGCGCAGACAGATGTATAGAAGGATGCAATGCTCAGACAGCTCAGACAGGCTGCCGAGCCAAAAATGTGCGTGTTTGTGTTTGTTCGCCCACCTGGGTTGGTTTGTGTATGTGTGTGAGCTGATCAACTGGCGGCTGTAGCTTTGTAACTCCGCACAGCAGACTCGTGGATGACAAATAACTCCCCGGGAAGTCTTGGCAGCGTCTGGCCATATTTTTCTACGGGGTCACCTTGCTACACTCATGCAGTTTGCTCCTAACAGAGTGATAAATACAACAATTCATACATTGTATCTTAGAAGCGCTGAAAAGCTGCAGCTGTGAGTCCATTTATTTGGAAACTGTATCAGTTGAACTTTGAAATAGCTAGAAAAGATATGCTGTAGTTTTGAAGCAGTTTTTTTGTATTAATACTTTGTGTTTTAAATATACTTTAAATATCAATTTTATTTTAATTTTAGCATTGGTTTGTTATTTTCATTGGAATTTTTATTGCAGGAACTCTCTGGAACTCTTAAAAATGAAGTCTGCTTTTTTCTATTTCAAAATGGTCTGTGAGGTGATAAACCTGAACATTTTTATCAACATTTTATCAAATACTTTAAAGACTTTTTAAAACCCAAATTTTGTTATTTTCTAGAACAAGTAAAAATAGGGGCTAAAATAGGCTAATCAGCCTATATTAACTTACAACAACAAAGTTCTCACAACAACAGACAGCAAGATTGTTTTTTTTTTGTTTGTTTGTTTTTTTGTGCCTCTATGTTGTAAAAAAGACATGGGTCATTAACTATAACTATAGCTGACTAAACCTAATTATAATTGCCAATTTTTTTTTTTACCATATTTATAGAAAGTGCCAGTTATAGTTAGTCTGCTATGGTTATTGTCAATCACTTGAGGACTTAAAAGATTAGTTCACTTTAAAATGAAAATTACTCCAAGCTTTTCTCCCTCAAGCCATCCTAGGTGTATATGACTTTCTTCTTTCTGATGAACACAATCGGAGTTATATTAATAAACATCCTGACGCATCCAAGCTTTATAATGGCAGTGAATGGGACCAACAAGAATGAAGCTCAAGAAAGTGCATCCATCCATCATAAACGTACTCCACACGGCTAATAAAGGCCTTCTGAAGCGAAGCGATGCATTTGTGTAAGAAAAATATCCATATTTAACAAGTTATAAAGTGAAATATCTAGCTTCCGCCAGACCGCCTTCCCTATTGAGCTTGCAAAAAAAGCGTAACTAACACCACGTCAGTTAAGCTGACGTAAGCTGAATACAAAAGGCGTAGGATGTAGTGTAAGCTTTTTGAACTGCTAGAGTTTTACACTTTCTTCGTAAGTTGAATACGGAAGGCGGTCTGGCGGAAGCTAGTTATTTTACTTTATAAGTTGTTAAATATGGATATTTTTCTTATGCATCGCTTCGCTTCAGAAGGCCTTTATTAACCTGCCCGGAGCTGTCTGGAGTACGTTTATGATGGATGGATGCACTTTCTTGAGCTTCATACTTGTTGGTCCTGTTCATTGCCATTATAAATCTTGGATGCGTCAGGGCATGTTTTAATATATCTCAGATTGTGTTCATCAGAAAGAAGAAAGTCATATACACCTAGGATGGCTTGAGGGTGATCTTGGGGTAATTTTCATTTTAAAGTGAACTAATCCTTTAAGAGAACATAGATTTTGGTTAAACTGCATCATGTTTTAAGTGTAATTGTATTTATTTGCATTAATTATTATTATTATTATTATTATTTTTTGTCTGTTTACAAAAAATGTTAAATCGAAAGTCTTTGTCTTTGTTTCATTAACCAGTCATAACCCTAATAGCAATCTGAGTTTTTTGTATTTCGTTGCGTACTGTAGGTTTTAAAAAGCTATTATATGTAAATGATGTTTGGAGTGAAATAATTCTCTCATCTCCTCCTCTCTGGGTGTTCTGTTAATAATACACATCAGTCGTCTCCTGTTCTCTGATGACTTGTGTTCATGGGGTGTGTATTTTATTGATGATTTGGGTGTGTTTTATCTATTGCAATAATATTACTTTAGTTAAATGTTCTGAGTAAATAAAACTAAATGGGGGGACTAAACAAATCAGTTATATGTGAAAATCGTAACAAACAAATTTACCATTTCCCACTGAGAGGGAAGACAATCTTTATTACTTTATTTAGAATTTTAATAAGATGGCAAGGTCATAGCAGTTCAGGCAGATGAAGATGGTGCTTTTAGTCTTTTCCAGTGGGAATCTGGTTAATGTTCCGCATCTAAACAAACCAGGAGAGGAATCAGTTAGCAAGGTATCAGTCAGTTTGTGGGTGTGTTGAGTGTGAGTGAGTAGCACATGCAAGCAGATATTACTAGTCATGTAAGGACAGCTTCTGTTTATTTAACGTAAGTAAAATCACCACTAAAAACATCTAATAAAAAAATGTGATCATGCATTTTGCTTTAGCTCAAATAATATTGGTATATCTGATATGCATGTACATTCTCCAGTAAAAAATGTCACAAAGACCACCTGATGTCTTTTAATTGAAAGGCGGCACAGCCAGCATGGTGAGTGTTGTGATTTCATCAATTTATTTTTTCTACGATTGGCCTTTCATTTCCTCATCTGCTCCAGAAATCAAGCACTTTCATCTCAATAGACAGAGTTTCAGTCTCTTGTTTACTTGTGTTATTTATGGTGTTTGTAAAACTATGTTAATGGTAGCCTGTCAAGGTAAAAGCTACTCACAATTGAATGTAGCCATATAAAAAAGTAGTGCGCTACATTAAAAGTTATTTACAAAAAGTAGCTGCCAACATTGAAGCTATATAGGGTGATAATATGTTTGTATGCAAAATATTTTTTTAACTGATTCACTAGATTGAAAGCAATTTGCTAAAATGAATTTGACTTCTCAAAGCTAATTGAGAGATACGTTCTAAGATAGCACTGTTGCTACAAAAAAAAAGTCACGTAAAAAAAGTGATGTATCATTTGTCACACAATACACTACCAGTGCTGAGAAACTGAGAAAGTAATTAAAACCTCACTAATTCAGAGAAAAGACATTTGTTTGTTTGTCTGCTCTGCTTCGTTTAAAATAATCCTTTGTTATATCTGGGTCCATGTGGCTTCTGTTCATTGGCAGAAAGTAATTTTCTGCAAAAATTATGTGTATTTATTCAACATTTTTGATTACTTTGATTTTGTTTTACAATTTTTACCACAGATCATCACAGAAAGTGCCAAACTTGTATACATACATGTATGCTATGGGGAAAAAGGTAAACTATTTTGAAAACAGCTGAACTATTGTCACACCACTGAAAAAAAAAAAAAAATGTAGTTAAAGAGATTTCCAAAATAAAATGTCATTTTTTGCTAACCTTCCTGTCTTTACAAACTTACTTTCTTCTACAAAGCGCAAAAAACAAGATTTTCTGAAGAATGTTGGACCATAATACAAAAATGAACTCTGATGCGGTTCGACTGAAATATGAACACAACACCAAAGACACCTAAACGAACCAAAAAGTGGAAGTGATGTCACAAGATGCGACCCTAAAAGGACAGAATGCTCAAACAAACCTGGTTTTTCTCGTCATAGTCACAATGTTGCTCATTACAGTACAGTATGTCAGAACCGCGTCTTCTTGTCTTCTTGATTTTCATTTGTGTGTGTAAAAGAGGAATTCCTGATGCTATTTTAACTCCTTTACACATTTTCAAAGCTCTTCCTGAGTTCTCAGCTGGTAAAAATACCATCATATGTACGCACATACGATGAGCGCATTTAGCCCAGCACACAGCATTGTTTTGGATGTTTGTTAAGTCCCTTCACAAAATATATGTTTTAAAGATGCTTTTTTTGTTTTGTATTGTATCTTTAGTTCTGGTGTTAAAAATGACAGTGTGAACACTAGGCGAACCAGAACTAAATATATCAATTTCTTCTTTGTTCCGGACCAAATGAAGCAAGAAAACACATTGTTTTTCTCATATTTGACATTGTTGCAGCTCGTCTCTTCCCAGTCTGTCTGTAACACTCTGTTTAGTTCCTTTCTCTATGAAGTCCCTCCTGAAAAGCACAATGAGCTCTGATTGGTCGGCTGGACCAATGTGTTGTGATTGGTCAAGCGCTTCGAGCGTGTTTGGGAAAAGTCCCGCCCCTTATCATAACAGTGAGTTTAAGCATCAAAGTTGTAAATTCTAACAATGTTAGTGTTTACACCTGAGTTTTGCCTTATCAATTCGAGCCGGAGTCAGTTAATGAAAGCGTAGAAGAACAATGCAACTCAACCAGGCCCCGCCCCTTTATTTTACATATGCCTTGGGCGGGAATTATTCAAATGAGGAATAATGTGACGTGTTTGTTCCCGGAAGAAACTCAAGACTACAATAGAGGCATTTCAGAGAGTTCAGAAACACTGATATAAAGAAAAACTCCCGCTGGAGTGACTTTGTAACTTTGCAGACCTTTTTCATGCTCAACAGCAACATTACACATGGAAGAAAGTTGAACATGTAAAAAAAGCATATAGGTCCTCTTTAAATAATACCCTCCCAGCAAGATCTGCTGTCATCATTGCATACTCTCCCATTGTCATTTAATATTCATGAACCTACAGCGTGTCGTCCCCTTATTTTAAAGGATCTCATCTTTGCGGTATAAAAATCCTAATTTCCTTATTCAAATCATACTTGGAAAGACTGCAGAGTGCAAAGTCCAAGTGCAGAGTTTTTAATAGTGTTTGACCTCTGTGTCTGACCTCTGACAGTAGCTTACGTCTCATTATGCTTCTGTCTGTCCAGCTCTAATGGCCGCTCTCGACCTCGTCTCCTCTCAATGGAGGCGTCCATTAGACAGAGGTAGCACCTGCTCTCACTGCGAGCGATTGCCGGAGATGATATTTGGATGTGTTTTAGTTCCTGCTGCATGTTAGGTATGACAGGCAGATGGAATAACTCATCAGTGTGTGTTTGTGGCACTCGCTGACTTAATGCACCATATGTGGCTTATTTATTTAAGGGTTTTCTCGGCCAAACAAGATGTCTCTCAATATTTTAATTACGTAAATATATTACATTAACAGACTTTACGCAACACCATGGTGATGAGTAATGAGTTCACTGATAAATGGTACAGCTCATTTTTCATGTTTTTACAAATGTGAGGGTGATATTATAGTGCATTTGCTGCCAGTGCTGAGAATCTGCCAAAGTAATTAACACCTCGCTAATTCTCTAAGTGAAAAGACAGTTTATTTGTTCGTTCGTCTGCACTCAGATTAATTGCTTTGTCTCATTGATTTTTTTTTATTTTTTTATATAATCTTTTGTTATATCCAGGTCTTCACGGTATCTGAATGCCACAATGCTAGAGTGTTGTTTGCTGTTGCCAGGGTGTTGCTTTGTGGTTGCTAAGGTGTTCTTTGTTGTTTTTAGAAGCTGTGTCTCATTTCGAAAGTTGTATTTGTCAGCCACATACGTCATAAAGGATGTTTGATTTCAGAAATGTAACCATTAAAAATTGATTGTTATTCCCTGTAAAGCATAAATTGTTGTAATTTCTTTATGACTTTGGAATGTAATGGTTACGCTACTGAAATGAGGCAGCCTCAATGACGTATTCAGCCAACAAATGTGACCTCTGGAGGACACAGCCTTCGAAACGAGACAGAGAGAGTGTTTGCTGTATGGTTGCTAGTTCTTTGTGGTTGCTAAGGTATTGTGAGGAGTTGCTAGGTGGTTGGTACATTCACCATATTAGATTTGATGCATTTGATAGATATATGGATTTCTAAACAGGAATATAAAGGAAGTTCAAGTTATACAGTAACTTCAGTCATACAAAATACAGTACTATGTACAAGTTTAGGGTCAGTAAGATTTTTTTTTAAAGAAATTTTATAAAGGATTCATTAAATTGATTACAAGTGACAGTAAATACTGTACATTTATAATGTTACAAAAGATTTATATTTAAAACAAATGCTGTTCCTTTGAACAAAATCCTGTTGATAATAATCAGAAATGTTTCTTGAGCAGCAAATCAGCATATTAGAATGATTTCTGAAGGATAATGTGACACTGAATAATGATGGTAATGATGCTGAAAATTCAGCTTTGCATCACAGGAATAAATTACTTTTTTTTTTTTTTTTTTTAATATTCACATAGAAAACAGTTATTTTTAATTTTAATAATGTTTCACTACTGTATTTTCTAATCAAATAAATGGGTAACACTTTAGAATGGGGAACACATATTCACTATTAACTACAACTTTTGCCTCAGTAAACTCCTAATTAAAGGTGCAGTATGTAGGATTTCTGTCCGCTAGAGGTCGCTAGAGGCCTATTCAAAACAAAGGCGTAGCTTGATGACGCCGAGTTTGAGCGCGGAATCTTGGGACATGTGGTCTTCACCTCAACGGACGGTGCAAAAGAATAGGGATAGGACTCGGGAAGAAATCATGTTCATGGATACGATTATTAACGTTACTGTAGTATGAAGCAGAGCAGGACCGAGTGTTGTGGGAGCTGAACGAGGCCGCTGGAGCGATTGCACAACACACGCTGCGAGCAGCGGAACTTTTATTATGCCGCAGTCGCTGGTGCCGCTTCCGCTTTTCTGGTCATGAGTATGAGGTAACACAGCTCTGTTTATCATATTAGATACATTTGAGAGTGTTGAAAATGATGTTATAACGTTACTCTGTGCGTTTACTCAGTGGCTGCTGTGAGACACTTGTTGCACATTGCAGTAAGCTAGATCAATTTTAGAATATCATATTAAATGCTGGATGGCTTGTGTTGATAAATGGCATGTAATTCATTTTAAAACGTATTGTATGATGGAGAAAATTCTGTATTACTGTTACTAAAAATAAAGTTGCATCTGATTATGCTATGTTAGCTACTTCACAAAATAGTGTTTTTCTCTGAGGCATGGTAAAGCATGGTACTCGCAAAAAATCAAGAAAATTAGATTTAAACAATAAGACTAAACGTGTTGAGCTATATAACAATAATTAGTTTTCTGTCTATAAATATATCAAAACAGTTGTTCCCTTGTCTATTAAAACATGTAATATATTAAAGCATCTTTGGTGTTTCCATGGTTTCTACAAAATAAAAACGGAAACCGAGGCAGACCAAGGGTTAACGCGGGTATGACGCAATTGACAGGCGACTCCTCACACGTCCCGGAGCCTTGGTTAAAATTGCAATTTTCTCACGATTTACAAATAGTTGGAAACATTTGGGATATTGTAAGTACTCAAGTGAACAAAATATATAACACTGGCCTAGTGGTTTTTGGATATTTTACTGCAAAAATATTACATATTGCACCTTTAACTGCTTATTAATAGTTAGCAAGGTAGTTTTTGTAGTATTTAAGTTTAGGTATTGGTTGGATTAAGGGATGAAGAATAAAATCATGCAGAATAAGGCATTAATATGTGCTTTATAAGTACTAATAAACAGCCAATATACTAGAAATATGCATGCTAATAAGCAACTAGTTAAAAGTGAGAACTGAAGCCTAAAATAAAGTGTTACCAATAAATGTAGCCTTAGTGAGCAAAAGAGACTTTTAAAAAAAAAAAAAAATCTTACCAACCCCAAACTTATGAACGGTAGTGTACACAAAATGTGCACATAAAAACAAGCACAACATTTCTACTTAGAATTTTTATAAAATAAGACATGACATGAAAATAAGAAAAACATTTAAAGTCAGTGAATTGGCCTTGTGGTAGCAGTTCGCACTCAAATTGATTTACTTCCTACTGAATGTGAGAGAAAACGAAAGAAAGATGACGGTACAGTTGTACCTTTGTGGCTCTAAGAGGCCCATGATTATTGAATAAATAGAATGAGATTATTGATTAGAAAAAAAATCACATCAAGACAATTCTGCCCACATGAAATCCATGAGCTGCTCTGAGAACAGTATATACAGTGTGCTTCAACATAACCTGTAGTCTTGCATAATATTCTCAGCCTTTAAAAATAATGGTAAATATCAAGTTTAAGTTTATTGAGTACTTCATGTTATTTAATTGCAAATGCACTTAGTTATACGAGGCCTCCCTCACAAACCAATGTTTAGCTGCCGGCGAGAGTAAACGGTTGCCGGGCAGGTTTGTGCGGTCAGAGGTGCAGTACATTAAGCTCTTGACATTCTCTTTGAATGTCTTTAATAGACAGGCCGTGGAGAGCTGTACATTATTATAATCACATGCTTGGGCTGCACTTTAGTTGCTCAGGTAATTACCTAAGTAGATTACGTCTTTTTGAAAAAACTGTGCCAGTGCCTTTGGCAAGAGCTCTCCCAAATGTATGTTTTTGTGTTTCCTCGCTGGATTCTTGGTGACGGGTGTCTGCTGATTAACATTGTGTGTGGGAGAGTTTGTAAGAAATCCATAAAATTGCACTTTTACATTTTCGGAAGAAAATATGAGTGGTGTTTGCCTCATACTAGGGTGTTATTGGTGGTTTCCAGGTTGCTTGGTGTTTTAAGTGTTTTTTTTTTATTTTTTTATTTTTTTTTTTTTTTTATGTAAAATGGTTGCTAGGGCATTGTGAGGGATTGCTAGGGCTTTGCTATGTGGTTGCTTGTTAGTCCTAGCAAAAATATCAGTCTGACCCTAGACCCCACTTTATTTCAATAGTCTTTTTTATACATTCAACTAACTATAAGTAACTTTGCAACCACATGTCAACTAACTCTCATTAGAGCATTAGTAGACTGTTAGATTAAGATTAGAGTTAATTAGAATAAGTTGACATGCAGGGTGAATTCAGGTTGATTGGGACACTTTTTCCAAGTCATCTCAAAGGCAAAAAGTGTCCCAATCACCCTGAATTCACCCTATGTATAGTCAGTTGAATGTCTGTTGGGGAGCATCAATATAAAGTGTTAGCAGATATTAAGCAGACAGTCTACTAATACTCCAGTGACTGCTAGTTGACATGTTGTTGCAAAATTACTTAATAAAGTTATCGTTTCTTGCTTGCACATACCGCATTTGATGGCATTTTGGGAAGAATTCTCAGTGTGCTCAGATAAGACAGAGTAAATATTGTGTGTGGATCTGTTGTATCTCTTTTCTCTTTATCAAAACACAGACAAGAGCAAATCCTTGAAATGTCATTGCCTACGGCTGCAGCAGCAATGTTATGAATTTAAGATATCTGGACATTATTCGGTTGTTGTCCTGTACATGTCACGGTCAAAGTAGAACTGAAAGAGAGAGAGAGTAAGTGCGTGATTTTTGCAGTATAAAGCAGCATGTCTTTGGCTAATAGACATACTGAAGACGGCAGTGATTCTTCAGAGAGTGGCATATTCCAATATTCCTTTTGTCATTTTGATAATGTCGGCCACTAGACGAAGCTTTTAGATGATGATTGTCCAATTATTCTGTGGAGATGGGATCAGCTTGCAATGAAGATATGATTGAGCTAAAATCAGGGTTTCTGTTTGAATAATGTGAACGTTTATTCTGGCAATATGAATTTGAACATCGAAAAAGAATATATTCTCTTGACATGGAGGCCATTATTATCAATGGCAGCAGTCCAACACAGTGTTATTCTAGTACCATTGAAATACTATTATAGTTACTATGAATATTTTGAATCAGTTTTTATATTTTCCGTTTTCATTTTAATTATAGTTAAAGTTTTAGTAATTTTGTTGTGTTTTTGTCATTTTCATCAGTTTTTTAAAATTCATCAGTTATTTTAGTACATTAGGTTAAACTAAATGAAAAATTCCTCTGCAACCAACTGATTTTTTTTTATTTTTTTTTATATATTTTATTTTCAGTTCATGTTTATTTTATTTCAAGTAATGTTTTTTATGGTATTAGTTTTAGTTAACTATAATAACACTGGTCCAGCATGCTGTAAGTTCCCTTTCAAAAGGGAACTCACGTTGCATCCCCTAGGGGTCGCTATGGGGGAATGCCTCCGGCATGACTGGTGTCTGAAGCGTGAGTCTAAACACAACAATGAACTTGACATTGGCAGGCGGCAGCCTATGACGTCACCACTGGTGTGACCGTGAGTATAAAAGGGCACCTGTGAATTACGTCATCCTCTTTCTTGTCTTTAGGATAGCTGTTTGTTTGAACGTGTCTTTACAAGGCAATCTAAGGACTATGGCTAGCACTAGCGCTAAGTCTTTCACACAGTGTGTTCCTCCGTGTCAGCATTATCTGACACCAGATGACACACACAATATGTGCGTTATCTGCATGGGTGAGGGGCATGCACACTTAGTCCTTGAGGGGACTGTTTGCGTGCATTGTGAGTGCCTTCATTTTAGGAAACTTAGCTCTTGTCTGGCCCTTTTCTCGAGGGAATCGGTCCAGCAATCTGTGCCTTGTGGATCAGGACCTGCTGCGGCTGAGGCGAGTAGGAGACTGAAGTCGTGAGGCTAGCAGGTGGAGCTCATGGATGAGTTTGAGAGAGGTATGATTATTTCTCTTTCATCTGCAGCTGCTGACAGCGAGCTGCTGGATGATGATGTGTTATCTCTCACATCATCTGATTCGTCAGCGAGCTCGCTCCTTGCTTTGAGCCATGACGAGCAAGAAGAGGCTGATGAGATCGATGATGCTTCTGAGTGCTCTCAGCCTGCTTGACCCGCATATGACGAGTTATTGGAAGTTATGTCCCGTGCCACGGTGAGATTAGACCTGCCATGGAAACACGAGAAGCACGAGCCCCCTCGCGGCTGCCTCGATGAATGTTTCCTGTCGGGACACAACCGTCCAGCTCGTAGGAGCCTTCCATTTCTCCCAGATTTTCACACTGAGGTGTGGAGATCGTGGAGAAAGCCATATTCTGCCTGCAGGAATATGGGTACACGTTGATGCCTCTGATCAAAGAGATGCTGGCCAGCCATCTCACGATGGGTGAGGCATCCACATTGAAGGCTCCGTCTCTGCCTACTAAACCTTTGTGCATCATGGCAGAGCATATGTGGCATATTGTGTTGCACACAATGGCTGTGTTGCAGGCCTACCAGGCTGATCTGCTGAAGGACCTGGACCAGGGGCTTCCCCCTGAGGCGGTAGAGGAGCTGCGCAGCACCACAGATTTGGCTCTCCGTGCCACTAAAACAAACTGCCGCCACGATCAGTTGATCCATGGTGGCCATGGAGGCTACGGAGAGACATCTCTGGGTGAACCTGGCCAACATCGGGGAGAAAGAGAAAAACTTTCTTCTCAATCCGCCGGTTTCGCCATTTGAACTTTTCGGCACACCCGTTGAGACAATGGTCGGGAAGTCTCAGGACCAGAGACAGGACCAGAAGGCCAGCGCGGCCACCCTCGCCCCCATCGACTAGAGCGCAGAGGAGGCGCAAGGCCAGAGGGAGAAGAAAAGGTCTGAGTAAAGTGATCGAGCATAAACACGATCAGCGTTTCAAGGTCCCAGAGGCAAAATAACATCTGTCTCCTTAGTTTACTGAGTAGTAGGCTCTCTTTGAGCCTCCTTCGTTAGAGAGAATTGTTTTTATTGAGGCCTCTGCTCTCTAGAACTCTCTAGGTTGTAGGCTCTCTGTGAGCCTCCTTGCAAGATATCCTGAGTGTGAGGTGTTGTTAGACCTCCTCTCGATTAGAGAGTCGTTATGCTGAGGCCTCCACTCCTAGAGCTCAGCTATTATTTACTAAGTTGTCAGGCTCTCTGTGAGCCTCCTCTCTATGAGCGCCATCAGGCCTCCTCTCATTAGAGAGAGTTGACTTTATTAGGCCTCCGCTCTCTAGAGCTCCGTTGGGATATCGATTGTGAGTGGTAGGTTCTCTTCCTTGCAAGATGTCCTGAGCGTGGGGCATTGTTAGGTCTCATTTAGATTTAGAGAGTCGTCATACTGAGGCCTCAGCTCCTAGAGCTCGGCTAGGCAGTAGGGTAGTATGCTAGTTCGTAAGGCTCTCTTGGAGCCTCCATGGCTACTGACCTCAGTGCGAGTAGGCCTCCTCTCATTATGAGAGTCGTTCTATTTAGGCCTCCCTCTGCAGAGCTTCGTGGGCCAGCTCTCTGTGAGCCTCCTGGAAAGCTGGCCTTAGTATTTAGGCATAGTTAGGCTTCCTCTCTTTAGAGTCATCCTGTTGAGGCCTCTGTTCTTGAGAAGCTCCGGCCTATGGTTGTCGCTGATGCATCTTATGGATGAGGACTCCTTGAGTCTTTTGACTTAGCTCAGCCAATAGGGCACTCATCCCTTCAGCATGGCAGCGTGGGTATTCTGTTCCCCATAGCAACCCCTAGGGGACGCAGTGCGAGTTCCCTTTCGAAAAGGAACGTCTCAGGTTATGCATACAGGTGCATCTCAATAAATTCGAATGTTGTGGAAAAGTTCATTTATTTCAGTAATTCAACTCAAATTGTGGAACTCTTGTATTAAATAAATTCTATGCACACAGACTGAAGTACTTTAAGTCTTTGGTTCTTTTAATTGTGATGATTTTGGCTCACATTTAACAAAAACCCACCAATTCACTAACTCAAAAAATTAGAATACTTCATAAGATCAATGAAAAAAAAGGATATTTTAAACAGAAATGTCAGGCTTCTGAAAAGTATGTTCATTTCTATGCACTCAATACTTGGTTGGGCCTCCTTTTGCATGAATTACTGCATCAATGCGGCATGGCATGGAGGCAATCAGCCTGTGGCACTGCTCAGGTGTAATGGAAGACCAGGTTGCTCTGATAGCAGCCTTCAGGTCATCTGCATTGTTGGGTCTGGTGTCTCTCATCTTCCTCTTGACAATAGCCCATAGATTCTCTATGGGGTTCAGGTCTGGTGAGTTTGATGGCCAGTCAAGCATAGTAACACCGTGGTCATTGAACCAGCTTTTGGTACCTTTGGCAGTGTGGGCAGGTGCCAAATCCTGCTGGAAAATGAAATCAGCATCTCCATAAAGCTTGTCAGCAGAAGGAAGCATGAAGTGCTTTAAAATTTCCTGGTAGATGGCTGCATTGACTGTGGACTTCAGAAAACACAGTGGACCAACACCAGCAGATGACATGGCAGCCCAAATCATCACTGACTGTGGAAACTTCACACTGGACTTCAAGCAACATGGTTTCTGTGCCTCTCCACTCTTCCTCCAGACTCTGGGACCTTGATTTCCAAATGAAATGCAAAATTTACTTTCATCTGAAAAGAGGACTTTGGACCACTGAGCAACAGTCCAGTTCTTTTTCTCCTTAGCCCAGGTAAGATGCTTCTGACGTTGTCTTTGGTTCAGAAGTGGCTTGGTACGTGGAATGTGACAGTTGTAGCCCATTTCCTGAAGACGTCTGTGTGCGGTGGCTCTTGATGCACTGACTCCAGCTTCAGTCCACTCCTTTTGAAGCTCTCCTAAGTTCTTAAATCGGCTTCGCCTGACAATCTTCTCAAGCCTGCGGTCATTCCTTTCACTTGTACACCTTTTCCTACCACACTTTTTCCTTCCAGTCAACTTTCCATGAATATGCTTTGGCACAGCACTCTGCGAACAGCCAGCTCTTTCAGCAATGACCCTCTGTGGCTTACCCTCATTGTAGAGGGTCTTGATGATCGTCTTCTGGACAACTGTCAAGTCAGCAGACTTCCCCATGACTGCTGTTGGGATTACTGACCTAAACTCAGTATTTATACCCTGAGAATGGTAATTTAATAGAACTTGAAATTAAATATTCTAATAATTTGAGATACTGATTTTTTTTTATTTTGATGAGCAGCAAGCTGTAATCATCAAAATGAAAACAAAAAAGTCTGGAAATATTTTACTTTGTCTAGTAAATCTAGAATATATTTAAGTTTTACTTTTTGAATTAAATTACAGAAAAAAACTTTTTCATGATATTCTAATTTATTGAGATGCACCTGTATTGCCAAGGTTCCCTGAGAATAGGGAATGAGACGCTGCGTGCCTTTGCCATGCTTTCGGTATTCCTGCACAGGTCTCCTTCAGACAAGAAATGGATGACGTAATTCACAGGTGCCCTTTTATAGTTACAGTTGCACCAGTGGTAACGTCATCGGCTGCCGCCTGCCAATGTCAAGATTATTGTCGTGCTTAGACTCATGCTTCAGACACCAGTCATGCTGGAGGCATTCCCCCATAGCGACCCCTTGGGGACGCAGCGTCTCATTCCCTATTCTCAGGGAGACTTTTTTTTTTCCATTCTGTTACTCAAACATTCATTAAAGTGTCTTAAAACTAAATTCATCCTTACTTATAATAATACACATTTACCAGACAATAGAGATAAGAAATTATTAGAGAGATAGCAATTTGCTTAACAGCAAAGGTCTGAAAAAATTCAAAAATTGTTTTCAGTTTTGAATTCAGCTTTTCATATTAATAAGATTTTTTTCAGAGAATATGTGGTGTTTGCTAAAGATGTGCTAAAAACACGGTCTTGCACAGATAAATACACATTTTTTTTTGTGGGTGAAAACATAAAAAAAAAACATTCTTTGTTATTTAAAAAGAAATGGATTAATCAGAGCCCAGCAGTTAATGCATGCAGATTAGACATGTTGGCACTAATGTGGGGACATGTTTTCGTACAAACATTTTGGCATAATGGCATGAAAAATGTGAATAGTTTATTTGGTAGACGTTTCTAGGAGAGAATTTCTTGAGGACTTCGAGCATGCTGTAGGGAAGCTTTTGAACAGGAGGAGAGGGAAGGTTCGCTCACTGGACATGCTCCATTGAGATATCTCGCCCCGTTGCCGCTCACGGCTCCAGCTCTCTCGCTCTTGCAGGGCGTATCATCTTAGAGAGACTTGCGCCATCGTTCTGTGTTCATGCAGTGAGTCAGAGCTCTGTGGCCATCTGTTAGTGTCGGTACCTTCAGAAACGTTGAAGTATGTCTAATATTAGCGTTTTTTTCCTCCTCTCGCCCAGTGCACATCCCATTGGAGGCAGTGTCCTGGGGGAGGCCATCTGTCTGTGTGGCTCTGGGTTTGGCCGGACATCGTAGGGGACGGTTGTCCAGCTCCTGTCTCAGCATTGCCACTGTGGAGATTGTGAAATCAGTGATACAAGTAAATGATTGTGGGCTTGTGACCTTGCCTGCTTCATTTCGGTTATTGCAATATATGTTATATCATCTCAATGCTGATAAAGATAAAACTATATCTTCCAAAGGCCAAAAATAATATATGTGTGCGTGTGTGTGTGTGTGTGTGTGTGTTGCGATTTAAATGTAATTAGTAAGTTAAATAATAGTGATTATAATAATAACAATAATATAATACATTTAAATTTTTGTCAGCTGCACACCTATGATGCGAATCTCCCATTCCAGCACATCCCAAAGCTGCCCTATTGGATTGAGATCTGGTGACTGTGGGGGCCGTTTGAATATAATGAACATTATCATGTTCAAGAAAAGTAGATTGAGATGATTTGAGCTTTGTGACATTGATATCTGGCTGGGAGTAACCATCAGAAGATGGGTCCACTGTGGTCATAAAGGGATGGATTTGGTCAGCAACAATACTCAGGTAGGCTGTGGCATTTAAACGATGCTCATTTGGTACTAAGGGGCCCAAAGTGTGCCAAGAAAATATCCCCCACACCATTACACCACCAGCAGCCTGAACCGTTGATACAAGGCAGGATGGATCCATGCTTTCATGTTGTTTAGACCAAATTCTGACCCTACCATCTGAAGGTCGCAGCAGAAATTGAAACTCATCAGACCAGGTAATGTTTTTACCATCTTCTATTGTCCAATTTTGGTGAGTCTGTGTGAATTGTAGCCTCAGTTTGCTGTTCTCAGCTGATAGAAGTGCCATATTTTCTGGATATTTTCTCTTTTTCAGACCATTCTCTTTAAAGAGAGATGGTTGTGCAGGAAAATCCCAGTAGATCAGCAGTTTCTTAAATACTCAGACCAGCCCATCTGGCTGTCACTTAAATCACCTTTCTTCCCCATTCTGATGCTCAGTTTGAACTTCAGCAGATCGTCTTTATTATGTCTACATGCCTAATGCATTGAGTTGCTGCCATGTGATTGGCTGATTTAGATATTTGCGTTAACAAGCAGTTGAACAGATGTACCTTATAAAGTTAGAGTGTGTGTGTGTGTGTGTGTGTATTTATTTATTTATTTATCGGCTCTGTGGAATACTTGATTCTGATTGGTCAATCGCACCATCCAGTGGTATGTTATTTACCGATAACAACCGCTAAAAACAGATAACACAGGCTCATGTGGGTTACTGAAGTCTGGAGCGCTATACGCTTGCTAGGAACGGTTTTCTTGTGGAATTTTTGCGTTTGGTGAGCTAATAAAATATTAAAACACAGTCAAATCAATATTTTGTGTACAGTTCATCTGGTATCGCGGACATACATACATTCATTTCATACAAACGCAGCTGCTGCCATTTTGTGACTATTGTTTTGTTCACTGTAACAAACAGGTACGATTTCATCTCAGATCAATATCACTTATTCCCATAATTATTTATTTGGCGAAATTAATTATTTATTGGGCCGTGTAATATGTGGTATGACTGTACCGTATTTAAATGTCCATGTAGTTTGAATTTGCCGCTTGCTAGCAACTGACATTGCTCTCTCCGCGGAAGCTTTGCGTTTAAAGAGCTAATAAAATATTTCGACTCAGATCAATATTTCATGTCTAATTATTTACTTATGTGGCAAGTAGCCATGTAATAACAGCGATAATGTACATTCAGCCGGTTGTTATCGCAGAATAAACCCCTTCAGGCTGATGCAAGACCCTGACGCAAAGCAGAATAAGCCCTGTCGGGGTTTATTCTGTTATAACAACCGACTGGATGTACATTATCTCTTACATATACACACATTAGTGATATATATTTCATTTTTAAATCTCAACTAAATATTTTTAATTCACATAATGAATTTGCTTATCTAATTAGATTAATCATGATGATTTTAATCTATTCATTAACATTTAACATTTAAGTGCATATTCTCTTAAAGTCAAACTCAGACTACATCACTAACACAACTTGAGCTGTTTACTACTGATAAAGACATTCACACAGCAGGGAGTCTTTGCAGCCGGTGGCCTTATTGACATTGTTATTCGACAAGCCAAATTTGTTTGTTAGGAGAGGCGAAACCTTACAAATAAGTGTAATGTGAGACTTGCTGGCAGACGTGTGTCAGCTGCACACTGATATCTGTGGATGAGTGAGTGGACGTAGAGCTGCATGTACTCATTAATGTGTGTGTCGTACAGTCGAGGATGAACATAAATAGCTGGCTGTCACTCATTGCACTAGCTTCCAATATTAAGAGAATTGTAACATTACAAAAACAATCATCTCTCTCCCTCTCTCTCTCTGTTGAATAGGCTACACCTGTCCGATTCAGATAGCAGGAGGTTTTATCATCCTAGCAATTTTTCCAGTGCAGAAATGAATTGATAAAGTCAGCAATTTTGAGACCATGGTATGTGTGTTGTATGCACATACAAATTGAGGACAAGAGAAATATGTATTTCTCTCTCTCACTTGCTCTCTTTTTTTTATCTCTCTCAATATGAACCGTCTCCATATTGAAAAGTTGAAAATTTAATTGTTTATGTTTGAAAATATTGCTGTCCAAGTCAATTTTCTTAACCTCATAGAAGTAACACATGGATTTTGATTAAAGCTGAATAAAGTCAACTTGAAATTCTGTTCGCAATCCATTTTACTACTTTAATTTGGTCCATGTCTGAGTCAAACAGGATATTCAGCAAGAAAAAAAAATCCTTCAGGAACTGATTGAATCGTAAAAAGTCTCTATGTAGCTGGAGGAAAGTGGTTGGAAAAGAGGAACTGGTGATATCAAATGAAAATTACTGTCAATTTTGATTTAATAGATTTTTTACTGTATCCTTGAGTCCTACAAAAGCAGAAACATATAACAGTATTCACAAAATACAGACAACAAAGAGATGAACATAGATTAAATTGCTTTTTTTTTTTTTTTTTTTTTTCCTTAAATTAACTTCTTAGATTATTCCTACTGAAACTTTAATGTTAAAATTTAATGTGAAATACATAATTTATGAAATTTGGAATATAATTTATAAAAGATCTTGCTCAAAGTGCATGAAAGTTTGTTTTGCATATATATTATTATATATTTATCTAAGTGAATCTGTGTTCAAACAACACATGTGTTTCAAATAACGCCAATCATTCATCTTTTGTCATATTTATTATGTTTCACAGGAACTAAATTTCATGCTTTTATACACATGGTCTGTAATGCAAAGAATAAACAATGGGAAATAACTACACAGAGATCATGATTTATTAATGACATCTTTTTGCATATACCAAAAATACATAAACATATACATTGAAATGTGCAAAAACATTTATTTTTGACCAACACATGGTTAATGTTTAATAATAGATTTCTGTAAATAATTCTGTAATAATAGGTTTCTGTAAATTTTACTTAATGTAAATTCAGTAAACAAGTTACTGAATGAGTGTTAATTGTTAATGTTACGTCTTTAACCGTTGCGCTCGCGTCTTTTGCAGCGTCTCTCTCGCATTCTAAAAATGCGGTGCTCAAGTTCAAAGACGTTCAACTTTTAAAAAACATTTTGCTATCGGTTTCTTTTCTGGTTTGTGCTAGAAAACAGAAATACAGACAACTGTCATATGTCAGCTCAGACAGCATGTTCTCCAGCATGAAGCAGCTAGTGAAGCATTTGGCTGCAGACAGACAGTATGTGCAACTGCAGAGCTTGACAGAAGCTTGTTTTCTTTTGACCTGTAATCATGCATCATCCAGCAGTAAAGGATCTCAGTTATCTCCAGAGCCTTGCACGAGTTATCCAATCCGGGGCCATTAGTGCAGAGCCCTGTGCTACACAGCTTTGCATTCAAGAGATTAAAAATTAACCAGTTTGATATCTTTTTTCTATCATGCATAGGTTTAGATAGAGGGCGAAAGAGAAACTCCCAGTGCTCAGCCACACAAAATGACGTCAGAAACCCGATCGGCCCAGGGAACACTGGCGAGAGAGTGAGAGCGAACGAGTGAGGATAAACGAGAAGTGCAGATAATTATGATTATTAACGAAGTCAGTGAGACAGAACCCATTTCTGAGGGCACACAGAAAATAGCTCAGGAAGAAAAGTCTGAGTGAAATGATGCATTAGTGAGTCTGACAGGAGAGAAAATGGCCCAAGTTTGATGTTATCATCAACAATAGGCTACAAATGACTCTTGAGCCAAATGAACACACACAAATGCTCATTGTCCTTCATTATACACCATCAAATGTAAACACAAGGAGGTACTTATACTTGATATGACCTTTAAATTACTTTTTTTGGTGTAACCTGAGGAAGTCAGGTACATTTAGTTATATTAAAGGAACACTCCACTTTTTTTGAAAATAGGCTCATTTTCCAACTCCCCTAGAGTTAAACAGTTGAGTTTTACCGTTTTCGAATCCATTCAGCCGATCTCTGGTTCTGGCGGTACCACTTATAGCATAGCTTAGCATAGTTCATTGAATCTGATTAGACCGTTAGCATCTCGCTTAAAAATGACCAAAGAGTTTCAACATTTTTCCTATTTAAAACTTGACTCTTCTGCAATGAAAAGTTGCGATTTTCTAGGCTGATATGGCTAGGAACTATACTCTCATTCCGGCGTAATAATCAAGGAACTTTGCTGCCGTTCCATGGCTGCAGCAGGCGCAATGATATTACGCAGCCTCTCACAAACGTCTCTATGGTTACAAGGCACGCTCCCTGTGCAAGCAGGGGCTCACAGGCGCTGCGTAATATCATTGCGCCTGCTGCACCCATGGTACGGCAGCAAAGTTCCTTGATTATTACGCCGGAATGAGAGTATAGTTCCTAGCCATATTGGCCTACAAAATCGCAACTTTTCATTTTCCGTCGGTCTTAGTACACGATGTAACTACAGAAGAGTCAAGTTTTAAATAGGAAAAATATCGAAAGTCTTTGGTCATTTTTAAGCGAGATGCTAACGGTCTAATTAGATTCAATGAACTATGCTAAGCTATGCTAAAAGTGGTACCGCCAGACCCGGAGATCGGCTGAATGGATTTGAAAACGGTAAAACTCTACTGTTTAACTCTAGGGGAGTTGGAAAATGAGCCTATTTTCAAAAAAAGTGGAGTGTTCCTTTGAATAATATATTTGACTTGACTAAAACCAGTTAATATAAATATCAACATATGAAAGACATTTTCAGGTTACCTGGAAGAAGATTTTTGCAACAGATATTATTAGACTAGAATTTCAAAGCAGCTTTACAGAAAATGCTTGTTTAATTGACTGCACTGCTAATGTGATTACTTCCAATAATCAGAATAAGGACTTAAACGCAGTGAGATGTTTACATGACACGAGCAAACCTCTTCACTCCTGTTTACATGCAATTTTTTGTTATTCTGATATTTCAGCACCCCAAATATGTGATGCCTTCTTCACTGCCATATTTAGGAATCTGCATCTGACAGTGTCATCGCTGTACATCACAAGCACACGAGCACATTGTTCAGAGTGGAAGAGATGCGATTAAAGTGTTTGCATGCCTGTTTATTGTGATAAAATTGGTGTACACCACATATTTCACTACGATTATGGTCGCTACGATTATGAACTTAATTGCATCAATTTGATAGAAGTATTGTGTTTATGTGAGGTAAAGTTTAATCACAATATTGCCTAAATCTCATTATATAATTGCATTATGAGGGTGCATGTAAACGTATATGTTACAATCAGGAAGCATTATCAGACAGAGACGAGTGTGTCAAAGTAATGTCCATATGGCAGTAATATACATACAGCTATAAGATAATACAAGTTATGTGGTTAGTTAATGTCATGTATTCAGTTAAGCAGACACTATAAATGTGTTAGGCAGCAATTAGAGCTTTTGCCCGTAATGATTACAATAATATCTGAAGGTTTTGTATGTCAGTCCAAAGTTGGCATCATCTGGAGTCTTCGATGATCAAAGGCTATTTTTCTTTAAATTGTTTTGATTATTTTCATGAATACTGTGAAACAATGACATCAGCATTATGTCATTATTGTCAGCATTCATTTGACAGGAATTACGTCTTTCTGTTTCACAATGTTTTATCACAACAATCATTTGTTGTTTAATGGCAGAATGCATATAATATGTGCAAGATTGTAAGTAATGATTGTAAACATACTTCTAGCCCTACAAGGTCAATGTGAATGTAATTATCCTAAATATAGCGTGACTTATTTGTTTGTCTAAATAACGGCAGGTAGAAGGAGTGTTTAGGAAACCCCTTTGGAAATTATTTATTATTTTTGCAAACCTGTTGGTGCAAAATGACATGCTGTAGCTTTAAATGCATGAAACAGCATTGTGAGGACAGTCATTTTTCAATGACAAAGAAGACCAGAGGAGATTAAGCGCTTTAGGACTCCTATTGCCGTGAAGAAACAATGATTCCCAAGACATCAGCTATAAAATAATCAGAGAGTTGGATTTAGAGTGTGAGTAGTTAGTTTATGCCCTCCTATGGCATGTTTCATGCGAGGTGACAGAGTTGATTTCATTTATGGGGTGATGTGAGGTCTTGGGCACAGTGAGATCTTATTTTTAGTGGTGTGACACACAGCATAGTCTATATTTAATCTGCATCTTAATTTCTGTATAAAAGAGACACAACATGTCATTCACACATCCTGAAATCCAGCTGTCAATCCCCACAGCTGTTTGAGTGAAGAGTTCAGAATGACTGATCCATGGGAGCTGTCATTTCATGAGCTGATGGGAAGCTTCATGCTCAATCATCAGTATAATTACTGTCTGCCTTATTCCTCTTACATCCCTGCTCTCTCTCCCTCTCTTTCTTTGGGTGTTTAACATGGACAGTAGCCCAGAAAGTATTTAAGCCACTTAAATACGTTTAAGCCACACTTAAAACATGACGTGAAATGTTCCTGTATGGCACTAGCAGTGAAAAGGTTATGGTTTCGATTCTCAAGGAAAGCAAGAACTGATAAAATGCGTACCTTGAATGCAATAAAAGTTGCTTTAAATAAAAGCATCTGCCAAATTAATGTGTAAATGTGTATGTGTAAGTGTAAATGTAATTTAAATAAAAATAGCACCTAATTTTACCCAAAGTTTTGGTTGTACTGAGGAAGTGTACAATACGGTATGTACTGTATAGTCTACATCCTACAATTTTGGATCTCAGTTAAGATGGCCAATTATTGCCTGATTGTAACACTTTGTGCTTGTTGGTGTTTAGTGGAACATGTGGTTCCTCTCCTCTCCTAGGACACCTGTGTGAATTTGAGGAGAACAGACTTCATACATCCACTGAAAATGACAAAAACACCAGGTGGTGAAGTTAGTTCCATTTGCTTTTATGTTTTTATATTCATACTATATTCATATTTATAAGTGTGGCTTGAGTGTCCAAATATGTATTTGGTCCGCTGTGTGTGATAAAGAATAGTTCAATATGTATTGTGACTATACACCGATCAGTCATAACATTATGACCACCTTCCTAATATTGTGTTGGTCCCCCTTTTGCTGCCAAAACAGCCCTGACCCGTCGAGGCATGGACTCCACTAGACCCCTGAAGGTGTGCTGTGGTATCTGGCACCAAGATGTTAGCAGCAGCTCCTTTAAAGGGGACCTATTATGCAAAATTCACTTTTGCATGGTGTTTGGATATAAATGTGTGTTGGCAGTGTGTGTATACAACCACCCTATAGTGATAAAAATCCACCCACTCCTTTTTTTTTTAATCCCCATAAATCATAAGCAGTGTCTCAGAACAAGCCGTTTCCAGATCCCTGGCAATGTGATGTCACATTAGCCACAGGCCCCGCCCACAAATGTTGACAGACACTACCATTTTAACATAGAACCGCCCTGAGCGAGTTCACAGCGAGTTTACAGTTGTGGTCAGAATTATTGGCACCATTGGTAAATATGATCAAAGATGACTTTCCCATTCATATTTACATTTTTTAGCACACCAAGGTGATCATGAACATGAAATTGTCCAGCCATGACTTCCTGTTCCACAGGAATATAAACATAAGGAAACACAAAGGCCAAATTCCCTTAATCATTCATCACAAGGAGTAAAACCAAAGAATATAGTTCTGATGTGCAGCAAAAGATTGTTGAGCTTCACAAAATAGAAAGTGGCTGTAAGAAAATAGCTAAAGCATTGAAAATTCCCATTTCCACTATCAGGGCAATAATTAAGAAGTTCCAATCAACTAAAGATGTTACAAATCTGCCTGGAAGAGGACGTGTGTCTAAATCGTCCTAATGCGCGGTGAGGAGGACAGTTTGAGTGGCAAAAGACTCTCCAAGGATCACAACTGGAGAACTGCAGAGATTAGTTGAGTCTTGAGTCTCAGAAAGCCTAAAAAAAATTATCAAACAGCACCTACATCCCCACAAGTTGTTCAGGAGGGTTTCAAGAAAAATCCTCTGCTCTCATCCAGAAACAATCTCCAGTATATTCAGTTGTCAGACAAGACTGGAACTTCAAACGGGACCAGCTTCTATGGTCAGATGAATCTAAAAAAAGAGATTTTTGGCATCAAACCCACCAGATGGGTTTGGTGCACACATGGATAAAAAGTACCCCATGCCCACGGTTAAATATACTGCTGGATCTTTAATGATGTGGGCCTATTTTTCTGCTGGAGGTCCTGGACATCTTGTTCAGATACGTGGTATCATGGATTCTATCAAATACCAACAGATAAAAAATCAAAACCTAACCGCTTCTGCTAGAAATCCAATAATGGGCCGTGGTTGGATCTTCCATCAGGACAATGATCCAAAACAAACATCAAAACCAACACAAAAATGTGTCACTGAGCACAAAATGAAGCTTTTGCCATGACCATCCCAGTCCCCTGACCTGAACCCTAAAGGAAATGATTTGAGTGAACTGAAGAGAAGAAGCACCAACATGGAGCTGGGAATCTGAAGGATCTGTAAAGATTCTGCAAGAAGGAACGGTCTCTGATCTCTTGTCATGTGTTCTCCAAACTCATCAGGCATTATAGGTGAATACTCAGAGCTGTTATCTTGGCAAAAGGAGGTTGCAAAAAGTATTGAATAAAAGGGTGCCAATAATTGTGACCAACGTGTATTGGAGAAAAACATTTATTTTATAATGTGATTTTCCCCCCCACTTTCAATTCTTTTCCTTCAATGAAAGGTTAGATTTTTGCTAATTTTAGGAATTCAAGATCAAAAGGATAAACAATGCAGATTTATTTTTACAGTCATCTTTGATAATATTTATCAAGGGTGCCAATAATTCTGACCACAACTGTACACAGTCCGCCATTGCTGCACTGATGAGAATGTCTCCCAAGTGTTTTAGGTGTTCTGTAGCTGGATGGATTAATCCACATAGCTCTCTCAATTTACTCCCAAAATTTGAGCCGCTGAAGATGAGGTGGATTAATTTTGTTTTCGAAGAAAATGCTCCCTCAACTCTACCGAAATTCGTTTAAATCTGCACGAATCATTTCACACCGGACTGCATTGTGAACGAATGTCAATACAAAGGGACAATACAAAACAGAGGTTGTGCTACAAATATGTTACTTAAAGGAACACTCCACTTTTTTTGAAAATAGGCTCATTTTACAACTCCCCTAGAGTTAAACAGTTGAGTTTTATCGTTTTTGAATCCATTCACCCGATCTCCGGGTCTGGCGGTACCACTTTTAGCATAGCTTAGCATAGTTCATTGAATCTGATTAGACCGTTAGCATCTCGCTCAAAAATGACCAAAGATTTTCGATATTTTTCCTATTTAAAACTTGACTCTTCTGTAGTTACATCGTGTACTAAGAAAATCGCAACTTTTCATTTTCCGTCGGTCTAGGCCGATATGGCTAGGAACTATACTCTCATTCAGGAGTAATAATCAAGGAACTTTGCTGCCGTACCATGGGTGCAGCAGGCGCAATGATATTACGCAGCGCCAGTGACCCTGCTTGCACAGGGAGCGTGCCTTGCAACCGTGGAAACATTTGTGAGAGACGCTGCGTAATATCATTGCGCCTCCTGCAGCCATGGTACGGCAGCAAAGTTCCTTGATTATTACGCCGGAATGAGAGTATAGTTCCTAGCCATATTGGCCTACAAAATCGCAACTTTTCATTTTCCGTCGGTCTTAGTACACGATGTAACTACAGAAGAGTCAAGTTTTAAATAGGAAAAATATCGAAACTCTTTGGTCATTTTTGAGCGAGATGCTAACGGTCTAATCAGATTCAATGAACTATGCTAAGCTATGCTAAAAGTGGTACCGCCAGACCCGGAGATCGGCTGAATGGATTTGAAAACGGTAAAACTCAACTGTTTAACTCTAGGGGAGTTGGAAAATGAGCCTATTTTCAAAAAAAGTGGAGTGTTCCTTTAAGGATAGATCAGTACAAACTGTGCTTACAGTCTCCAGAGTGATACTGGATACGGCAATAATGAAGGTGAGGGCACTTTATTACAGTTGTTTTACGGATATAACGTTTACCAGTTTAAGCACCACCCGAAAAGGTATAAGGTCTTTATATATTTGTTTACTGTTAGTTGTAACGAGTGTTTCTGTGTAATTCGCTGTGTATGCTGATGATAATGCAAGGGAGAGAGAGAGAGAGTTTATGGATAATATTTTAATGCACACTTGCACTGTGTTTTATTAAGCTCTTACAGTGATTTTCTAGAGTGAAAACAGACGCTCGATATATTGTGTGAAGTACAATAAACGTTATAAAACTCATCGGTAAATAGGCTTGTACTAATATAGTGGATAAAAACAAGAAGACAATATAAGTTATAACCGTAATTAAACTAAACTATACCTGTTCTATCTCCATGCAGCATATATTCGCAGTTTCTGACATTATAGTGCGTCCTGACTCCTGACTGAATCCTGACACCGGAGAATCAGCTCTTGAAGCTCCGCCCTCTTAGGCCGAGCGCAGCAGCACATTTGCATATAAAGGGCACACACTGAAACGGCGTGTTTTTGCTCACCCCCAAAAAGTGGCAATTTTAACATGCTATAAAAAATGATCTGTGGGGTATTTTGAGCTAAAACTTCACAGACACACTCTGGGGACATCAGAGACTTATTTTACATCTTGTAAAAGGGGGCATAATAGGTCCCCTTTAAGTCCTGTAAGTTGGGAGTTGGGGCCTCCATGGATCGGACTTGTTTGTTCAGCACATCCCACAGATGCTTGATTGGATTGAGATCTGGGAAATTTGGAGGCCAAGTCAACACCTCAAACTCGTTGTTGTGCTCCTCAAACCATTCCTGAACCATTTTTGCTTTGTGGCAAGATGCATTATCCTGCTGAAAGAGGCCATAGCCACCAGGGAATACTGTTTCCATGAAAGGGTGTGCATGGTCTGCAACAATGCTTAGGTAGGTGGTACATGTCAAAGTAACATCCAAATGGATGGCAGGACCCAAGGTTTCCCAGCAGAACATTGCCCAAAGCATCACACTGCTTCCGCCGCCTTGCTTTCTTCCCATAGTGCATCCTGGTGCCATGTGTTCCCCAGGTAAGCCACGCACATGCACCCGGCAATCCACGTGATTTAAAAGAAAACGTGATTCATCGGACCAGGCCATCTTTTTTCCATTGCTCCATTGACCCGTTCTGATGCTTACGTGCCCACTGTTGGCGCTTTTGGCAGTGGACAGGGGTCAAGCTTGGGCACCCTGACTGGTCTGCGGCTATGTAACCCCATACGCAACAAACTGTAATGCACTGTGTATTCTGACACCTTTCTATCAGAACCAGCATTTTGAGCTACAGTAGCTCGTCTGTTGGATCGGACCACACGGGCCAGCCTTCGCTCCCCACGTGCATCAATGAGCCTTGGCCGCCCATGACCCTGTCACCACTGTTCCTTCCTTAAACCACTTTTGATAGATACTGTCCACTGCAGACCAGGAACACCCCACAAGAGCTGCAGTTTTGGAGATTCTCTGACCCAGTCGTCTAGCCATCACAATTTGGTCAAACTCGCTCAAATCATTACGCTTGCCCATTTTTCCTGCTTCTAACACATCAACTTTGAGGACAAAATGTTCACTTGCTGCCTAGTATATCCCACCCACTAACAGTTGCCGCGATGAAGAGATAATCAGTGTTATTCACTTCACCTGTCAGTGGTCATAATGTTATGCCTGATGTTTTGTATGTAATTTTTTTTTAATGAAGAAAAGCTATGTCTATTTATTTAGAGCTCTGCTTTTTTAGTCAAAAAGATGTACCAGTATGATCAAATGCTGTGTTTGGTGTTTCACACCCGTATCACCATGAGAAGAGTGCAGGCAGCCTGCAGAGATTTTCCCCATCAGTGATTTCTGAGTCTACAGCTGGCATTCTTTATCCACTGTTTCTTTGAATTTCAATTTAGCCTGAGCTCATTTTAAAAATTTGCAAAGGTTCAAGAAGCTTGTTTGCCTTGAAGCTCTGCCTCCTCTGTCCCTCTCTTACTCTTTCTGTCACTCTGTCATCAACACATAGAATCCTCCAAGAAAGCAACACAACTTATTGGCTTGGGGTTTAAAATATTTTTGGATTGAATCTCATGAAAACATGTACCATTCACATTTATAATAATAATACATTTTATTATTATCATTATTATTATGATAAGAATAACTTTAATATAATAAATAATTGTATTATTATAATAATTGCACTTCTCATACATTTTCTTTACTTTATTTCAGTAGAAAATGCTATAATGAAATGATTAAAATCATAAAGGCAGTATAACAGATTATATTTAATAAATACATCACAATTTAAATAATATTTTATTATTTTTCTGTATTAAAATTCTGTAGAATTTTGGGGGAAATGTTTGAATGAATTTCATGAAAATGTGTCCCAGTCACATTTATAATAATAATAATAATAATAATAATAATAATAGTTATTGTTGTTATGCTTGTTATTATCATTATCATTATTATAAAAATAACTACAATATTAAAATAGTTTTATTATTATAATAATGGCACTTCTCATAGTCTTTTGCTATATTTCAATAGAAAAAACCGACATAAAGGCAGTATAACATATTCTACCATGAATAAATACTTCACAATTTAAATAATATTTTAATCTGAATTTTGGGGGAAATGTTCTTAATCATCCTGAAAATGTCACAGTGCAAAAAGATTCTTTTTTTTTTTTTTTTTTGTAAAGCAAAATATAATTTCTTTCTTTATTTTTTGAAATATGACCAGAACACTGTCACTGACAGGGTTTGGGAGATTCATTTCTTTAGCTGTCGCAGTTCTCAGTGTCTGTGCTTTATGTGATTTACATATTAAATAAAAATGCTCCATTGGAAATAATTTTGTTTTTATATAACATTCATCAACCTCAGAACCTAATACTGAGTCTGCCTTTATAGCCAGCGAGACTTCAAATTTAATTAAGGCATGAAAGAGCGGGTGGCCAATCCCCTTACTGACGCAGAGGCAGGACTTTGAAGACTCTTGAGCGCTAATGAAACTCTGGCAGTCCTGATGAGATTAGTGGGTGTGTTGCTGGCTTTAATTGAATTGTTGACCCCACCCCTCCTCGTGTGCAGGTATAAAGTAATTGAGAAGCTTGATCTGGAGGTCAAAGGGCACAGCAGGGTGTAAGAGTCAGATGCTGTCCCTAAGGGCTCGTGAAGGATGACGCCGAGCTGTTGCTGCATTGTTTGCCATCTGTACGGTGCGGTGAGCTCATAGCAGACCCTGACTAATCAGCCATATTAGAAAGAAGTCCTGACCCACCTGCTTTCAATCAGTGATGATACCTCTGTCTGCGCAGACAACATAACCAGTGCAATCCATTAGTGTGCGTAAACCCAATTGACATGGTAGTAAGAGTACAAAGAAATATCATGCAAGGCATAATAATCTAAACTCTATGAATTAATCCATTCAATTCAATTTGCACATAAACATATGTAAGTTGCACAGCAACTTACAATGCAAGAAAAGATTCACTGCTTGACAGGTCGTACACTATAAACAGTATTTACAGAGGCATAGCATAATTATACTTAAACATACCATCATAGAGCTGACATATAGAATAAATGCCTGACGGTCAAGTGAGATTTCCTATATAGTATCTTGATAAATGTACTTGGATGTTAAAATATTTTCCTAAAAACATCCACAGTAATGGCATTCTTCTCATGTCCCATTATCTGAACAATGTTACTGCCATTTACTTGACTGAGTTTGCTGAGTTTCTTTATATTGTCGTGGCATTTACATATTTAGATATTTGCTTATTTTTGAGCAGAGCAGCCAGGATGTTTATTTCATTATTTTGAGCTGGCCTATTTGTCTGTGCATCAGCCCACTCAGGGGAACTGAGCTGCTGGGAGATTCAGATGAGCCATTCAGTGTTTCGTTTTCCTGTGCCTTATCTCTTTCCCATGCGGAAGCCATGGATAAAAGATTTATGTCCTATAGGGCCTAAGCCAACCCCAACCCTCTCTGTATTTTGGTTGTTTTTGCCTTGAAACCAAAGAAAGGAAATCATTTTTATTGAATGAAGTATTAAAAATCAATCTGTAATATCACAGCTCACTGCCAAAAATATTATCCTTTGTACCAATCTGAATTGCTTGAGTGATTGTAAATTTCTGCTTATTTTGAAATGCTTGAGAGGCTGTTAATTTAAGAGGCAGTGCAGAAAAGAAAAGAAAAGAAATGTTTCCTCGACTGCTGAAAGTGGAGATCAGGTGTGTGTGTGCATGGTAAACTGGATTGAAGCACTGATCATATTGTACATGCTAAAAGAGAATATGAGAAAATCCTATTTAAGGGCATGTGAATTCACATAAATCTTTATGAGCAAAATTAATTCTGTGATTGTAAATTAACTTAAGCCATTTGTATTTAATAAACATATTCTAAATATGATTATGGGTGGGTCTGTACATTTTAATGAGCGATTGAATGACATAATCTGGTTTGAGTTCTATGCAAGACGTTATAGAAATCAATACGTCTTCTGGCACCCTGCATAAGGTCAAGAAATGGCTTGTGTTTGTAATATTACACCTCCATTTCCAAGGGTTGCAGTAATAAGTACTGTTGTAGCACAAGTGCTAAAATACTGAATACTATTAAATAAATGGGGTGATGGCAAATCTATTCTACATAATTATAAGATTGATTGTCTTTTTTGTGTGTGCATACATGTTGATGTATCAACTTATTTGGCCATATGTAGGAAAAGCCACCGACACTTTGTGATAATTTTCACAAACGGAATTAGAAACATTACCTAAATTATTAGTTATCATTATCTACCTTGACACTTTGATTCACACATTTCCATATACAGTATATTCATATTTTATTATATGACAGGTAGTTCTGGTCCTCAAATCTGATTGTTTTGATGTTCACATGTTCTTGTTCAAGAATTTACAATGGCAGTAGCATTTCTATTGTAAAGAAGTGGCCAAATATTAAAGATTAAGTGGATATTTGATCATGCTGTAAAGTGTAACAACAATCTCCAGGCCGTTGGCGCCCTCTGCAGGCATTGGTTATAATAGGTAATGTACATAAGCTGATTGTTTACATTATGTATTTTAATAGTGTTGTTCAATAAAAGATTGCTTGCTTTTGATACTTTATTTGAAATAATTATTGATGCCCGATTGTTATTATTTAGGTATGTTAAGTGTATTGTAAGTATTTTAAGTATTTTTTAAGTGTATTTTAAAGGCTTTTGATGACTTTGGTCTGTTTTTATTACTACAAAAACAAACAAAAAAAAAAATAAAAGATAAATAAATAAATAAATAATCATCAAAATAATTGATAACTGATTACTTGATTACCAAAATAATCATTAGTGGCAGCCTTAGATTAGTTAAAACATTTCAAAATGTTTTGCATTTAGCATTTTGTGACTTTCAATCGAATAAAATACTATTTTTCCAGTCATATATTTCGTCATTGAAGATTTCTTAAAAATAGTGTTAAAATATCGTCTCGTTCTCATTAACCCAAATATCGTGTATTGTCTTGTGAACTGTATCCCCACTAATAAAACAATTTCCCAACAACAAAATTGTGGCCAGTGAAAATGCTGAGTGGCTAGTAACTTTGGAAAACCTCTAGCCACAGTGGCTGTTGAGTAAAAAATTAATTGTCAAGCCCTGACAACATGTATACATTTTTAGCGTGTCTATATTGCTTTTCCATATTTTTCGTCTTCGCCAATGAAAACCGTTCCAACAGAAGCCAAAACATCAAGCTTTACATATCAGAAAGCAACACAGACACCAAAAACAGAATATCTTAGCAAACACTTGTGAGGGTTTTTTTTTTTTCTCTGAAAACGAGGACATGCCAGCAAACACAGCGCACAAAGCAGTTTGTCTTGACATGGCTCTCTTTTCCAGGTGGCATTGATGACACAGTTTCTTGGGATGCCCTAGAAAACGACGAAAAACATGAAATACACCCACACACGTATACTGTACAGGACGCTTCCGGTGTCCGGTGTGGAGAATGAAGTGCATCAGTGCGCGCTCGCGTGCGTGCGTGTGTGTTTGTGAGCGCGCGACAGACTGAGCGCAAATCTAGAGCTCGTGAGGGGAGCGCGAAACCTGTCCGCACAGTGTGCGAGAAGAAGAGAGCTCCACTATGAAAGCCGGTCCCGAAAATACTCTTATTATATGAAAACGGACCTTTTACAGGCAGAACACGTTCTTTGAGGATATATTATACTTGAATTTTCTTCTCTGTGCATGCGCAAGGTGTCTGTGAAGAAGAAAAATCGGGATTTGAGTCAGGGGCTGCTGAACTGAGGAGGATTTTATCCTGTTTCACTTCTGAGGAGAAAATAGTCTCGGCTGATGCCAAAGACAAGAGAAAATATTATAACGACACTAACCAATGAGGCACTGAATAGTAAGTTGAGTTTTTTTAAGCATTTCTGTTACCGTTCAGATGTGTGGTAATGTTTTTTTGTTTTGTTTTTTTGGGAAGCCCAGTTGTTCGACCTGTCAGTTGTCAGGTGACATTCATTGGAACCTAATTCGGCTATTCTTTCTTTCTTTTTTTTTTTTTTTTGGTTTATTTAGAGATGACGGTCGATTAATATTTGATTAATTAATATAACCTATAGTTTGAGATCTAAAGTCTTATGGCTTGTCAGTTTGGTTTTGTATAAATAAGCTCGTCTCATGGTCCGATATCAGCACTTGGTGGCACTTGTCAGATCTTTAACTATAATATTTCGATATAGGCTATTATTATAAAAAAAGGTTCAAATCAGTTCGGAGACGTTGAATTGTGACCTATTATAATGCGTATCATCTAATGAAGCTTCTTTACAGTGTTGAGTAGGCTACGTAATGCAAATGAAGTGATTATTCTGATTGATTGTACACATCGGATTACTATTATAGTTAATTATATGAAAGTGTAAAATGTGTAACATGTACACAGTAATGTAAAGTGTTGCCATGGCTTGTTGGTTATGTGATGAGCTGTCAGTTTGTGTAGTCTGGATGAGAGAAACTGGAGGAAATCCGAAGGCTGCAGCACTGAGTCATGGGCAGGTCCGCGCGCTCCATCTCTCCGTCTCAAATCACATCTTCTGTTCAGTTCGCAAATGACAATATTTTCATGTCAAAGGCAGACAGTTTTTGAAGTATGATGATTATGTTAATACTAGTTTCAGTGGACTAATAATTTGGAGGGAAATGCATACCACAACCCTAATCTCTTGTGAGATATACTATAAAACAAACGTGTCTAAGTAGACACTGGAGACGTTACCACATTAAAATAACAAACGATAACTAATTATCGTCTACATGAGCTAAACTAGTTTAAACCCCCGTTTTGGCTGAAAAGAAATTTTCAGGATGGAGGGTTAGGTTTGCAGGGATTGTATTTATTATTTTACCTTATTTAGAGATTTTTAGGTGTGTTATTCACTTCATGTGCCTCCTTATTTTTTGAATACTCACTTTTGATATATATATATATATATATATATATCTCAAAATGGCAGAAATTAACCTGTGTAAAGCTTTTTTTTTTTTTTTTTATCTGATAAGGTTTTTCTCCAGTGTTTTTGGCTTAAGGTTTGGCTCTAATATCATAATATGTACACATACCAATGCCATTAAAAAAAGAGAAGGGGTTGTCTCATCATTAAGCAGATATCCATTTCAAAAAGGCAATTAATTGCCTTTATTATTATGATTCCGATATGAAAGATAAAACTGTGCAGTTGTTACAAGCTATTTCTACCAGATTTGGATTTTGTTGATGTATCCTAATCCAGTCATAGTGATTAAGTCATATTAAAACAATTAAAGATGCAATATGTAAGAATTTTGCAGTAAAATATCCAAAAACCACTAGGCCAGTGTTATATATTTTGTTCACTTGAGTACTTACAATATCCCAAATGTTTGCAACTATTTGTAAATCGTGAGAAAATTGCAATTTTAACCAAGGCTCCAGGATGTGTAAGGAGTCGCCTGTCAATTGCGTCATACCCGCGTTACCCTCAGTTTCCGGTTTTATTTTGTAGAAACCATGGAAACACCAAAGACGCTTTAATATTTACATGTTTTAATAGGCAAGGGAACAACTGTTTTGATATATTTATAGACAGAAAACTAATTGTTGTTATATAGCTCAACACGTTTAGTCTTATTGTTTAAATCTAATTTTCTTGATTTTCCGAGAGTACCATGCTTTACCATGCCTCAGAGAAAAACACTTTTGTGAAGTAGCTAACATAGCATAATCAGATGCAGCTTTATTTTTAGTAACAGTAATACAGCATTTTCTCCATCATACAATACGTTTTAAAATTAATTGCATGCCATTTATCAACACAAGCCATCCAGCATTTAATATGATATTCTAAAATCGATCTAACTTACTGCAGTGTGCAACAGTGTCTCACAGCAGCCGCCGAGCGAACACACAGAGTAATGTTATAACATTTTCAACGCACTCAAATGTATCTAATATGATAAACAGAGCTGTGTTACCTCATACTCATGACCGGAAAAGCGGAAGCGGCGCCGGCGACTGTGGCATAATAAAAGTTCCGCTGCTCGCGGCTTGTGTTGTGCAATCGCTCCAGCAGCCTCGTTCAGCTCCCACAACACTCGGTCCTGCTCTGCTTCATACTACAGTAACGTTAATAATCGCATCCATGAACATGATTTCTTCCCGAGTCCTATCCCAATTCTTTTCCACCGTCCGTTGAGGTGAAGACCACATGTCCCAAGATTCCGTGCTCAAACTTGGCGTCATCAAGCTACGCCTTTGTTTTGAATAGGCCTCTAGCGACCTCTAGCGGACAGAAAATATTACATATTGCACCTTTAATTTAAATGTTAACACTTTTAGGTTACCTTACAAACTCTTTTTACAGTAATGTTTCCAGTTTACTTCACAAAAAGTAGACTTATTCTACCGATCCAGCCTTTGTTGTCTTTAATATGTATTTTAGGATTAAATAGGCCTTTTTTGAATTATTTGTCTCTTTAATGATGCCCATTCAGTATCAGTGTTTATCATTGATGCGTGCCAGGCCTGGACATCTGTATCCATTTTGAACCTCTGGCCTAAGCTGATGATTTCCAACTCTGGGTGGAGATGTGGAGGCCTTCCTCCATATAAACGCAGAGAAAACACAGATTCAGCTAATTAGATGTTGGAGAGCTGCTCTTGTACTCTATCCAGACAGCATCTCTCTCTTGCTCTCTCTCTTTTAGCAGCTCTGTCCATGCTCTTTTAGGCTCTCCATGCTGATAAATGATGTGTAATTTCAGTAATGAGTGGGAGTGTAAACATATGTGGAGAGAGGTAGCCCCCCCACCCCCACCCACACACACACCTTTATTTTATGATGTACCACAGTTTCTCCACACCATGACAGAGTGATGCAGCAGGTAAACCACCTCACAGTAATGGCAAGTGCAGCTGCGCATTGAACATCTATCTCTCTAGTAACGAAGGTGTCTGAAATACGACTTGGATGACATATCGTGAGGTCATTGTTCGTGCAGATTGAAAACATGAGTGATATGGTTGGTGGCATACACATCTCACACTCTGTATTTCCTGAGAATCGCTTTGCATTTCACATGTCATAAGCTTGTAAACTGCATCATATGGAATATAACTGTTCATGAAGAAAGGACTAGAAGACCCTTAGCGCATCATATAGTGTGTAGATTGACCAATCTGCAGACCAATCGTGGTGCTCACATTTCATTCCATCCAGTGCACTTTAACAGAGTGGCTAGGGTTTTCAATTACCCTTGCTTTTGTTTGTTGTTCGACCAGAGTCTGGACGGCAGTCCTTTTGTTTCATCCCAGCATAGATCAAGGGCCAGACTCAATCAGTGGGACTTATAGACAGACACAATAGTCACATGCTGCTACAAAACAAGCAGAGGACTGCAATCTGTATGTCTGTTTCACAATGCACGCACAAGTCGCAACGTAACTGTAATTGAGCTATTAGGTATGCTACTGTACATGCACTAATTTTTGCCAGTTGGAATGAGTCCAATCCGATTTCAGATTCTGAACGTTCTGTTAATATGAACCATAAATGTTCCAATCCGACTGACATAAAGTTTACATGTGCATTACATGTCTTCAAAACAAAACTTCAGAACTGCCACGTTCAGAACCGGAGAAAGCCACTGTGATAATGGAGCTACCACAGGTATAATTGTAGTTTTTACCTGGATGAAATATCTAAAAAGAAGCTGACATATATGTCAGAAGTGCTTTAGGCTTAAGACGTAAGACACATATTGTTCATATGTATGTTCATGTGTTCATGTTCACTCAGTTGAAAGGAAAATCTATGATAGACCTCTTGCAGTTCTCACAACTTAGAATAACAAAAACATACAGACAGTTTGACAAGCTGGGTAGAGGCCAGTGCTACAGTACAATGTAACAAAATACACAGGAAACAAACTGGTTATGATAAAACACAACTCTATAATTTTAAACATTAGTGAGCTGTGAGTATATAAGCTTTCACAAAAAAAATGTTTGATCACTTTTGTTATTATTTTTAATGGAAAACCTTTAACAAGACTTGAAGCGTAATCCTCATGCCTGAAGTGGTTGTAAATGTGACTTTAGATGGTCCTTGTGGACAAATGGACCTTTTTAGTTGAATTTAAGTGTTTCATTAAAGCTCCGTAATTAGTTAGCAAATTCTATCCAAAATATATAGCACACAATAACTTTTAAGGTATTAGTGAAGAGTAACTATTCATTTTTTGATTGGTTTACTAAATTAAAGCATGTCTTGTGTACCCATTTGGCATTTGTTAGCTTACATACTGATGTTTTGAAACATCTGCTGTAATCAGCAGATTCCAAGATATTAATTTGTATAATATTTGCAAGAAAAATGATCTGCCTAAGTTCAATACGTTAATATACGGTTGAATGGAAATATAGTTACAATAGCCTACACTACTTTTGTTCAGTATTTAATTTTCACGACCATAATGTCTTTGTTTGAAATGGCTTCATATTCAGCTATTTATCAAAACAGGCAAGTTTAAATTACTTGAGAAAAAAGGTAAATGAGATATCAAAACTTCAGGAAAGCAATGAGCCAAACGACACAAACACTTTTTGCATATATCACTTTCAGACCAGACTTATTTATTAGCTATTAGGGCGGCCTGTGATAAAGTTGTCTGTTTCTCACCCTTGTCTGTGCATCTATTAAAGACTGTGAAGGCCCTAAATATGCATCAATACTAGTAGCATTAAGAAGTCTGTTAGAAGAAAAACAGCTGTTTAGCATTTACTGTGCTGAGTCACTATACTGAGATATTTCATGTTATATGAATGTTGACTTCTAATCATATTCAGTAGAACCATAGTAAGATTTCAGTATAAATAACAGTAAAATATGTTGTAATGTGAAGAAATAAAAAAGTAATCTTTCTTACAGAGAGTTGTAAGCTAAACTAGCTAAAGTTATTCCCCCAAAGTTTTTTTCTCTGCAACTTTTTCAAATGAAATCAAATTAAATCATAAGTTGAACAAAACTTCCATTAGGTTTTCTCATTAAATAACCATTAAGACTACTAAATTATACATTTTGTTTCTAACCTCAGTTGAAGGTGAACATTTTGATGTGGTACTTTTAACATAATATGATGATGTTGGTTATCAACAGAATGTTAAAACACGGGGTAGGATCTAGTTTTTGACATGCATGAAGAATGACCAGTACACCTTAGTTGTATCACTTGTTGAACAATTCAGCCTTAGTTAGTACTCTCATGTAGGTGGCCAGTGTTAATTTAGTTGACAAATAATTTTCGTCATCATTCGTCATATTGACATTTTTTATCAACGAATAAAAAAAACGAGACGAAAAAGTTAGGGAAGGACAATTTGGAAAGAGATCCAGTCAGAATGATGTCTTGCGTAGTAGATGGGTACATTTGAATTGTAAAGAGCTGATCTACCCGACGGGAAATAAGTTGGCATACACTTGCTGCATGTCTTATAAAACGTTCAAAAATGTAAACGCCTGGGAGAAAGAGAAGAGCAGGCATATGGATAAATCTGAAAAAACGTGACATCAGCACACGAGTACTGAATTGAGCTCTCTTTTGTGTCTTTTTGGGCTTAAACAGACAAATACACACAAAATTATGTCAAAATGTCAGTTTTGGCGAGTATTCACGTAAACCCAGTCAGTTATGTCTTAAGTGAACATAAACATTTGGGAGAATATCGTATGTCTATCAGTGTACTGAATCCGTGCATTCGGACTTGACAGCAGTCTAATAAACCAGCTGCTGCTGCTGTCCGTCATTAATGTTAATCAAACAACAATAAGAGAAAATCACTCAGTGCTCTTAATTTTAATAGACTGAATAATTTTAATAGCTTTAAGGATTAATCTTTATTTAATTTATACAAATAAATATGTCTGATTGAAAGAATGAAGAATGTTGTATACAAGTTATTATAAAGAATATCTATCTATCTATCTATCTATCTATCTATGTATCTGTCATTTTCAGCCTTGTGTAGTGCTTTGTAGAAACAGTATAGGCAGGGAAACGTATCTTTTCTGTCTGCGCTGTAAGAGCTGCTCACGCTCTGCATATCATTTGTTGTCATGAGACAGACTGACTGGTGAAAAACACTCTTCTGTCAGGCCCTACTGAACATCTCCCACAATGCCTCAGCAGACATATTTCCCCTCTGCTGTTTCCTTTAATAAAGAACACTTTCCCTACATTCTCTCTCACTTTTTTAACAACTTTTCAGTGCATGTGCGGCAGAGAGAATCTGGTAAAAACTCTCTTTTAGACTAACAGCAGGTGTGCTAACAAGGCTGCTGGCACAATAGTGCAGGCATCTTTTTGTTCTAGCTCAGTGACGGTAAGACGAAACTCCTACAAAACATTTTATTTACTTAAATTGCTTTTGACTGTGCACTCATTTTTTACTTTAACTTTCATGATGACGCATAGGCTAATGACCTGTACTGACCGCATATTTTATAAGATATTTGTCAATGACGCTCAGGATCTGTTGCACACCAAATCCTCCACCATCGCCTTGTCAGTCATCTCTTTTCACTCTCGTCACGTGATAAGTGAAATCTGAATCCTGCTGCTCTGTGCTTTGACTCTGCAGCTTGTGCTGTATTGAACAGAACAGACACTTTCAGTTTATAATTGTAGCATCCATTGTCCAACTCAACGAATTGGTTTTTATTTCTATAACAAAAGCAAAACGACAGTGGGGCCGGTGTCGTGGTGGGCAAGTAATGTAATCGTGTACAGGCAAACACAGTAACACCGGTAACACCGCCTACTGCAGCAAGCTTAGAGAGGAAACATCTTTTTTGTAGAATTGACAGTACAGCTAATTTTGCTTTTCTAGCAGCCATTCTCCAGAGATTTCACCCATTGCATTCTCAGCTTTGGCTTCTAGCTGATTGTAATCCTGGTTCAACAGGAAAAATAATTTCACTTTGATCTCTGGATGATGAGAGCTGCTATTACACTGACTTGTGCTGATTAAAGCTTTCTCGCAATGCATAATGGGAGACAACATTTGTAAAAGCCAAGCGGATATGTGGGCTTTTGGTAAAGCCTTGTAGAAAACAAGACATCTTTAACGTCCTGTTGCATGTATCAGTAATAACTCCTAATTATAAGAGTTGCTGGTCTGTTCTGATAGGGAGCAGGAAGGAAAGCAGCAGGAAAAAAGAAAACAGTGCTAAATGCATTTTATAATCATGCATAGACCTATGAACTTTTTGTTGATGTCAAAGGCTGTGACCAATCAAACTGTATTTTACTGTAGTGTATTGTGTGTGTACAGTATATCACCTCATTTATCAACTAATGCATTTGTTCTGGTACTTGGAAGGATCTTATATGTGTGAACATATAGATAACACATAACTGCTACTTACACTACTAAATGTCGCCTCCTCTGTAGTATCTGTTAAAGATGCACAGCTGTGTCAGAAGCATTCAGTTTAACAGCAACCAAATAACTTTAGGCATATCGAATGCAGCAATGTCATGTATCTGTGTTGACAGTTCCCTAACTGTGTTTTCTTAAAGGCAACGATTTTTAGATGGACCATCTTTTTATCCTGAATCCCAGGGCTGTTGATTAGATTGTCTGAGGCCAAATGAGTGTCGGATGACTTTCATTACAGTCATTAATCCATCAGTTGAGGTTCTGACGTGTCACAAATTAGGATGGAGTGGAGTACAACTCTGGTTTGATGTTCTGACTGTTCATATTTGTAGGTACTCTGACCGATTCAAGAATACACGCGTGTATGAGCGTGTGTGTTTTATGAGCCGTGTCCTTTGAAGGCGATCTGCAAGTGACCAGCCACTCTGTCTTTTTATGGGAGTTTTATGGAGCCTCTCCCAGACGGTGGATAGATAGGTGTTAGATTGTGACTGCTATAATAGGCCACAGGACAAAGTGGTCCATCTCTGGCCTTGACACGCTCTGGGGATTGAAACTCAAGAGTGTATATATATCAAGCCACCACTGGTTAATAAAATATTCCATCATATCTGTCAGCAGGAAAGCTTTTTGTGCTCAAGTCTGAAGTGCCCAAGGCTATCTCTGAAGCACGGGGACTGATAAAGTCATTGTTTCTTTAGATATGATCATCTTAAATCATCAATTTACAGTGCTTACAGTAGCTTTTATATTCTTTCCAATAACTATGAAGTAAACATAGACTTCCTGAAAGCTTTAAAAAATATTTAATTGTGACATTTCTGCTTTCGTGTTCCTTTTGATTTTTAAGTCAGTTCATATGACATTTCTTTTTCTGGATAAAGAGCTGTGGAGCACACAAATAAAAGCATTAAAGTGTCAAAGGCATATTTTTAAGTCAAAACAATGATGTGTGCATGTATTGTGATCGTGTCTGTTAATGTTTTGATGTCAGAAGAGTTCACGAGTTCACGAGAATGAGACGAGACAAGATTTTTACACAGTATTTTTAAGAAATCCTCAATGATGAAATACATGACTAAAAAAATAGTCTGCAGGTGCATTTGAAATGTTTTAACTAATCATCTTGTAATGAATGTCATTTCAGTTCTACTTTCTTTGAATTATCATATGCAGTAAAAGACAACAATACTCATGCACTGTAAAAGGTTTTGCCACAAACTCAACTGACTGGCTTCTCTCCTGTACGATTTCATATGAGAACTTTTGACCTCCTTACTGAACTCCTTTCCACAAATTGATCGTAGAAATAAAAACAGTCTAAATAAAAATGAATAACACAGTTTTCTCTTAGTCTTAAGTGCAAACAAAAAGTGCAACCATAATCAAAGTACTCTCTCAGTATTCAAAGTGCAAATAGAGACCAAATTTTTCTTCCAAGCATGATACAGAGATAAAAGATGGTTACAACTACACAGCCCAGCCTAAGATCACTTTAATATTGGGAGATATTTGCATACATCAGGGAGCCGCTTTCAAAATGCGGGGTATTGAAATCGCGTTTAAATGCGCGCTCGCGTTTTACTTTCACTTTCGATTTCGTGATTGCACGTACTCTGTGAATAGGGAGTGGCGGTGCTGAGCGCACATTCTACAAGATAAGACATTTATCAGACGCTTAGGCTCTGTTGTGCAACGAATCCTCCACCATGGTCTTGTCAGTCATCTCGTCACGTGGATCAGTGAACTCTGATTCCTGCTGCACTACGTACAGTGCTGCAGCTCGTGTTGGATGAGCTGGATGGGATTGAAGCGACCACTATCCAACTGAATTAAATCGTTTTTATTTCTATAAAAATCAAAACGACAGTGGAGGCGTAATGTAAGCGTAGCGGTGGCATATTCTATCCTAATTTCACCCTCACACTCCATCATGGCAATATCGTGAGACAGATTTTCACCTTGACGAGAAATCTCGTCACATTTTAATCTCGCGTCACACCCCTAGAAAGCAGTAACTGATCATTTCAAGACATGCAAACACTTCAGGGTTTTTCCTGGCTCAAAATGAGGCAGGGGTGGTAAAATCCTTGGTCTGCCTAGGGGGGTCTGGGGGCACCCCCCCGTAAGAAAATTTTGTACATTTTAAAGATAAATTCATTAATCTGGTGCACTTTGAGAGTTCAAAATAAAGAGCTCCAACCCATGTTCAGTGTGCAAATTGAACAAAGAAAAAGTCTGTGCATTGACTTGAAAATAAATCATCCACCCGCCAACCGCCCGATGATATTCTCTGATTTAGATATCTGCATCTGATCATCACATTACAATTATTCAAATTCTCAGTGTTAAGCATGATGATATGGTAACATATCACACTGATGTAGGCTGCTTATAAATGAACAATTATTTAAAATACAAGTTCTTCTTCGGCTAAATTACATTTCCTTAATAGCATAAACACAGGCTTTTTTATTCCCTTTTGTCAGGGTTTCATTACATCATTGTTGGAAAACACTCTTATCAGAATAATTTCTTTTAGTTAAGCTTGTGTATATTTTTAGTTAAAACAGTTTATAAAGCTAGTTATAAAGCAGTATCTAATGTAGGGTTTTTCCTTTGTGTTTTATAGGCCATAATGACCACTAGGAGGTGCTCTAGGCACATGTTTTCCTTGATTGGTTTTCCCTGAAGAGAAATACGTTCAGTTGAAAACGAAAGTAAAAGAGTGACGCACTTTCGTTGCATCTTACCGTGAAATGAGAGTTCCGTGTCTTTATTAAAATCAACACATTAATGATTTAGCTCTCATCCACCCGCAATTAATTGGACTGTTATTTTTATTACTTCTCCCGTCCGCCCAGCAGATTATCCGCAGTATCAGCGCATATAACCGCGATCTGCGCATCACTATCAAACGCTTCAAGAATGGACACAGGCCGGGAACCTGCAACAGAACCGTGTCGGTGGAAAGGGGGTATCTGAGCATGTGACTGCCTGTCTGAGTTTTGTCGACAGACGGAGGCGGCACGAAATTTGACGGAGGCGGCTGCCTCGTAATTCTCTATGCGGGAAAAACCCTACACTTTATTATTGCATTGTCTGATTTATAGAATGATCTGATTTAGTTATCTCACACTCATGATAGATAGATAGAAGCTGGGTATGTTTATGTTTGTGCTATTTCGTGAGCAAGTCCCATAATGCACTCAGACTGGTTATGTTTTAATTAATGTGAGTTTGTCGGCACTAAGAAATGAGGTCGCCCCCTCCTCAACCCCTTTATCCCCTCATGTTCTGCAGAACCCTAAACCTGCACCGCAGGTGAACATTGATGAAAGAACCAAATGATTCATGAGCTCACCTGCCTGCCTCCCCCTCTGAGACTCGGCCAACTGCAGGCATTATCAGTAGTAAATGGGTCTGAAAACGCTTCGGCCAGGACAGGCCGTACGGCGCGTGATTTATTGGCCATGATGCTGCAAATAGTTAGTCGTGTTACCAGAGGGATATAAGCATTTTCATGGCCACAGTTCAAGTTTATTTCAGATATAAATTCTGGGAGACGTGGGAAGGAAAAAAGCCATGGTAAATTTATGACAAGAGAGATGTTGTTTGCAAGCAGCCAGCAGGAAGCGTTGCTTTAACAAACCAAGGACAAGGATGTACGACTGTTTTGTTCTTTTATCTTGCATTTTGTCAAGAGCTTTGTTAAAGATGTTTTCCTTGAGCAAGAAAACAAGAGCATTTGCTAGAGGACCATAAAAATGACATGGGATGGAGTTAAAATTCTCAAAGTTCAGGAGTGATTCAGAACTTCTCAAAAGTGAAAAACATAATAGTTAAGCTTTCTAGAAAATAAATTGCATGCTCCTGCTGTTTTAATGCTATTCAGTGCTTTTTGGAACCCAGTTGTTTCATGCACCATGGAGAACAATTAACATTTGAACTTGACAGACTGCAGGCATGTGAAGGAAGAACAATGGTAAAGGAGCTTTGGTGGCAGTGATCAGTGCGTTGTGAATGAAAACATCACTCCAGGTCTCTGGTCCTTCTCTTTCTCAGTCTCCGCTTGTCAATGCTTAGAAACTGTGATCAATGTATGTAATCGATCTCCTGCACAGCTGGCTGGACAGGATCGCATTTCCCTTCCACTTTACAGCATGTCTCAAGGGGAGGAAAACATTTACCTCACATTAGACATGGACATGATGATCCTGTTTACTGGCTGACTGAGCCTTTGTATTAATTATTTACCTCACATTGCGGAACAAATCATATTATCAGAGAGAAAATGCTCAGGACTGTGCTGTGTTTTCAGGAGACATTATCCACTATATTGTGTATTTACATTTGTGTCCAAGAAGTTGACCTTGAAATTAGGGATGTGCAAGACTATTCGAACTAGTCAATTAAACTATACTGCTGCTGCTAGTTGAGTAGTTGGATATACTAGTCGTTTACATTTTTTTGCACATTTAATGTTTTGCTTTATATTTTTACAAAGGCTACATTTAAATTAGTCATGTTAATGTTACATTTTAAAATTAATTATATATTATTTTGAAAAGTATATCTGGAGCGGAAAACAAAATCATTTAATTTTACCTCAGATTTTGCATACTTTTCCGTTTTCTGCTATGTCATGTCAAACTAGTATTAAGCTTGCTTATAGGCTTGTTATACTACCGGTTATGAGGGACAATAATTTTATATTGGATTAAAGGAGAAACATTATGAATGAAACTTACTTGAACAGTTGCTATATCAACATCCTAACGAAGAGAATACACTTAAATAATGTATAGTTGTCAGTACGTCAAGCTTTTCTTGTGATTTTGCCACCCGTCATGTGTACAGATACTTTTCATACATGAGAGGCACGTTCAAACCCGGACACGCAAGTGGTTGTCGTGGTAACGAACTCGGCCAACAATACCTTAAGTGCTGACTTGTGTGGACTAACTTTTATTTGAGGAAATTTGTTTATAATAGGCTGTTAGGTTAATGAAATTTGTCTTTGCGCACATCCCTACTTGAAATGTCCAGCTTTTTGATTTTGCATGTTGTGATGTTCTTCCTTACCTTTTGCAGATTTGGTAGCCAATTTTCCATAATTCTTTCTCTGTGCTTCTTATATCTGTAAATGTAGTATTCACAATTGTTTTCAAGACTAGGTGTTTGACAGATCTTGATATGTTATATAATGTAATATATTACAACACTTGTGTTTTATAAATATATAATTATAAAACAGATATTGAGCTGCGTTCAGAGCCGTTGTAAAATTCCCGAAAATATACAGCTGACAGCATTACATAAGTATCGCTGCACCACTGAATGTGTATGTTGCTGCGTCTGTCTTAGCAACGTAAACATATGTTTGTTCTCTATTGATTTTGTTCATTGAAGCTTACTGCATTATGTAGAAGAGTATTGAGAGAGAGATATCGAGTGACCGAGTGTATTACGTATTTTCCTTCAGGTCAGTCCTATGATCATAATAAAAAATCAGTTTGAATATTTGCGTCTTGTTCCGTGTTCACAACAAGTTTCAATATAAAAGTCTTTGTGACTGAGTGACTCGCTCATAAAGACAATCTTTGCCGCAATCTAGAGGCGTAATAAATGTAACTTCTGTTGCTGTTCACAGTCAGGGACTATTTTTTCCAGCGGAAGGAAGGCTTTAGTGATTTTACTTCATGAAAGTTGCATTGATACATATTTTTTGTCTTTAATATTTGTATTGTGTGGTAACCGTTTTATAAAAGCAATAAGCCCCATGAAGCCGTGGTTTACAGTGAATTTATAACAGCTAAGGGGCGTTGTTAGGCACAATGCGGAGCACTTCTTGGGGCCTTTTGCTTTAATATATACTTATATACTTTTATAAAAAATTTAATATTTATTGAAAACATCAAATTCTGACTCAATTCATTTGGGGTATTTTTAAACTTAAAGCAACTTTTAGCCAGTTTCCATAAAAAGTCAGATCTGAGCCTTAAGCAAAACTCTTTTTTAAATCTCTCACCACAGTTTTGAATACCGGGTAAGACTAATCCCTCTGTTTTACAGTGTAACGAAGGGCTGTCATTCATTGACCATACATACAAACACACCACAGGATAAATACTTAAAGGAACAGAGCATCTTATTGGATGTGTCACAGTAAGTACAGTTCCTTCAACAAATACATTGTTAACTGAGTCCTGTGGTTAAAGTTAAATGCCTGTGTGTGAGTGGATCCTTTTGGGCCATCTCTGTAAGTATTCACTTTAGCTCAAAGTAATTTGTAGTGTGACACCGAAACCGACCATTGTCACCAGAGACACATCACAGAGAGCCTCAATGAAGCCTAACTTTGATAAATTGCAGATTCTCTTGGACCTTGACAGTTTAAACAGCATCCTATAGGCTATTGTTTGAGAATAAACACATTTACAACACATGGACCATATTTTGTCTTGGCTTATGAAACCAATGGATCTTCGATTCCCAGAGAATGCATAAACTGATAAAATGTATAGCTTGAACGCAGTGCAAGTTGCTTTGGATGAAAGCAGTAAGTGCATTTAAAAGTAACTACCAGTTGAGTTCCTTTAGCTCATTTGGAGAAGCAAGGTGCTAGCAACGGCAAGCTTTTAGGTTTGATTCCCACAGTCAGATAAAAACTGAATGCATAAATGAAATTGAATGTGATGTAAGTTGATTTGAACAAAAGCATTGGTCAAATGTGCGAATGTAGCTATAAAGCCTTTGGTGATCTGGCATACTGTGTAGCACCATTGGGGGTTTTTTTTGTTGTTGTTGTTGTTTTTTTTAAAACCTTTTTATTGTAAATTAAATATGTCCATCACTCAACATAGCAATTGTTTTTCAATTTCGCATTGCTATTCAGACGAAATCTCATGCATAGACTGTCATAAATGTCCGACCAGTAAAATACAGGACAATTTAGGACACAAACTCAGACCAACAATATATTCCAGCTCCAGTCTTCTGATATTTGTTGCTTCTGTTTTTGTTGTGCACGTACCTCCACTCTGTGCTTCTGCTTTGCATAGACTGTAAGCCAATATGTATCTCCTCCCTGAGATTTACTTCCTAAATTCGATCAACAAGCTGTCTGTTTTCTTTCTTTATAAAAATTGGTAATACTTGACAAAAATGTCAGAACATTCGTAATAGATTGGTTGATGCCAACTTGGTAGAAAAGCACCTACTTCAATTCTGAGCTATTTAGTCACTGCGGAGAGGAGAGAGATGTCATATTTCATCTCTGATTGGACAGGCATGACTCTGAGTCACCTGTATAACATGACACCCTCTGGCTCACTTAACCAAAAACATCAGTTATACACCATCACCTCTGTAAAGATGTCATTATCTATTCACAGGTCATAATTTCAAGCATCCGGAGTGTCGATGTTAAGTCATGTCCTGTCAGTGTTTAAGTGTTGTACCAATCACAGACATGCTTTAGGCTGAGTTTTCCACTCCGTGCCCGTGAGGGGAAGTGGCCTGCTGTGTCTGGCCCCACTCAGCTTCAATGCAATCTGCTACCGCTGTGGGCGGTGTGCCCGTACGCTGACGGAACTGCTTCTGTTATCAAAAGGAGGCTCCAGTCTTGTGAGATGAGTGGTTTTGCTCTTTGCAGTGTTCCTCATTTGGAACCTCACTTGTCCTTCATTTTGTACAAAATGTTATAATGTAACACAAATGTTTTGTTTAGAAGTGCAAACAAAATTACAGCAAGGAGAAACACGTGAGATTTGTTACCAAATGTATGTTGTAACATGTCGGTCCATGTGCTGCTGCCCCCCACTGGTTCATATCCTGAGTGACTGTGAGTGCCAGTGATGTGTGTTCCTGCAACTCAATGTGTAATACAACATGAGAGAAGAAAACAAGAGACAAGAAGAAAAAGAAATAGAAGCGCCATTACACCATAACATTCATGAGTTCATGCCTGAGTGCTTCACTGATTTGGCAGGAAGTCCTTGGTTGTTTGAATCAGTTGACAGGTTAAAAGAAACACCTCAGGTGTTCATGTTAAATGACTTTAGCATTAACCCATGCCAGGATCATTTTTTTTAATGGCAGCACCATTAAACATTATGCCGTTTAACTTTTTTTTGAGAGCATTAATTTAGAATAATTAAAGGGGTGGTTCACTGTTTTTTTTTCTAGGCTTGATTGTGTTTATGGGGCGCAGTTTAACATGTCTTAATGCTTAGTTTTTAAAAAAACGCTGTATTTTTCATATATTTTACCTTTATTCTACACCGCTGTTTCCATTGTCATTTGAACGGCCGGATTGACTTCCTGCTTCTATGATACCACTCCCTCCGAAATACGCAATGTGCTCAGATTGGTTAGCTGGACCAGTGTATTGTGATTTGCTGAAGCATCCGGAAACGCCACGCTCCTTACCATTAGTTGTTATATGTGCTTCAGTGGAAATGTAAATAATGGCGTCTATATTATCAAATTGAGCCCGAATCAGACCCAGATAGCAGTAATGATGAAAAGGTTCAAGCAGAACCTCTGCAAGCACGGTTTATTTCCGTTTGTATTTGTGTCAAAGTGTTTAGATATGCTGTCACTTGTAAATGTTACTGCTGTTTGTTAGCTTTCAATATACGGTTTTATCTTGATTAAAGCTTTACTGTAGCTGAATACATGACTGAGTAGTAGCATTTTTGTAAAGGTAGCGTTTAATTTATAGCATGAACAACTGTTTGTCTATGAACATAGAAGTTTGTTGGTGTTTGTTGGAGAAGTATGCAATAGAATTTAGCTAAGTGGCTAGCGGAGCAAAAACGCGTTGGTCTTTGTTTACATCCTTGATGCAACCAAAAAATAGCAACAGAACTATACATTTAAAAAACATGTACAAACAATAAAACGTACTTACAGTTAGGAGCCCATAAACAGCAGCTTCTGCTTTTAAAGTGGGAGCTGCTTCATCTTTCAGTAATAGCCCTTGTGCAAATCCAGCATTAAACTCGTGTAGATTCTGGAAGCTGTCTTCTGCACCGCATCCAGTGTAGACAGTGTTTTTTACAGTCTATGGTGCAGACAATATCACTGATTATTATAATGGGTTCTATTATCTTTTGACGCGTCGCGCCACTCGCGTCCAGTGTAGACAACTCTTCCACGCGACATGGCCTCGCCCACTTTGTTGCGTGTTCCCGGGGGCAGTGTTTTGCAGGGTTTATGATGTCACCAACCCGGGAAGAAGCTTGTTGTAGTCCAAACCGGTTGTTTTTGTAGGCATTAAACTGCCATAACTTTAAAAGACAATATCTCCGTTTACATTGAACTTTCAGCGCTGTAACTTTGCAGATACTGTTTATGCTCAAGCAGCAACATTACACACGAACTAAATTTAAAAAAGTGAAATCGCAATGAACCACCCCTTTAATAAAAAAATAGTACTTATATATAGTTTTTGTATGGAGTAAAGTGATAACAGCATCTGTCCATTGAGGGTCTTTTTGGCTATAGAAGGGCTGGGTATTGACACATTTCATTATTTGATTCAGATTCACAAGCTCTTGATTTGATTCTGATCTTGATTCGATTCAGTATTGTTTCATTTGGATATATATCAGGTACAGTACATGTACATTTTGATTCAGGAAAAAAAATCCTTCTCAACTAATGTTCAACTCTACAACCCTGTCACTTGCTACACTACTGTAATATTAAAGGTTAAAATGAACAAGCTATTAAAAGTGCAAACTATTAAATGTAATCACTGTTTATTTGTGTGTGTGTGTATATATATATATATATATATATATATACACACACACATATACATATATACATTAAATATTTAAACTGCACATTTATATCAGCTTTACTCATACTTCATTGCTGAAATAAAAACACTTAAAATGTGGCTGTCATAAAATCTTGTTTACATTACAGATTTATTCAAACATGCATTAAATAAGACATCACTGTCAGGTCAAGTAAAAATATAATGAATTAGTTATGAGCTATGAGTTATTTATTTATTTATTTATTTATTGCATGGTTGAAACACTGATTGAGCGATTACTTGAGGCATGGTACATTTCAGTAGGTTGTACTGTATCTTCCAACATACCTTCTGATGTTCATTCATTTTTATTTTGTGCTGCAACTAGTAGTAAAGAGGAAGAGATGAATCTATTATTCATAAAAACTGGTACTTGACATACAGTACAGATCCAGCAATCTCTATAAAATAATTCAGAAAAATCTAGAATCAATGGAAAGGTCATGGAAAAGCCATGAAGATTCACTATGTGGGAAAAGTGTTGATGTAAGGCTTTGTTGGTCTTACACTTTGTGACGTATGTCTTTGAGAGAGAGATTCAGTCATCAATGCCAGCAGCATGACCAAAGGACAGCCCATATTCTCTCTTGACTTCATTTTCAACACATCAGTGCGCGTTGAACACAGTTTGCCTCTCGGCCTCTGAACAGAATGAAGGACGGCTGAATGTTATATTTCTTTTAATCTGCTTTTAAGATGTTCTTCGTTGAGTCTCCAAAGCCACAGGGCTTCAGTGTTCTCCTTCACTCACTGTTTGCAATGCCTCACAGTGATTCTTTTTATTAATTAAACATTCTGGTAAACAAACCCATAAAATGGCCATTAGACATTTCCAAGAGAGCATCTGTTGACTATTTACAGTTAACCTTAGCTGCTGTAAAAACCTTGATTTAATTTGTTCTTTGCTGAGTAGCCATGCACAGTAGTGTTTTATCTAAGAGAAGTGGCGTGTGCCTTTAGATAAAAGAACAGAAACGTCTGCTTGAACCCTGCTGTTAATGAGTTAGCATGTAGCTTGGCAACCTCTGGCCATGAGCTCTTCTGAGGCTGTTTTGGTGAAGTTTGAAAATTGACATTTTATTAAGCATAAGATAAGAAATCATAAACAACCATTGCCTTTCCCCCTTATGTGCCAGGAGGTCCAGTGGCCAGGTTAATTCTCTCTCTCTCTTTCTCATACTCACTGCAATAGCTGTTAGCTGATGTTTTCCTGGAATTCTTCCGTGACATGTGCACGCTGGTTGATGTGTTGAGAAACGAGAGTGTAATGCCGTCCGCCACATGTGCAGTCATATTTTATTTCGCACTAGAGTTTCCTCGTGCCTTCCTGAATTTCATCACCTCTCAGACTCGCACCTGCTGATGATAGCCCACATAAAAGCAACGGCAGGACATGGAAAGCATACAAATAGTCAAACAGAACACCAGTCTTTTAACACTGCATCTACTTTTACCAAAACTAAGTATTTTAATGAGTGTGTTTATAATAGTGGCTGATGAGAGGCAATTTAGATAAGCGTGAACGTCACTTGTCTTTAACGAGGAGTGGGTCACGGTGTGGAACTGAATGTTCGTAATCATTTCATGTTTGTCAGCTAAAGATTATTTGATAGTAAAATCAACTGATTGCACACCATTTTTAAAAGACAAATTAATTAGTTTGACTACTCGGTTTTCTTTCCCTTGATGTTGTTTCCTCATGGAACTCAAAATTCAGGTGGTATAAGAGGGCTTGTTCAGAATAGCATCGCCATTCTCCTATTTCTGCAGTGCTGTAAATATTTTATAAATTCTGTATGCAATGAATAACTGATCACCTACTACATTTTGCCCAAATGTGCAGTATACAACAGATCAGCCACTTTTCATCATAACAATTTTGCTTAACTCCTTATTTGATCAGACTGCCACATGTTAAACATGATTTAACACAAAATTGAATAAAAAAAATAACTTTTTATTTTTAAAATGACTCCGAAATACACATTCAATGCAATGATATAATGTGACAATGTGTTCTGTTTCATTTAAGTACTATTTTTAAACAACATTAGACAGTATACAGCAGGGCTATTCAATTGGCGGCCCCTGGGCCAAATCCGGCCCGCCAATCATCTCCATCCGGCCCGAGGGCACCCCAACCTCCCTCCTCCTCTTTTCCTGGCGGTGCAGCTAAATTTGGTTAGATACGTGGCCACAGTGGCCCCTGGAGCTGTACGGCTATATGCACGGTGCGTATCATGCACGCTCCTCCAACTGACCTGAGAAATGTTTTCCGTGCAAATATTTCAGCGGTTATTATGTGTGTCCCGTATTTCTGTTGCATGAACCATTTATGAATTTTTTATGAATCATTTATGAATTAACCATTCTTTTGGCTCGAATCTTTCTTTTCTGTGAATTGGCCAAACGCACTTGCATAAATGTCTGAAATGATTCAGATTCGTTCGGACCGCTCTGTCACTGAATCGTCTAAAGTAGTTTCTCAGTCAGTAACAACAAATACAGAACAAGTAGCGCTTTTTTCAAGTGTTTCACTAGTTTACTTTGAACTACGCAGCACATCCAGTGGATAACGGAACGAAAGCTTAAAGGAGCTGCGTTTATTCCCGGTCACGGATACCATTATTAAACAGCATTGCGACATCTAGTTTCAATTCAACACACACATTTCGTTTCAATTCAACACAAACCTCTTGGTCACTCGATGATCACTCGAAGATTAAACTAGTTTTAAATCAGATGAAACAGCCTCAACTTTCCCAATAAGTCTGATGTGGAGAAACATTGTGCCATGAACAAAGTTAGACTTTAAATCCCAAAATCACCACCCTTACAAACATTTACCATGAATGTACTGTAGTAATTTACCATGGTTTGGGCAGAAATGTGGAATATTTATATTGAATACTCACTGTCAGAATATTTTCATTTAAGCCTATAATAATTATAAATAAAATAATTCTTACCAATAAGAATTTATTGGCTAAGAACCTTTTGATTTGGTAATCCGGCCCTCAAATTAAGCTAATTGAATAGCCCTGGTATACAGTAAATACTGCATTATAGGAGCCGGTGTCTGAGTGTGATGAGACTCAATGTCATCCGTGAGAGTTTGTTGACGTGACCAGGGGCATAGACATCATTTCATAAGTAAGGGGGACAGAAATGTCAAGTGTAATACTGTTTTTTTTCTGACCTTTGTCTAATTGACAAGTTTTATTTTTTTCTTTTATTTTCTTTTATTTCAAGTTTTTATTTTTTCTCTTGCTTTTAATAGCTAAGAAATCAAATACACTGCTGAACAATAAACAATAATTTGTATTCTTTTTTCCTAATGAAATTTTAGGATTGGTTTGTACTACAAACATGTCTGCATTATGTCATCATGGATTTAGGTTAAAAAAAAAAAAAAAATGTTATAGCATGTGTATTTTAAAGCCACTCGAACACTTGATGAGGCTTTTTAATCACAGGCAAAAAAATTATTTTATAGTTTCTATACTGTAATGAAGGCTATGTCAATTAGCACTGCATTATTCATATACTTTATTGTTGTGAAAATACCCAGAGATGGCTTGAAAAACACTCATAAACCATATCTTGTGTTTATTGTCTTCATGTTTAATCAGTCAAAACGTTCCTGCTTTTTACTCAGCTATAGCTGGAGGCCTTTGTCCATAAAAGGGATTTCCTGGAACGCCATAAGTTATTACATCTATGAGTCTGTTTTAGACTTTCTGTGAGAGAGCGCCCTCCAGCTTCGAGTATGAATGAAACAGACATTTCATAAAGGTTATGATACATGGGGCAACTTTTTGAACAATGTTGCCAGGCAATGTTGCTTGGGCACTTTCCCATTGAAAATGGGCAACAAATTTCGATCTAAAGTATCCAGATATTTGTTGCCCATTCTCAGTGGGAAAGTGCCCAAGCAACATCGCTCAAAAAGTTGCCCCGTGTATCATCACCTTAACAGTGTTTAGTGCGCCATAACTCTTATATTGCCTCGTTTTTGAAGAATAAAAATGTCAGGTCATGCATATATTAGCTTGTCTCTTTGAAATTATTTCTAGATTTATTAACATTGGCCCATGAAAAACTCTATGTGAACCTAAAAAAAAGTGTGGGGGGATGAATTTATGTTTTATTAAAAGTGTGGGGGACATGTCCCCCGTGTCCCCCACATATTCTACACCCATGGACATGACCAAATAGTCAGCTATCAAATTATCCTCATATGACTTTGTATCTCGATCTATTTTCTGCAAACTTAGATCTTTGGTTGGTGGTATTTATAATTAGAGAGGTATCTACTCTCATTCTCATTCTTTTTTTTATTTTTATTTTTTTTATACAATAAATTTGTACATAGTCATGCATATAAGATGAGTCATCAATATTTTGGTCCATTTTCCAGGAAGAAACAGACTGTAAATTTTAAATGTGTATATCTGTTAAAAGTTTGTTTTGTCAACTTTTAGGAATGCACTAGCATTTTAGATGACCTCAAAACTGACGGACATGAGGTAAATTCAATTACAATGTAAATATCACTATGCCCTGAAGGAAACTCTAAATGTTCTTTTGAATCAAAAGGTCACCTTGATAATGTAGCTGCAATTTTTTTTTTTTTTTTTTTTTTTCTGTTAAGATTGTTGTAGCAAAACAATGTTTGCATCAAATATAACTTCTTTAGGTCTTTAAAGGTATAGTTCACCCAAAAATGCCCTCATGTCATTCCAAACTTTTATGGCTTTTTTTTTTTTCTGTAGAACACAAAAGAAGATATTTTTATTTTTTTTTCAACTGCACTGAAAAAAAAAATTGGTGTAGAATTTACTTTAAAACAATTTTCACTCGAAAATTGCTAATAAAGAAACTTATTGAATTAAATGTGAATTTTTTAAGACTGAAATAGTTTTTTCTTGTAAAATGTACTCCAATAATCTTTTTAATTCTCTGTTCCGAGTTTGCGTGCCATGTTTCATTAGAAGGAGAAGCTTTGAGATTCATGCAGTGTGTGTATTTATGGGGCAAGAGCATTTATTAGAGTGAAGCACAGGGTGGAGAAGCTTACGACATCTTTCAAGGACAGCTGGAGGAAGGGGATGCTGGGATATGTAAGCTCGATACTCTCCTGCTGCTTGACTGGGAGTATTTCCCTTGTGTGGAGGGGGAACGTGATTGAGCGACTCCGGGGGCTGACAAACACATTAAGACCCCCATTGGTCCATGAGACAGATGGTCTGTATCTCACAACACCACAGTCGCCATCTCCCATTTGTTTAATCCACAAAATAATTTATTTAATGACAAAAGTCTTGTCAGAGATGCAGTTTACAGGTGCATTACAGATACAGCAGCCTTCGTAAGAGCCTCTGCTGATTTTACACCCACATGAATCTGATGCTAGCTGCTTTGGCCTTGATCAGGCTCTTTCTCTGTTGATCAGTAGCCCTTGGACTGAACTGCGGCATCCAACTGTGTGTTTCACTTTGTGGTACTGAGTGTGTAGAAGCTTTCCCATGTGTCAGCAACAGTTTAGAGCGTGTACACACCAGGGCAAGAGTGTCAAACACACTGATTAAGTCTAATCTGGCCTGTGATTTGTGTTTATTTCTTATATTGGTTTAGCTAAAGCAGGAGAGATAAACTATTAACATTTTTTTGTTGCACATTGTAAGTGTGAAAGTGTATTTTAATCACACGCTGCTTTCAGTGCATATGCACAAATTCAAGCTTTTCAGAATCTGTGGATGTGTAGGTGACAACTGTATTCATTTTAAAAATTAATAATTATATATTTTGTAATTACTCATTTGAAAAGTTAAGCATTATATTTTTCATAATTATTAAAAAATGCATTCTTCATTTTCCTACCTTTTTTTTTTTTTTTTTTTTTTTAGAACCAGAGCAGAAAGTTTGAATGTCAGAGACATGACCAGGTGGGTGGTGCAGGTGTGTTGTGTGTGTGTGATCTGTTGCGTGGTTGGTGCGTATGTGTAGGCAATGTTTTTGGTCCCACTCACCCTTCATCTCAATTTCTTGCTTGTTTTTACAATATCTCTGTCAGTTTCTATCAGAACATATTAAAAAATTAGAGATGCACCGATGTATCGGCCAACAATCGGTATCGGCCGATAAAAGCTATTATTATCACTATCAGCCATCGGCCGATTGTTTAAAAACGGCTGATGATTAGGGCCGATTATATCCTGTCAATCAAAAGCGTGCGGAAAAACGTGTTCAGACTGCAACTCATACATACTGTGCGTGAAGAAAATCACTCTTGTGTTGAATTTCTTCTTCTTCTTCTTGGCGGTTGGCAAACCAGCTTTTGTGTTGAATTTTAACGCATTAACAGTTTAAAAATAGTGACGCTAAAGCAGGCTCTTTTTGACCCTATGAATCACCCGTATTTCAAGCCAGGGTTGCCAGGTCTGCGTTTTTATTTTTATTTTTTGCTACATCAAAAATTATTTGTAGCGCCTCCCATCCAATAATCGTAAAAGGTTTTGTGCTTTGTTACTTCTGATAAGAATAAAAGTTTCAGTTTTCAAATTCTGTCCATTTTATCATGAAATTCAAACAATAAATGGCGTTTTGTCGCTCTTAAATGTCATGTGTCAGATCACTGTAATGCCTCATTTCAGGCGGCAGCGCGGAGCGCGAGTCTTTTCTTTCTCTTCAATACAAGTTATATCTCGAAAAACATGCATGAATATCAAAGGTATGTTGAAAGATATAGCCTAGTACAACTTACCAGAATGTATCACGTCTCATGTAATCACTTTATTTGTGCTTCAACCGCGGAAAGACGTCAATAAAACAGCTTGTGAACAATGTCACATCATGTCAAATTTACCTCAGGAATGTTTTCCAATGTTCACAGTTCCTTAGCTATCTATAGATATATATATAAAAACACTAGAGAGGAGCTTATTTACTGTTAATTATGTTTGTGTAAATTTGCCATGAAGACAACAAGTGCTTATGAAAACTACCTTATGTGATACTAAGTTTTTTACAAACATTTCAGTTTTTGAGTGTAATTATTATATCTGAAAATAAACAGCAGCTGAATATAAAACTTCTGTTGTTAATTGTAACCTCTAATATTGTAGTGTACCAAATGAGAGGGTTCCCTATATAGTTTGCAACATTATTTGGGAGAGATTTTTTTTTTCCTTAAGAAAAACCAAACTATCGGTATGGGTATCGGCATCGGCCGATATCATTCTGAATAATCTGCTATCGGTATCGGCAGAGAAATTTAGTATCGGTGCACCTCTAAAAAATATCTTTGTTTGAAGAAAATTATTATGGGTTTGGAATGACATAAGGATGAGTAAATGATGACAGAATTTTCATTTCATCTGTTTATAGGGATATTTCAGTTTAAAATGGAAAGTCTGTCAAATTCACCCTTGTGCATATTTGTAATATAAATTTATTTATCAAGCACAATAAAACAACAATAGTTGATCATTGTTCTGAACAATATCAGTTAAAAAACTAGAATACATACAACAGTATGGCAGTAAAACACAACACAAACACATGTAATTGATGTTTAGACTAGCCCCATTTGACTCAGAGATTATAAGCCTTCTCGAAGAGATAGAATCACTTTTTAAAGCAAAACTAAAAACCTATCAAGATTATTCTGATAGAAAGTGGTAGGCTGTTCCACAATATGATGCCGGCTATGGCAAATGCCCGGTCACCCATTTTCTTCAGCCTGGATCTAAGGATCAGTAAGAGTTTCTGATCAGATGACCTTAAAGTATTAGTTCACTTTCAAATAAAAATTACCCCAAGCTTTACTCACCCTCAAGCCATCCTAGGTGTATATGACTTTCTTCTTTCTGATAAACACAATCAGCGATATAATAATAAATATCATGACGCAATCGAGCTTTATAATGGCAGTGTCACGAGTATGAAGCTGAAGAAAGTGCATCCATCCATCCACATCCATCCATCACAAACGTCCTCCACACGGCTCCAGAGGGGTTAATAAAGGCCATATTTAATCAATATCCATATTTAACAAGTGCTGGAATTGCGTCAGTTAAGCTTTTTCTGTAAGTTGAATAGGGAAGGCGTAGGACGTAACATAAGCATTTTGAACTGAGAGAGTTTTACACTTTCTTCGTAAGTTGAATACGGAAGGCGGTCTGGTGGAAGCTAGATATTTTACTTCATAACTTGTTAAATATGGATATTTTTTTTACACAAACGCATCGCTTTGCTTCAGAAGGCCTTTATTAACCCCCCGGAGCCATGTGAAGTATGTTTATGATAGATGGATGTGGATGGAAGCACTTTCTTCAGCTCATACTCGTTGGTATCGCTCACTGCCATGATAAAGCTTGGATGTGTCAGGATACTTATTAATATATCTCAGATTGTGTTCATCAGAAAGAAAAAAGTCATATACGTACACCTAGGATGGCTTGAGGGTGAGTAAAGCTTGGGGTAATTTTCATTTGAATGTGAACTAATCATTTAAACATCTAGCTTAGTGGTTCTCAAACTGGGGTGCGCGTACCCCTGAGGGTACGTGAGGTGACAAGAGGGGGTACGTGTTTTGCCATTCATTTAATTTTACCCTACCTTAAAATAACATTAAAACCGAGCATGTATTTCTAACAGGCAAAATGTCATGACATCCAGTCTTTTGTGGTCAAAACTGACTACATCCATACAAGCAGCGTGCAAATATGTTGCGTGCAGAGTATGCTGCTTTAGCAAATTGTGCTACTGCCATTCTCGACAATGTACCTTTGTAAAAGTGGGGTTTTAGCACTTACTAGCATTAGTCAAATAATTCAACCATAAGAAAAAAAGGATGCTTGCACACTTACTGAACAAATAGCCTATAAACACCGGCTGTGCATAGAGATCGATTTAAGACTCACTCTCTTCGATACAAACACCCTGTGAGTTCGTTTTTAATGTTGATAATATATTATACGAGCAAGAATGCAATTTTCCCTCAAATATCCACACAGTTTATCAGTTTTTGCAAATTAACTCTTTATTTATATATTTTTGTACAATTTGTTGTTGAGATCGATTTAAGACTCAAACTCTCTTTGATATAAAAACCCTGTTCTCGTTTTTAATGTTGATAATATATTATACGAGCAAGAATGCAATTTTTCCCCAAATATCCACACGATTGCAAATGTGACATTGATTTTATATAACAGTTCAACAAAAAAAAGAAGGGTAATATGAAGTGATAAATATTTTAAATGGAGTATTGTCAGTGTTTTTTGCTCAATTTTGCAATGAAATAATAGTTCCATCAAAAGCCACAGAAGAACTGCAACACGCAGTGGTGTTTCATGAATGAATCTGCGACTCTGAATGAATCGTAAGAGTAAATGATTCAATGACCCATTCATAAATGCAGTTCCGTTTTTACCATCATTGCATATTTCTCTATTGAACATTTTTTATTTAAAACATTATTTATTTTAAAAAGGTATTTATAAAGGCATGTATAATTCTCTCAAACTCAGAAAATATAAAAAGACTCTTAACCTTGTCAAGGAGTCTTAACTGAAAGAAACTGGATTTAACTATTGCATTTACCTGCTTATCAAATACAACACCCAATTTTATAACAGAGGGATTAACATATGAGGCCAGGCTCCCCAAAACTTGATTTGTGCTGCCAGAAACAGCTAGAGGTCCAAAGACATTTGCCTCAGTCTTACTCTCACTGAGATTTAGGAAATTTAGGGACATCCATGCTTTAATATCCGACAAAGCACTCAAACCATGGTTGTCGTTTTGCTTAAAAACGTAACATCATGATGGGTTGAGCAAATAATGACATTTATTCTATTCCTTTAAGAAAACAAGTGGACATTTATATATTCAACGGTTAGCATGCTGCTGAACTGGATCCGTTTCCGTGAGCTGCATGTTGAACATACACCAGTCTGTTCACATGAAGCATGAAATGAGAAACGTCTTTCTGCAGAGCACCACTCTATAGGAATCCAGCTCTGCCCTCGGGTCTAAAGGAACCTGAGCACGTCATTCCATCGGTGTATAATGCAGATCATTCAGCCTCTCGAGACTGATGGAGACAGACCATGAGGTTTGGCTGGAGATTAGGCCCTGGGAGGATACTAAAGCCCATGATGTACTCAGATCTCCTCTAATTCTGCAACATGTCAAATTTCCTCTTTCCATCAACATTTTGAACAGGGAAAGGGGTCTTTGTTACGTCTCAGGAGAGTCACAAAGTTAAAAGACATTGACCCCCATGCATGTGCATGTGCACACCTGTGTTTAGTTAGGTGGTGATGGGGAGCGTGTAATGAGTCTGTACTGTGTGCGGATCTCTTCTCTTTGTGCTGTATTACAGTGCAGGTGTAACGTGTCTGTTCTTGGCTGTACTCTCCTCACGTCAGGACATTATTAATGTGAGAGATGGATCCGCACGGAGCCGCCCTCAGGATAAACTGGAGGAGAGGAGCTTCTGTAAGCAGAGAGCAAAGTCCTCCACCACACACGCACAAAAAGAAACCATTTTTATAAAGTTAATTTCAGATAAAATAGGAAATGTAGCTGAATCAAGCCCATTCTTTGTCCCTATTTCATGTTAAGTTCTTGTATAGATAGAACTGGCAGTCGTGCTGTTGTACTATAGGCCTCACACAACCATGTTACACTCTTAAAGTGTTAGTTCACCCAAAAATGAAATTTCTGTCATTAACCCCTTAATGGTCAAGGATCGTCGACGGCCCCAGATTATCTTCCTCATTTTGATCTCCATGATAAACATAGCCAAACAAACGTTTACACATGAAACAAGAAGCTAATAAACGCACGATTACGATGGTATATGGTTTGTGTGTGTTTTTCATGCGATTTGGTGTATTTTCATATGAATAAAGAATGTTTACAATATACATGCAAAGCAGGTGTAGCGATTAGCTGCATATAAAATGCTAAATATAACATGTCAACATCATTATATGACTAAAATCCACATTAGATCGCGATCGGAAGTAAATACAAACGCTCGCTGGTTGTTTAAAGTGAGTTTTGAGTTAAAGTGTAATATAGGGTGACCATATGTGCCATTTTCCCAGGACGCGTCCTGTCCAGGATTTCTAATTTGCCCAAAATGGCTTGAGCCCTTGCCTTTTTTAATCGTGAAAGTGGTCATATCGATGTGCCCCCAGAACGCGATTTAGGAACGCGATTTCTACACGGAGGTCTGTGCAAGCCACTGTTCTTATTGACAGTCTTCATTCAATGCATTAAAATGTTGTCGTATTTGCAATGCTTTGACCGTTCTCTGTAGATCCAGCCTTCTCGCAAGCCACGATTGGTCGATTATGTATAATGCACGCTATTGGTCAAATTATTTTTTAGTCATTACCTTCTGCAAATATGAAAACAAAACCAAAACTGGGACATTTTATGCAACTTAGAAATCCTGGACAGGACGCGTCCTGGGAAAATGGCACATATGGTCACCCTAGTGTAATATTAATCTTTTAAATTGTGTTATGTAGCTTGATGCTAATTGTGGCTCAAATGCCCCTGTCACGCCAGGAGCTATATTCTATTTCACAATCTATTTCACATAAGGTCCCAAGAATATGCTTTTTTGTTTGTTTGTTTGTTTGTTTGCTAGAAAGACTTCAGATAATAGGTGGATTAATGTAAAGTGGGATGAATGTGGTGTTGATGGGCAAGCCATAATGCCAGAATAGGCTATAATGGCTGAATACAAACAAAAGAATAACTATAAAAGAATAATAAAGATTAAGTCTCATTTATGACAGGCGTGTGAAAGGTTACAAACAATAAAGAGCATGAATTGAGAAAACAATAGAGCATGAATTGAGCAGTTAGAAGACTAGTTAGAAGGCTGCAAGTATGTATTTACAGGGCAATAACAGTGATTAGCATCTAATTAGCCTTCTCTAAAAACTCACGACATGGTCTTACAATATGCTTCGTAAAATGCATAGTTTTAGAGATATCCTCAGATTTGAAATGAAGCATGACCACACTTGTGGCTTCACTTTAGTTGTGGTTATAAGTTGTTATACTACATTCATATAATATTTTTATACTTTTAAAAATATATTCTTATTTTTTTTTTTTTTTATGTTTGAGCTTATATATCTCTATATTAATAACAGTCTGAGTAATTCTGAGTCTTGAACTGTAAACTCTTAAGTGTTGGCTTTCTAAATATATGTTGATTATGTGTCTATTCAGAATGATGTATGAGCAGCAACCTTTTTATTTTTGGGTATGCCATTTATGCCCCATTTATGCCCCACTTGCCAAAACCTGTAAGACCTTCGCTTATCTTCGGAACACAAATTAAGATATTTTTGATGAAATCCAGGAGGTTTTTTTTTTATCCCCCATAGAAAGCAACGCAATTACCGTCATTCAGGGTCCAGAAAAGTAATAAAGACATTGTTAAAATAGTCAACGTCACTACAGTGGTTCAACCTCAATGTTGACTATTTTCACATCGACTATTTTAACGATGTCTTTATTACTTACTAATTATGTTGCTTTCTATGGGGGATAAAAAACCTCTTGGATTTCATCAAAATATCTTAATTTGTGTTCCGAAGATGAGCGAAGGTCTTACGGGTTTGGAACGACATGAGGGTGAGTAATTTAATGACAGAAATTTCATTTTTGGGTGAACTAATCCTTTAAAAATCAAGGTTCTTTACTGGCATCTATGGTTCCACAAAGGACCTTTCTATTCCATAAAAGGTTCTTTGTAGTGGAATGGAATTTTCAAAATGAAAGGTTCTTTGGGGTTCTTTTATGGCATCACCGTGAAAACCCCCTTTTGGAACCTTTATTTTTAAGAGTGTAATCTACTGTACAACAGCAGTCTTTAAGAAAAGTAGTCCAGATTCAGACAACTTTACAGCTTAAAAAACAAACATACAGTAAAGGCATCATCAAAAATATGAGACTCACATTGAACTCTCAAATTCGCCATCCTGCTTTGAAAAGTGCAGTTGTGTTATTCGTTTGTTTTAACAAACTGAGTGACAAGCAGTGATGGGAATAACGGTGTTACTTTTTTCAGTAATGAGTAATCAAACGAATTACTTTTTCTCCCGTTACAACGCCGTTACCGTTACTGACAAAAAAAAAATGCAGCGTTACTGTAATTGAGCTCACTGAAGCGGTTTTCATCCGAGTAGGCTCTCTCTCAGCCATAGGACCTGCAAAGTTTTTTCTCTGGTGTGTGTGTTGGGGTGGGACACATGCTAACTGATGATGATTGATGTGTGACTAGAGATGGTAGACCTGCAAAGCGTTTTATTGTAAATAAATAGTACAGGTTAGTCATACACAAATATAATTTTAAACTGATAATAATGTACGATGCTCTGTGTGTGTGTGTGTGTGTGTGTCAGATCATGCGAGTGGAGCGCGAGCTCAAACCAGAATACCCTTTGTGACATGCTGTGACATCGAAAATATGTGAAATAAGTTTTTTTCTAGTCGACTAGTAGTTGTTCATTTAAGCCATTAGTTGACTAATCACATTTATATTAATTTAATTTCTTAAATACTGGAGAGAATAAACCATAATAATGAGTGTTTATATAGCACTCAAGTGCACGCATAAAGCTTGCCATAAAGAACCGGCAAAAGTAATGATTATGAATGTGACAAAAACAGCAAGGAGACATTTTAATTGTTTATTAATAAAGAAATGTTTTCTGAATCAGTGTCGGCTGTTGACATTACTGACTCTCATCATCACCGCATAGGCTACTGGACGCGCCTAGAGAAAGAATGCACATTTCATTTGGATTACATAATCAGAGTAGCCTATTTCTTTTCGTTTTTAATTATTTCGTTTAAAAGTAGACATTTCAAGCTTTCTATAGATATTTTTCTCATGTCTGTGAGGCAACCAGCCTATACGCTGAGTTTCGGTTCATTTAGCCTGTAAGACGCGCTCCAGTTCACGCGCAAGTGATCGCGCCGGCACCTTCATTATATTGTCTGCTATATTTGCTTCTTATTTATTAAATCCAGGCAATTGGTTGATGAAACATTGATTAAAATTAAGATACAATTTTTACAAAATGAAATTCACTTTAAAGAAAGGCTTTCTACAAAACAAAACTTAATGAAGTGGTCGATGTCTGACCCACTCCGTGTCTCCCGATATATTGCGCATCTTATGATGCATCTTACTCATGCTGTTCACTTTTCATAATCAAATAGATGAATTTAAAACATAACATAGGACTATTTAAACATAAATATGAAACTACGTTTTCTTTAATGGCTACCAACACGTAGTATAGTACAGAGAAATTTCATGTCGTGAGCAAGAGCGGATCATGAGTCACGATAAGTCAAGAATAATTTATTTTTAGACTTATATTCAATATTAGGGGCATCCAAGTTATTTGACATATTTGAATTTTTTTTTCGCAATAGTTACTTTCCCTGGTAATTAGTTCATTTTATAATGATGTAACTCAGTTACTAACTCAGTTACTATTTGTGAGAAGTAACTAGTAACTATAACTAATTACTTTTTTTTAAAGTAACATGCCCAACACTGGTGACAAGTCTAAATTATTGTCAGTGGTAATCAAAACCATGTTATAAATGCAGTCATTGTAAAAAACATATATTTGGTGAAGTTAAAATTTTGGAAATAAAAAACGTCTCAGGTTACGTATGTAACCATGGTTCCCTGAGAGGGAACGCCTCTGCGTGATTGCGTCATGAAGCACATGTGAAATCAGTCCAATGGCGTGACGGAACGTCATAGGCGGGTGACGTCATGACCAGGAAACTATAAAGCACACCTGAACCAAACAGTGTTAGCTTCTGAAAGTCGAAGTAAGTCAGTGACAGGCATGCTGGGAGTATGGCAACGTGACGCAGCGTCTCGTTCCCTCTCAGGGAACCTTGGTTACATACGTAACCTGAGACGTTCCCTTTCAAGGGAACTCACTCTGCGCCAAGCACTTTGGGAACGAAATACCCACGCCGCCATAAAACCAAGTGCCTGTCTGTGTGAAACAGGATGCGCACACTAAGACACAAGCACTCGTGACCCCGGGGTCGAGGCCACATCTAGGACATAAAACCTAACAAAGGTATGAGGCGAGGACCACCCCGTCGCATCACAGACTTCCTGGAGGGACACTCCAGATAGTAATGCCAAAGAGGCAGCCATACTCCGGGTAGAGTGAGCACGGACCTTAAGAGGTGACGGTTGGCCGGCCGACTCATAAGACAGCGAGATAGCCTCGACTATCCACTTGCTTAGCGCTTGTTTGGATGCCGGGTGCCCCTTACGTGGGGGCCCGAAACAGACGAATAGCTGATCAGTCTTATGCCACAGAGCAGCTCTGTGGACGTAAGCATCCAAAGCCCTGACAGGACAGAGCAGATTAAGTTTCTCCTGGTCTGGATCTTGGAATGGAGGAGGACAGAAGGCCTGCAGCATAATGGGGCCTGCCACATTGGTGGGGACCTTGGGAACGTAGCCCTCCCGAGGGAAGAGGAAGGCTTTAACCATGCCCGGCGCAAAGTCCAGGCAAGAGGGAGAGACCGAAAGGGCTTGGAGGTCTCCAATTCTCTTAAGAGATGAGATAGCGAGGAGGAAAAGAGTTTTAAGAGTGAGGAACTTCTCATGAACCTCTTCGATGGGCTCAAACGGAGCTGTAGATAGGCCCTCCAACACTATGGCCAAATCCCAGGTCAGAACTCTCTGACGTGCCGCAAGCCTCAGCCTCAACGTACCACGAAGGAAGCGAGTAACCCATGGGTGTCTTCCCAGAGAAGCACCCTCTAAAGGAACGTGGTAAGCCGCAATGGCTGCCATGTAAACCTTCAGAGTAGAAGGGGATAAACCTGAAGAGAACTTTTCTTGCAGAAACTCCAGAACTGTACCAACTGGGCAGTTAACAGGATCAAATGTACGCTCTCTACACCAAGAAGAGAAGACGTTCCACTTCAGAGAATAAAGCCTCCTCGTGGAGGGAGCTCTGGACTGGAGAATGGTCTCCACTACCTCGGTAGGAAGACCCGAATCTATAAGCTGTGCCCCCTCAGAGGCCACGCCCACAGTTTCCACAACTCTGGGTGGGGGTGAAGGAGTGAGCCCCCCGCCTGTGAGAGTAGGTCCCTCCTGACCGGAATCTCGAGGGGAGAGCCGTCGAGGAGAGACATCAGATCCGAAAACCAAACTCGGCCCGGCCAAAACGGGGCTATTAGTAGAAACTGGAACCCATCCTGGCGCACTCTCTCCAAAACTCCCAGAAGCAGAGCAATCGGGGAAAGGCGTACAGGTGCAGCCTTAGCCATGTCTGTACCATCGCGTCCAACCCCAGAGGGGCTGGTTATGTGAGGGAGAAATACAATGGACAGTGAGTCGTCTCTCGAGATGCAAACAGATCCACTTCCGCTTTCCCGAAGCGCTCCCAAAGGAGCTCCACCACCTCGGGGTGAAGTCTCCACTCCCCGGGCCTCAGCCCCTCTCTCGACAGGATGTCTGCTTCCTGATTCAGATGCCCTGGAATGTATACTGCCCTGACTGACAGTAACTTCCCTTGGGCCCACAGGAGGATCTGGTGTGCCAACTTGCATAAGGGGTGTGAACGCAGACCCCCCTGATGGTTTAAATGCGAGACCACCGCTGTATTGTCCGTGCGGACCAACACATGATGGCCCCTGAGATCTGGGAGGAAGTGTTTGAGTGCCAGGAACACAGCCATCATCTCCAACTCGTTTATGTGCCAGGAAAGATAATGACCCCTCCACAGACCTTGAGCCGAGCGACCACTCATGATCACCCCCCAGCCAGTGAGGGACGCATCCGTCGTAAGCATTATGCGACGACAAGGAGCTCCCAACACCGGCCCTTGGGAAAGAAACCAAGGTTTTTTCCACATGACACAAGCACAAAGGCATCGCCGCGTGATCTTGATCATGTGAAACGGATTTCCCCTCGGGGAAAACCCCTTGGTTTTGAGTACACCACTCATGTACAGCAGGCCAAAAGGTATCACGTTGGACGCAGCTGCCATCAGACCTAACATTCTCTGAAACTGTTTCACAGTGAGTGACTGGCCTAGCTTCAGCTTGTTTACGGCTGTGAGAATCGCCTCTACGCGGGCCGGAGATGCTTGCATCGAGACCAAATCCCAAACTACGCCTAGAAAAGAGGTTCTCTGAGCTGGAGATAGCACACTCTTCTTTGCGTTTAGCCGTAACCCCAGACGCTTCATGTGGGCAAGAACAGCATCTCGATGCTGAACCACCAACTCCTCTGACTGTGCCAGGATGAGCCAGTCGTCTATGTAATTCAATAGGCCGAAGGGAAGAACCTGATATTGGTACGCTTTGCCCCCGAAAGCGAACTTCAGGAACTTCCTGTGTTGAGGAAGGATGGATATATGAAAGTATGCGTCTTTCAGATCTATCATGACAAATCAGTCCTCGGACCTGATTTGTGACACGATTTGTTTCAGAGTTAGCATTCTGAACTTGAGCTTCTTGACAGAACGATTTAGTAGGCGCAGATCTAGAATAGGACGCAACCCTCCATCCTTCTTTGGAACTATGAAGTACTGGCTGTAAAACCCTGACTCCCTGCTGGGAGAAGGAACCCTTTCTATAGCTTCTTTTCGCAAGAGAGTCTGTACTTCTTGTTCCATAACCAGAGCCTGCTCGGGGCTCACCTCGGTGAACAAAACCCCGTTGAACCTGGGCGGTCGCAACCCGAACTGAATTCTGTACCCAAATTCTACTGTGTGCAGGACCCATTGAGATACGTTTGACAGAAGTTTCCACGCTGCCAAAAAATCTACTAAGGGAATCAGTCTCTCGAGACTGACCTCTGGAGTTTGATGTGTGACCAGCCCGGTGCCCTGAAGCGGAGCAACTGAACTGGCCACTTTTGATCCCTCCTCAGAGGGAGCGAACATCCCAGCGCCACTACGTTGCCGGGTGGACACTGAGATATGCGTTCGCTGAGAACCGCTGCGCCCTGAAGCGCACGAGGTGGCAGGGTTGGCAGATCGGCCCCCTGAGGGCACCGAGGGGAGACGGGCACCGTATAATGAGGTGGAAACCGACTCACCCTGGAGGGGACTGCCCTCAGAAGCCCGACACCACTGGCGTCAGGACTTCTTTCCTCACCGCCTGACCTGCTGCCGAGTACGCTTTACCCACTAAAGCAGATGACGAGTCCTCAATATCACAGGGGTCGATGCTAACAATGTCTAGTTCCTCAGAACTAGATCGCTGCAGCACCGGTGCTTCACCAGGGGCAGAAGAAACCGCAAAGTGTGCTTCTACCTCCTGAAATGAAGCTCTGGATCCTGCAGGTAAAGGCAGAGAAAGGGCGGGTCCCGTCTCTAACCCGAGCCGCGGGGAACGCCATTATAATAAATGTCTTTCTTTCTGAGTGCTTGAATAGCATAATAGATAAACAACAGTAAATAAGACAGACAGTTTCACAGAGAGCGCTTACTGAAGACACAGAAGCTAACACTGTTTGGTTCAGGTGTGCTTCATAGTTTCCTGGTCATGACGTCACCCGCCTATGACGTTCCGTCACGCCATTGGACTGATTTCACATGTGCTTCACGACCCAGTCATGCAGAGGTGTTCCCAAAGCGCTTGACGCAGCGCGAGTTCCCTTGAAAGGGAACAAATTGAAATCTCTTCAATGTCTTGATTGTTGCATCTTGATATCTTCTGCTTCTCAAAATTTTCTCCTGAGAACAACACCCCAGTAAATTGTGTGTCAATTGTATAAAAACATTTATATTACTAATAGCTTAATTTTTAGTGTTTAAAGTCCCCTTATAAATTCTGAAGAATTATCTGCAATCAAATGATCTACATCTGAATTATTTGCATCCAAGTCAAAAGCTATGAAAGAGCAGCCTCTGAGTGATAATACTGTTCTCTGGGATGCCACAGAGAGTGAAAGCTGTGTGCATATTCATGTGTGTGTGTATGTCCGTAAATGTGTGTTGCTGTTAAGTGCACATTGTCCCTGTGGCTCCAGCCAGACATTAGAAGTGAAATGCATTGCGTCGGTGTTGGACTGGACAGTGTGGAGATGAAAGAGGATTGGGCAAGGCGTGTGAGGCCTGTTATTACAGCTAATTGGCCGTGCTGTTTGCCAGAGGGCTCGCCACAGTTTGACACGTTAGATGATAGGTTTCCTGCATGCCCTCCACTAGACTGAAGGAAGACTCTGAGTCTGTCCCTGTCCCACTTCCCTCAATCCTGTCCACACCTTGTCCTCATTCTCCTATTCACTGGCTTCTTGTCTGCTCCGGGTCTGTTATAATGACAGCCCTTGTGTTATTGTTGGAGAGACGTGTTATTTGATCGCAGTGAGAGTGTTGACAGGCCATTAGTCAGGCAGGCTCAAGGTGTAAAGTTCATTTCCCACCCCAGACGAACATGTAGGTAAGAGATGCTCGAGTTGTGTGTGGCATCACTACGACACGCACGTCTCTAAGAATATGGGAGGAGAGATGGATAACCAGCATACAGATGGAAGACCATGTCATTCCTCACAGAGAAAAAAATGTATTATAAAAAGTGCCATTTGTAACACTTAATATGAACAAAGCAATTTGTAATAAGATGTATTATTTATTTATATGTCAAAAAAAACCAAAAAACAAAAAACAAAAACAAATGTGAGTTGCAATACTCACCGCCATGATTCTAGGATGTTGTGGGTTGCTTTCATAAAGTTGAGTAACTATTGTATAAAATAAGCATTAATTTAATTTCGGTGTATTTGCTCTCATTTGCAGTAATTGTAAATGGTAAACTGTATTAACTTACACATCTGTTCAAAAGTTTGGGGTCAGTAGTTTTTTTTTTTTTTTTTTTTTTTTAAAGAAATTAGTACTTTTATTCAAGGATGCATTAAATGGAACAAAAGTGACAGTAAAGACATTTATAATGTTGCAAAGAATTTATATTTCAAATAAATGCTGTTCTTTTGAACTTTCTATTAATCAAAAAATCCTGAAAAAATGTACCATGGTTTCCACTGTTTTCAACATAGATAATAATCAGAAATATTTCTTGAGCAGCAAATCAGCATATTAGAATGATTTCTGAAGGATCATGTGACACTGAAGACTGGAGTATTGATGCTGAAAATTCAGCTTTGATCACAGGAATAAATTACATTTTAAAATATATTCACATAGGAAACAGTTATTTTAAATTGTAATAATATTTCACAATATTTCTATTTTTACTATATATCCAGCGTTAGCGTCAGTTCTGGCAGGTCACGTCAGTCAAGCTCGCATCAGCTGACTCCCAGGTGACTCACGTCTACCTATAGGAATACAACGCCTATAACAGCATCCATATATAAGCTCTTCAGTATTATCAGCAGCTATTACATTCTAAGGAGCTAATTACCCTCCTCCATCCCCAGCTCCTCCTCTCTTCAGTCAGGATTGGCCTTATGATTCCCCTGAATCAAACTAATTCTTGAAATATGTGTACATGTTAAATTATTGACATTAATTATATCTGCATGTTGGTTCTGTTCTGTTTACCCTAGGGGGGTTATTGCTGCTTTCCCTGCTCCTATCCATGCTAGGCTGCATGGATGCGCAGGGAGTTCTTGCCCAGAACAGAACCATACCGCCAATACAAACTCTATGCAATTATCAATCATATTTGACGATAGTGGTCCTGACAGAATTGAATCAAATAAATGCAATCTTGGTGAACCTAAGTGACTTCTTTCAAAAACATAAAAAACTTTTGAACTTTTGAACTAGGGGTGGGCGATATACCAGTAGACACGATTAACTGGTAGAAATTTGTCAACCGGAAGAAATTTTGGACTATCGCCTCTATCACGGTTACGCTCACGTAACGTTTCTGTGTCGCGCGGTCATGAAAGCTTATTGTTTGCATGCGTTTTTAAGCACTGTGGCTTAAAAACAGTTGATCTTAAAACGTTGAATCGCAATTAGCAGCAAAAGAGAACTCATTTCAGTATATGCGCATTATATGCTGCTCATAGAGCGCGTGAGAACTGAACAGTGTTTTTTCCGCCTAATTGGGCTTGAAAGGTTAAACACACGTACCTACTAGGGGTGCAACGGTTCTCGGTAAAAATCGAATCGTACCATTCTCCACTTATGGTTCGGCATGCACTTGCACCGCGGTCCATCTCGCATGACGACGCATCTATAGGCTAATATGGTTTGTTTAAAATAGCAACGTGGAAAACAGACAGACAGAGTTCAGATAATGTATGTTTCAGTCGATGGATGCGCATTCTGGCTTCCCAAAACGTTACAACAACGATAATCAAAAAGCGTGGACAAAACAGTCACTCTTTGTAAACTTTGTTCAATGCGAATGCAGTATGCTCTAATGTCCAGTCATTTACACTGTCATCACCCGGGAGTTGATAGCGCGCGAGCGCAGGTGAGACCTGAACAGCTCACGTTGCTATCTGTGTTTAAACTAAACTCATTTCAGCCTTGCTAATTTAGACATTAAAGAGCAAGACGCGAAAGAGAACTCGCGCGCGCTGTGAGAAGATTTGTGTGTGCGCTCATCCGAAGCGCGCACACGCTTATTTCAGACAGCGCAAATACTGAGTTCTCTTTCAAGTCTTGAGCTTCAGCGGACAAATTCATACAAAAATTATGTCAACATGCCCGTCTTGGCGAGTATCCTAGCAAACATAGTCGGTTATGTCTTAAGTGAACGTATATTAGTCGAGAAAGACAACGCATGTGTAACAGTATATGTACTGGATCGTGCATGTCTTAAAAGGAAAAAAAAAACTATTCCTGCTCCCTGTGTTTTTAATGTTAAATCAAACAATAAATGACAAAGAAATCACTCACTGCTCTTGACTGAATAGCTTTTGTAACTTCAATAATGATGAATCTTCATTTAATTTATACAGTGAAGATAATATGCAGTGTTATCATATTTGATTACTTTATCCATTTTCTGTACCTGAAAACTACCGTTAGATACCTGAAAAACCTGAAAAGCACTGTTTATTTGATTTGAATATTTGCTCTATTGTATTTATTTGTGATGTTGCTTGTAGTTTGATTATTTGTTCTTATTTTCTTTATTTTTATTTGACAGTAGTCCTGTTTTCCCTGAACATAGCACATACCGAACCGTACCGAAACCGTGACCCTAAAACCGTGATACGAACCGAACCGTGAGCAATTTGAACCGTTGCACCCCTAGTACCTACGTGTCAAAGTGACATGTATTTGCAAGTAAACAGAGTCATTTATTTATTAAGTCAACATAAACAGTTGAAAAAGAACTGAGAAATTGAAAAAGAACAACGCACGAGTATAATAGATCTGTGCAGCCGGTCTTAAAGTGACAGCATCCAAATTTACCTGCTGTCATTATTAATGCTAATCAAACAACAAAAAAAGAGAGATAAGTTCTTGAGTGAATCACTTTTGTAACTTTAATAAGAATAAATGTATATTTAATTTAGACAGTAAATACTATGCATTGTTTTTTATACATTTGATTATTTTATGTAGTATTTCTTATTTCTAGTGCTTGAGGTCTATCAGGTAGGTCTATTTCATTTGTGTCTTTGCTCTATTGTAATTTGTTTTCTTTGCTCTTTCTTTATCACTGTTTAATTGTCCTCAGTAAGCTTGAGGGATTTTTTAGGTTAGTATTAGTTTTTTAAATGATATTGAAAATGGTAAAAGGAATTATGAAATTTTAATGGTATCAAAATCAGGGCCGCTGCTGGCCAAATGGGTGCCCTAAGCAGAACTGTATTGTTGTGCCCCCCCAATCCCCTCCACAAACACATTACCAATTTTTTTTTTTTTTTTTTTTTTTTTTTTTTGTGGTTATAAAAATAGACCTAAGTGAACAACAGTCTTTAAAATGACTTAAAATACATAGGCTATATAGTAACAATGAGGCAGTAATAAATGTTTCAATGAAAGTAACAAAAGCAAGTTATTTTATGTTTTTTTTAACAACACTGTCAAAATACATAATGTAAACAATCAACTTTGTTTTTGTACATTATGTATTATATCAAATGCCTGCAGAGGGCGCCAGCGGCTAGGTGACTGTTGTTGTTACACTTCTTGCTATTATTGTTACAGCATGATCAAATCTTTTTTTAATCTTTTTTAATATTGGCCAAACAACATTTAATTCAAATGTCCACTTAATCTTTAATATTTGGCCACATCTTTATGATATAAATGCTGCAGTCACTGTAATTTCTTCAACAAGAACATGTTATCAAAACATGCAGAGCCAGAGCGAGGGTTTAAACTTTTATTCTGAAACCGCGGTGAACATTTAGAAACAAGTATTCTCCTATGTTAGCGTAGGTTTATATATGATAGCACTATGTTATGCTATATTATCATCTTTTAAATTGTTTAATATATCGTGAAGCCTAATTATTATCGGTCTAATTATGATTTTACTTTTTATTTAATATTTTGGCGAAATCGAGCACTCAAAATTAATTGAGGAATCGTGAAATCTGGCTACAAGTATCTTTACCATGGTTCAAAATCCAGTGCATAGCACATTAAAATATTGAAATTATAGCTATGAAAAAACTGCATTAGTATCAAATCAGGTAGATGCGTTGGTGGTGGTCAAATCCTTAACGTCGTTAAACACGTTTAATTAATCTCACCCATTAACTACAATAGTCAAAAATATTAAGTTCCACATGTTTGTAAACATACCTAAAAAATGATGCACGTGATTAATCTTGTTTTCTTTTCTTTTTCGCTTCTCAGTGCTAGACTGCTGTTGTCAGTGTGAGGTGGGGGCGGGGCGAAGCAGGAATGGCGTGTTGCGTGTGCTTAAGTTACTGCGTTCTCCATAATTCTTTTTAATATCTATGTTTCTGTTTACATTTGTTTTTAAGTATATACAACTATCCAATAGTAATATTACTATATTACCTACAGAATATTAGTTTATTTATATATTTAGACTTTTTTTTTTGGTGCCCTACGCAAACTGCGTACTCTGCGTATAGGGAGCGGCGGTACTGATCAAAATGTTGATATAAAAACCTTATTTAAAGCAAAAATAACTCTTGATATATATCGTTATCGTGAAATAAAATTTCTCATATTGTGATATAAGATTTTGGTCATATCGCCCACCCCTATTTTGAATGGTAGTTTACAGTATGTCATATATGCATTACATATAGATATCAGCATTGGCCAATGAAACACACATGTAAGTCAATAACCAGTTGCTAGGGTTTTCTGAGTAGTTGCCAAGTGGTTGCTTTTTGCAAAAAAGTGAAAAGATTTCTCTTTCAATTCTTTGTTATTCAGGTCTCTTCAATGTACTGTTTGCCAGCTGAACATTATAAATCCAGTCGCTTAGAAATGTTGGCTGCACAATTTGAGGCGTTGCTCATATTAGTGGCACAAAAGCTGTGGGCAACACAGTTTAATACTGGGGTTGGTGATTTGTTTATATATCACTAATGAGCCACTCAGCTTGCTGAAGAATTACAGTAAATCAACTACTAAAATGACAACAACAAAGTCAAAAAACAGCATCACCGAGCCACTGACATGCAGCAAAGTCCTTGACAGCCGAAGGTCAGTATTTATGAGGCCACACACAACAAAGATTAGACAGTGTGTATGATGGATGTAGTAATCCATACAAATTACAGTTTAAAGATTATCTATAATTGCTTGGGCCTGATATATATTATATCATTGGAATGATGCATATTGAATGTGTAATTCCATTTATCTGAGCGGTAAATGGTGAATGGAAATGAGGAAAATATGTGTTTCCTGTTCCTGCACGATTGAAATCTCACCCTGGTCAATTCTGAACAAATCCTTGCAGCTTGCAGCGCGTAATAAAGTCCAAGACCATCCGCAAAGAAGAAACTTTATCTCACCACAGAGAAAATAATCACAGTTTTCTCTGTGTATATAATTGAGGGCAGCCCTTGAAAGACAATAGAAGAGATTGAAGTGGCCTGGTTAATTGTCTGTGGGTTTGTGCACCGTGTCTTGACTCTAAAGCAGAGATTCCTTGCTGCTGTCCTGGGGACTAGAGTTGAATTAGCCAGGAAAATATGACTCTCAGATTATTCACATTACAAGCTACAGTAGTTCATGGCAAATGAGAGTCATTATTATATGTGGAGTTGTTCTGGTGCACAGGAATTGTGTTATTGGTTGCTCTTTCATATCTATCATTTCATTTAAGCATTAACTTCCATAGGAGAAACACAGCATGTGAACGGTATAGCTCAGAAAATTTGTTCTTGGTAAAACTGGGTGAGAAATGCTTGAGGTTATATTGAGATCTCTGACTTTTAATTGCAGGCTTTTGGTATCTTGGCACATTTGAGCACATTTCGACATTTCAAGGTTATTGGGGTCTTATTCATGGGACCAAGTAAGCAAGTCTCCATTTGCTTACCATTAAATATCTTTGTTGTCTAAGAGAAACAATTGAGATCTCATTTGTGGTATTTTTTTTTTCTATGGGACTACAGCTGTTTGTGTTTCTTTTTTAAAAAGAACATAACCATGATTATATACATTCAAAAGGGATCTGCATGCTGGAAATGTTACAAAAATACTTCTTTTAAATAGATCCTGACCGATTTATCGGTCTGCCGATTTTATCAGCCGATATGCCGCAGATATGCCACCGACATGAATATTTTTGGCACGCACTTGCACTGTAGTTCATCTCAAATCTGACGACGCATCTATAATATGGTTTGTTGAAAATAGCAACATCTAAAACAGACAGACATAGTTCAGCTAATGTACGTTTCAGTGAATATGCATTGTGACTCCCCAATACATTTCAACAACGATGATCAAAAAGCGTGGACAAAATAGTCAGTCTTTGTAAACTTGGTTCACTGCGAGTGCCGTATACTCGAATATGAGCAGTAATTTATCCCGTCATCACCTGGGTGTTGATAGTGCGCGAACGCATGTGAGACATGAACAGCACATGTTGCTATCTGTGTTTAAACTCTTATTTTATATTTGATTATTTTATTCATTTTCTGTACCTGAAAACTACTGTTAGATTCCTGAAATACCTGCTGTTGCTTGTAGTTTGGTTATTTGTTCTTATTTTCTTTATTTTTATTTGACAGTTGTCCTATTTTCCCTGAACATAGCACATACCAAACCATACCGAAACCGTGACCCTAGAACTATGATAAAAACCGAACCATGAGTAATTTGAACCGTTGCACCCCTATAATATACACATAAAGAATATCGGCCAGTATATCGATATCAGACTTTTTTTACTCCCTAATATCAGTATCGGCTCCCAAAAACCCATGACAGCCAAAGAGGGAAGAAGCATTTTTGTAAGACATTTTCAGCATCTCTTTATATGGACTTATTATTTGGTCAAAGCACCAGAAGTAGCTGGATGAGCGTGTGGATTATTTTGTGCTAGTATGATTATGAAATCAAACTGCTCACTGTGATCAACAGAAAATCTCAGTTGCTTGAATGGTGACCTGTATTTATGAACAAAAATGTCAAATCCTTTCACACCTCTACAGTGTCTATAGCCCACAAACATGTTCATCTGAAAACAAACTTGACTCGAGACAGTACACATTGAAAAATCTTATAAACACACACAAACGCCCACATAGCACAGGTGCTTTGAGTTATACAAATCAAATGCTGCATGAAATCTATTCAGCTCCATATAAATGAGAGGTCTTTTTTTTTAGTTATTAGCTTAATGACACTGAGATCTTTAACAGACACAGAATTGTGTTTAATTGAGATATTCAGAAAAAAATAAGTGAATCATGCATTAACATTTCTCTCTCTCAGTCTCGCTCTGGTGGCAATCAAGCTAGACGGACCTGCTGACAGCTCCAACTGTGTCAACATTACAGGATCAAAAACCCTGTCGACCTTTCAGCCTAGACAGGTGTGCGAGTCTATGTAAACTCTGACATTGTTATGTGAATAGCAAATAATGAAATGAGGGGCTGACTGAGTTGCAGAGCATGCGTTTAGAGATCCTGACAGTTTTTCAGTGGGTGTGTGTGTGTGTGGTTCAGGACTTAAGGCAGGGCTCTACGCTAACATTTTTAGGAACACAAGTGCTCCTATTAAAAAAAATAAAAAAAATTTAGGAGCACTTTGTGATCAATAACTGACATTAACTTTCGCTTTACAGGGCGATTATTTGTCCCTTTAAATTAATTTTCAGGGGCATTATAAGAGCATTTTTTTTCTAATTTTATTAAATGTATGCATCATATTTCGTCAATTTCTTAAATTAAGATTAAAAATGTATTTTTAAATGTTAATTTAAACAATAAATTAAGTTAGAACAGTAAGACCCAATCAGACTGTTACCAATTAAAAGAAATCATGCACTGCAGAAGTGGCACAGAAGCTCCATCTGAAGTGGTATTTAGACACATTTACATCGACTGTTTAATGCAGCTCATTGGTAAATAATGTTGAATGAATGTTTTAAATATAATTTTTGAATTTAGAAATATGTAAAAATTAAACTTTAAAAGTTTGATATTTTAAGTAGAAACAGTCTATGTAAAGTGTAAATATGAAAATAAATGTAAATATGAAAATAAACCGCCAGTAGGTGGCGGCAAGGGCAAGTCAATGTGCGAGTCATTCGAAGATTTATTCGAAATCACCGTTGCATTAAGATGCGCAACAGTTCTGGTGTGGCTTTGTTTGAAACTATTTTCACGAAATAGAGCAAAAACAGACAGTATTGTGGCTAAAATGTTAAGTCACTTAATATCAACTTGTTTATTGGACTTCAATAAGATGAGTAAGTATCACATTTGCAATCATGCCAATACTCGGAGAAACAGGAGTCTACTCGTGTGTTATATTACTTAACTTACATATTAGGCTTGCTGTGATCGACGGTGTTACCGGTGTTCAGCCGCAACACCAGTTACATCACTTGCCCACTGTGACCGTGGCACCGCCCCCCACCATCATTTTGATTTTTTATAGTAATAAAAATCATTTAGTTCAGTTGGAGAACAGACACTACAGTTAAAAACTGAACGCGTCTGCTCAATTCAGCGTGAGCCGAACGAGAATCGCAGCACAGATCAGCAGCAGGAGTCAGATTTCACCTCATTTCGCCCATTTAGCCTCACTTTTCTGACTAACAAGAAGATGGATGAAGATTTGATTGCAAAACGAAATGTAAAAGCGCATATTTAAGCAAGTTTGTCATTGTACTGTTTTGTTGTTGTGTTTTTCCTTAAAGTCCCCCTGAAATCAAAATTTAAGTTTTTTAGCTTTCAGTATGAATATGTTAGCCTTAATGTTATGAATAAGCTGGTGTGTTCCAAAACAATGATAAAATTTGCATTTAGGAGATATAAGCATTCAAAACTTACAGTCTCTCACTTCCGCTGAGACTGAAAATGGATCACGGATTTTCATGACATCACATCGCACTTCAGCTTCTCATCAAATCTTCTTTCCAATCAAATGCTCTCTAGAATCTTAAGTCCCGCCCCCTCCTACACTATCAACAGACACTGAAGCTGCGGCTGAAATCGGTCATTTGTTCACACATTTACTAGTTTCTACATGGTAAAGTGCACATAGTGCACTATATAGGGGATAGGGAACGATTCAGACAGTGTAAATATGCTTTCCATTGATGCAAATGAAGTCCGTTTTCATGTTAGAATAACGTAAACCGACGGTTCGTGAGCAAAGTCTGCTATGGCCCAGGAACACGAGAGCACAGAGCGGATCATATCCGTGAGTCGGCTCAGACCACGAAAGGTATCGGACCCATTTAAATTCTGCACAGAATGCTCTATTTTAAAGTGATATAGAGGAGATTAGGAGGATAAATGGTTAGATATTAAAAGGAAACAGAGGTTTTACTGAGTTTAACGGCTCTGGCCGAGCTGTGATATAAATGAAACGCTATTGGCTATTTTTAAAAAGGGGCAGGCCTGTTCGATTTTTGCCCCCATTAATTTCCGACCTTGCTTATGATCATCAAATGTAGCATTTTCAGTTATGAATGGAAGCAGCATGAGACGGTCTGGTAACTGCGCATCATATGTTTCACCTTGTAAACAATCTTTGAAGTGTAGTCCGTTATGCACGCCTTTTGCACTTGTTCTGGTGACTGAAGCAAAGTCTTTGAATAAAGGCATGAAAAGCAGCCAATTGCAGTACAAAACATAATTGTTGTTCAGTGTAGATGCATGTAGGGAGTTGTACTTTTTATTCCGATTGTATCATAGATCTATTCATGAGAATCGATCGGGTCACTCGCACCGGTGCGCCTAAATATTTTTTCAGTCGCACGCAGTTATTTTCAGTCGCAAATGCGACCAAAATGGTCGCAGTGTATAGCCCTGTAAGGTATACCCTACGTTGTCCTTGTGGGGACATTTTTTGGTCCCCATGAGGAAAACAGCTTATAAATCTTATAAATAAGTGATGTTTTTTGAAAATGCAGTAAAAATGCAGAAAGTTTTCTGTGATGGGTAGGTTTAGGGGTAGGGGATAGAACATACAGTTTATACAGTAATAATAATACAAAAAAACAAACAAAAACAAAAAACTGTGTGTGTGTGTGAATGGGAAAAGGCCATACGAAAGTGACAGTTTCTTTATGTCTAAGGAGTGTTGATAAAGGTGTTTCTTAAAACCCTGTTAACTGTGGTAAAGTGCATGGATCCTTGGTTTTATAATATGAGAAAACAGTAATCTCCAAAAACAATTACATTTATTATTAATAATATTAAGTTCATTTTTTTAGTATTGTACTGTCTGTTTGAAGTAAATATGAGTGGGGTTTACCTGTGCAAAAATCTTTGTTTCTAGAGTGTTGCCAGGGCAGTTAAAAAGATGTTAGAGAGGGTGGGTGGTCAAAAGAGTTCACCCACCCTCATCAAGTCTTTGTGATATTTTGGTCTACTATGAGTCTGTCTTTCACTCTGAGAGGATTTTTTTTTTTTTTTTTTACCCTTTTGTCATCTGCCAGATGAAAATTATAAGTCTGGTCACTTAGAAAAGAAAGTGCACACCTCTCCTCAACAAGCTGTAAAATAGCCAATTTTGCACACACCTTTGAGGGCCTGACCTCACATAATCGAAGTTCTGTAATAATTCACTTGCAGTGAATGAAGTTGCAAAACCGTAATACCTCTTGGATGTAAGTGGCTAGACGCATCAAAATCTAAACGAAGATGTCTACATTAAAAGTGCCTGCATGCCACAGAACTTGCATAGCATGCTCATGTCACATATTTTTAATTCCTCTGCAGTAGAAAAGGTATAGAATAAGAATTTCTACTGGTTGAATTTTTTATAGAAATTAATACTTTATGTATCAAAAATATATCAAGTGACTGCAAAGATGTGTAATGATACAAAAAAAATCTATTTCAAATAAATGTTGTTCTTTTGAACTTTCTGTTCATCAAATAATCCTGAGAAAATGTATCACGGTTTCCACTAGGGATGTCACAATTATGAAATTTGGCTGATGATTAATTGTTTAAGAAATAATTGCGATTATGGCGATTAATTGTCTGTTTTAGGGCTTTGTCATACATTTTTTGTGTGCTTTGTCACAAATTATTGTGATTAATGGAATCCTTTGTAAGTTGTCACTTTGCAGTGTAAATTAATACAGTTAACACTTTTAAATATACATTAATTATAAAATTCTGTAAATAACTGAAACAATCACAGCTGGCCAATCACAGAGAAGGCCATAAATGTAACACACACACACACACACACACACACATATATATATTTGTTTGGCTGGAAGATGTGCATCTTAATTAATGCTCTGCCTTCATTGAAGCACACACATACAAACTGTAACTCGCACACAGAGATCGCGCAGCGCGCACAGAAACTCAGAAGACTCAGGTGCATTTATTGTTATTGTTGTCATGCATAATCTCTCTCTCTCTCTCTCTCTCTCTCTCTCTCTCTCTCTCTCTCTCTCTCTCACTAATTCGTTCAAATAAATGCAATTTTACCACAATGCTTTATCTCTGTGTCTGATCTGAAGTGGGCAGAAAGCTAGACCTAATGACCCATAAACAAAATAACTAACGAAAATTAACTGTTATTTTTACCCATCCAGTCAGCTTTAACTTGTCAATGCTGGCAAATGACCAATATTGTTACTCCCTGTACGCAGAGTATGAATTCTTCTGCATACCAACTACCACTATGGGCTCCATCTGAAAAATGTACATTTATTATAATGTAAAATTACATTTTACAATATATTCAAATAGAAAACAGTTATTATTTTAAATTGTAATAATATTTTACAATAGTACTGTTTTTACTATATTTTTAATCAAACAGATGTAGCCTTGGTGAACATAAGTGACTTCTTTCAAAAACATTTTAAAAATTTTAACTTTTGAATAGCAGTATATTTCTGCCACCACACAGTATGTACAAAGTTTTACACTGACTTTAAATCTGTATTATCCAATCAGATTTCTAAACAGTCTATTTTACAGGTAAAAGTGTTCAGTTTTTCAGAGAGTTCTGTATCTATTAATGCCTAATGCTGAAGTATGGGACATGTGTTCCAGGTGGCCTTTTTTTTTTTTTTTTTTTGCTTGTCATTTAACTTTTATCTAAAGCAACTTACAGTGCACAACGTGCTGCTACATTCCCCCTGGAGCAATCTTGATTAAGTGTCTTGCTCAAGGGCACAGTACTGATAGGGGAGCTTTGTATCTTTCCACTTTTTATGGGTCTGCCTACCTGGGCTGTATTGTGTTGGCAGTGCAAAATGTTAACCACCACCACCTTTTCTGTGTTATGACACCACACATCCTCACTGTAATGCCTTTCTCTTTACTCACCCTCCAGAGGTGGCCCCCTTAGAAAAATATAGCTGTGTTTTTCAATTCCTTTCACTTGAAATATAAAACAAGAGGCGGACATGACTCTTCACCACCCTGATGAGTGGTATCTCTGTAAGCTGACATCAATAGACCCTCATTCCCTCCAGTGGTGTACATAAGGAGAGCTTTAAGGACAGGCCTGTGCATGCAGGCTGGGAATGAGTGGGCCTGAAACCTGAGTCTGGGGATGCTCACAGGCCACCTATAGTGTGGAGTCTTGATGCTGCGGGGTTCTTCTCCCCTATCAGAGCTTATAATCTTCCTCTGCACTACCTGGGAGTGAAGAACATGTGAATTAGCATGAATTAATGGGTTTTGGAAGAAAAAGGCTTCCTAATCTTCAGTGAGGCCTGTGCGGCAGATTCTGCTGTTATATTATCACTGCACCAGGGATTGTGTGAGCAGCATCACACCTGGTTTAGACAAACTACACTATAAGAAAATCTCAACTCAGTATATTTTGATTCTTTTTTGCATGCTTTTTTTGAGTTTTACTTGCTCCAAAAAGTTGAGAGAAATTTATTTTGTCAGTTCAAATACAATTAACAAATCAATTGGATAAACAGCGTAAATTAAGTTTAGTTTACTAAAAACAAAAAAGATGTTTTACAGTGTAGTTTATGTATATTTAGCTATAATTTAGTTACACATATATAGTCTCACATACAGTATGTGTTCTCCATGATGTGGCTTGTTTTACGAAGATGTCGACCTGTGCATCTGTATTACTGAAAAAAAATCACAGCTTTTTCTTCATTTTATGACCATGAATTCATCAAACCAATTCAAGAAATATATAACAGTCAGTAACAGTTTACAGATATCATAGAAATGAATGGAAAATGTTGTAAATGAATCCTCCATGTTGCCAACTTTCCTGCATCTTCATTAATAAATCAGCTATTGTTTTTATGCCAAACTTATTATGCACTCCAAACTCCTACATATGCAAGTAGCTTACTCCTTGTGTATTATGCCTTTTTGAGCTAACCACATCATCTCTCTGTGGCTGTTTTAACCTTGTTTTGGAGGTTTGTGAAGATGTCTGTCTTTGAGGACTGTGGCTTGAGGTTGTGGTTGAATTTAAATGATACTTTGGCTTTTAATGTAATTATTAGATTACAGTCAGTCTACCTGTTTCCTTTTATGACTTGCCACATTGTGTACAGGGTCCAACATGAACTTCTGCCTTGCCTACCAGTGAGAAATGAATTAAGGATATTTACCAGCTAAAAAACTGTATTTGCATTAGTTTTATTAAAAGTATATTTTTGGCCCTTGGGAGTTGTCCTTACATATAGGTGATAGATGAGATTAGATATTGCTTTAATCTCTGCCTCATATGATATGTGCCAGATTAGAGACGTTATATGTAAATATAAAGATTCCCTTTCGTGGGAACTGTCGACGCTGCGTATAACGCATTGGGAACCTTCTGCGTGATAACGTCATTGAAGCACTCATGTATCTAACCAATCGCGTAGCGAGACGTCAGAGGCGGGTGACGTCACGGACCAGGAAACTATAAAGCATACCCGGATGCAGAGATCGCTAGCTTCTGTTGTCTTCAGCAAGCACTCTATGTTATCTTGTGTGTCTTATTTGGTGTTGTTTGTCTACCATCCTTCTATTATAAAGACAGAATCTCTTTGTCTGAGGACAAGAGTTTTCAGCTACAACACATATATATACATATATATATATTTAAGACACGAAAAATGGCGGAGAAACAGCAACATTTTGTTAAGTGTGTTCATCCCTGTGAAAGATATTTAACACCTGGGGATACACACGAAATGTGTGTTGTCTGTCTGGGGGTTGAGCACGCACAGGCAGCTCTCGAGGGGGCTGTCTGTGTGCATTGCGACAAGCTCACCCTCAGAGTATTAAGATCACGCCGGGCACTCTTTGATAGAGAGGGTGCCTCGGTCGGTGTTCCCCGCGGATCGGGTCCCGCTGCTGCTGAGGCACAGCGTAGACTTCATTCGTGGGGTTCACAAATGGAGCTGGCAGAGGGGCTTGAGACGGGCCCAGCCTTATCTCAGCCCTCACCTGCCAGATCCAGTGTCTCTCCTCTGGTGGTGGAAGCACGCGCTGCGGTTTCTTCCCCCCGGAGAGAGGCACCGGCGCTTCACCTCTCTTCCTCCGAGGAGGTTGATGTGATGAGCGTCGAGGCTGGGGAGGAGGCTCCGCCATCCTCTTCCCCAGCATATGAGGAGCTCTTGGAGGTAGTGACTAGGGCTGTGGATAAGTTAAAGATCGACTGGCCAGTAGAGAAGGCAGAAATGAAACCAAAAAGTAAACTCGATGAACGGTTTCTCCCTGCCCGGTCACTACCCCAGCGTCGGGGTTTGCCTTTCTTCCCCGATCTTCACGCCGAGGTGTCAAGATCGTGGAAAAGGCCCGTTCAATATAGAATTTTCAGCCCCCAGACTTCTACTTATAGCAATATAATGGGGCTGAAACAGCACGGCTATGGGGCGATGCCTCGGGTAGAGGAGACGCTCGCGAGCTATCTCTCGCCTGAGTCGGCATCGTCCCTAAAAACCCCGACGCTGCCCACTAAGCCCCTAAAGACAACATCGGGCTTGGTGGGCAAGGCTTATGCGGCAGCAGGTCAGGCGGCAGCATGCTTACATACAATGTCATTGCTGCAGGCATATCAAGCCGACCTGCTGGGGGAGATTGATGAAAGCGGGGAGGCCACATTTGAATGCATCCAGGAACTTAGATAAGCAACAGACCTGGCTCTCCGTGCCACCAAAGAGACGGCCAAATCAGTAGGCCGTTCTATGGCAGCCTTGGTGGCCACGGAGAGGCATTTGTGGCTGAACCTCTCGGACATAAGGGATAAAGATAAAGCTGCCCTTATGGACGCGCCGCTGTCTCCTGCGGGCCTGTTTGGCGACGCTGTGACATCAGTCGTCGACAGGTTCCAGGAGACCAAGAAACAATCCGCGGCGTTTTTCCAGAGGTTCCTCCCCCGCCGTTCAAAAAAATTCCTCCCCGAGGCTGCTGAGCGGGGAGGCTTGGCCTCGGCCGTCCACGAGCTCCTCTGCGACCACCACAGAGCGCGAGGCAGGAAGATCAGTGTGGCCACCCGGCGACTCCCCCCACAGAAAACCTGGGGATCGGGGCGGTTCATTACACCAGCAGAAGCCTTCAAGGGGGTAAAACGGACCTGTACGTGAGCCGTTATTAGCTCGCCAAGACAGAAGGCTTCAAAGCCGGTCCTGGACATCTGTCCTGTGGGTCAGGACTCCACGAGGGCGGCCCCACTCTGGAGGGAGCCTGGTGTCAGGATATCTGGCACCCGCTTCCCTTCCGGCGCCCTCAGGGGACCGTTGTGTTAACTCTGCCACTCCAGTGTGCCGTCAGGGCGCAGCGGTCTCCACCGACCCTCCGAGGAGGAGCCCGGTTATCACTTGATTCGGCTGTCTTCTGCTGAGTCGTGCGCCGCTTCAGAGAAGTCGAGTCAAGTGCTCAAATAACAACCAGAGGCCAGTCTCGAGAGACTGGTTCCCTTAGGTAGATTTTATGGCAGAATGGAAAAAAAAAAAAAAAAAAAAAAAAAAAAAAAAACGTCTGCCCCGGAATATATCGAAATGGGTGCTGCTCATCATAGAAAAGGGTTACAGAATTCAGTTCGGGTCTCGCCCGGCCCAGGTTCTAACGGGGTTCTTCCCACAGTGGTGACCCCCGAATGCAGTCTCTGTGGTGATGGAACGAGAGGTTATGACACTTTTGCAAAAAGGAGCTATAGAAAAGGGTTCCTCCTCCTGCAGCAAGCTGTCAGGCTTTTAGCAGCCGCTTACTTCATTGTTCCAAGAGACAGGATGGGGGACTACGTCCTATCATAGATTTACGGGTGCCAAATCGCTTCATACAAAAGCTAAAATTCAAGATGCTTACACTCAAACAGATTATCCCACAGATCAGGTCCGAGAGACTGTGGTTTTGTGTTTATGAGACCTGAAAGTTGTTTACTTTCATGTGTCCATCCATCCTTCTCACAGGAAGTTCTTCAGGTTTGTTTTCTCGGGGGCTGGGTTGGCCAATACAGGGTTCTTCCGTTCGGCCTGCTGTTACCACCCCGCACGTTCACGAAGTGCGGGGATGCAGCTCTGGCTCCACTGAGACTCCAGGGCATCCTGCACACTGAGTGATCAGACGATTGGTTGATTCTAGCTCAATCAGAGCAACTAGCAGTTCAGCATCGAAGATGCTGTTCTGTCCAACATGCAGGAAGCAGTTTGGCTGAGGCCCAGCGCGCAAGAACAGTGTGCTAGTTCCGGCTCAGGACGACCACTTATCTAGGGTGTAGTCTGGGACTCCACCACGATGCAGGCACATCTGTCCCCTGCTCGTGTGAGTTCCTACTTTCGCAGCCGTGAAAGGGGTGAAATTAGGGCCAGTCACTCACTGTAAAACAGTTCCAGAAACTGTTAGGTCTGATGGCAGCTGCGTCCAACGTGATAACCTTTTGGCCTTCTGCACATGAGACCTTGACAGTGGTGGCTCTGTATCCAGGGGGTTTCTCCGAGGGGAAATCCTTTTCGCATGATCAGAGTCACTGGCGATGCCTTCATGCTCTGGCCATGTGGAAAAATCCCTGGTTCCTGTCCCAGGGGCCTGTGCTGGGGACTTCTGGTCGTCGTGTAAATGGCGAGATGACAGATGCTTCCTTCAATGTATTAAAGGCGATCATGAGTGGTCGCTCGGCCTAGGGGTTATGGGCAAAATCACCAGCTCTCCAATGGCACATCAATCGGCTGGAGATGATGGCGGTGCCTTCAGGCATTGCACTGACTTCCCCCTCCCAGACCTGAGAGGCCACCATGTGTTGGTCCCACGGAGAACATGTCAGTGGTCTCATACATAAACCATCAGGGGGGTCTGCTATCTCCCACACCCATACATTTGGCCCTGCCGGATTCTCCTGTGGTCCCTAGG